>CM076581.1:204392987-204781888 GCA_034641835.2 Pinus albicaulis | reverse complement strand
ACTAAGCAAAATGAAAAGCTTGATAATGACTTTAAGGAAATGAATCAAAACATAAACTTAACTTGTCCAATTCTTTCATCAAAGGTATTTTGGGAGAGCTTGAGAAATGGTCAGCTAAGTATACAAGTTTTCCTAACTAAGCAATTAAAACAATCAGCTTATAATGAGACAACATTTCATCCATGATTAAAGATTTGTGAAAACATATTTGGAGGAAAACATTGGTACCATCATAAGATCTCTACTCTAAGACTATTTCCTAACTATATTCTGCAACTTAGTTTAATATTACTAAACCTTGCCCAAGAGTTATAGATTTCTTTTTAAAGTAGTCTTTTGAGGAAAGGCTCTGTTTATGAAGTGGTAAAGAAGTTGCAGAAGTACGTCAGGCCTTGAAATGATACTGTCTTATGTTCATATGGTTATGAATCAATTAGAAATTTGGAACAAGAAGAGATTTTTTAAATAATGAAGGCCATATTATTAAGTTTAACAAATAATGTAATCTAATATGCAGTGGATGACAATGAATTGTGGAGTGAAAATGCAATGAGTTAAGCTAAAACTGAACTTAAGATGTCACTAGTCTAAAACAGTGCTGAACTAACAAGCCATTATCAAACTTAAAACAAAATAACAGAGCATGAATTGGATGCAATTTGATTCCGGAGTACCCTAACTAAGTTATCATGCATTAATCTATGGGATTCTACAGCCTGTTTTGTCCATCATGATTAGTATTTTGAAAGAGTTTCTTAGAACAATCCTGGCTGTACAATTCAGTGCAAATGCAAACATAAAGACTGAAAGCAATTTAAAAACTAAGACATCATAGCTATCTCCTACCCATCATTATGGTATTTTGGAAGGGCGTTTTAAGAGTAAGATCAGCTATGTTACTTAGTGCAAAAAAACAACTGAAACGTTCAGGATCACAGTCATGCCTTAGACATCATAAGGATTTTTTGGAAGAGTTTGCTTAGTATAAGTTCAACTGTGATAGTGAACAAAAGAAATTACAATTAAATCCTACAACACTGTAGCCATTTCCCATTCATTATCATGATCTTTTGGAAGAGTTTCTTCTTTTGGAAGAGTGCTTAGAACAAGTATAACTATAGTGGCTAATGAAATTAACTACAAACTCAAACTTCAAAAACGTAAAAATAACTAAGATACTTATCTAAATTACGAAAGTAAAGCCGTGCAGGAGGCAGGGGCCCTCTACCACCAGACGGAATCTAACTCCAAATGAACTCAACGCGTTCAAAGCAATGATGTCCTCTTCATTAAAGTAGAAATAACTTGAAACAGAGCAGTTTCGGTCTTCAGAAATATAGCATGAAATCTAAGCAAAATCTAGCCTATCTCTCGGTTTCCCAAGTGTTTTTATAACAAAATTACATAACAGAACTTGCAACAATACAGGGATCCTTGTCTTTCCTTATCAAAATCATATTCGGACTCTGAATATGGAAACATAAAGAGAAAAAGGACATCTGGACTAAGACAGTCCTATTAGAAGTCTGCTTCCTTAAATGAGTTCCCACGTACCAAAACCACGTCCAGAATTCGGTTCTTCCTTCATGGTGAGCAACGTATGATGTGGACATGACGTGGAATATACCCATATGTGATTTTTCTTGAGAGGACACCTGGAACATGCCTAAACGCGAAGACAGCTGCATAATTTCCGGTTAGCTACGGAATGTCTGCATTCTGCAGCGAGTTCCGGTCAAAATGCATTACAATGACAAAAATCACAAAACTTAGCAAGTTAGCCATGTTCATCATTCTAAAAGTAATTTTAATTAATTTCATTTATCAATTGGGTCTAGGATAACAATGGACAAAGGAAAATGAGGTAAATTAAGATGAAAGAAAACACAATCTTGGAGCTCAACATACCCCCACTGTTGTCTTCTTGCATGTCCTCATGAAATTTATTCCATAAACTCAGAGACTTCTGCAAGAACATCTAATCCCCTCCTTCTTCTTTGCCTGGAAGCTAAAGGTCTTCAGGGTTTTCTGATGACAAGTTTGAACCTTAAGTTGATAAGTGCCATGATTAGCTTCTTGTTCCTCTTTTTCAACTTTTCATTAGCCTTTTCCACTTTGTCCATTCGTAGAGATAAGGTTGAGTTCATATTGGTTTTGAGTTTGACTTGTTCCTTCAGAATATCATTCTCATTTTTGATGTGTCTATTAAGTATTTCCAACTCATACCTATCCCTTCTTAACACATCTATTTCGGACAGTGGAGGACTAGGGGTTCTATCTCTACTCTCTGAAGCTTTCCTTTCCAATGTTTCAACATAGTCATAAACTTCTTGCTGAGCAGGGTCAATTTCAGGGGTTTATTCATTAAAATCTTCTTCAACATCTTCTTCAATAGATGTTTCCTCATCTTCTATATTTATCACCCCTGTTTGTTTGATCTAAGTTTTCCTTAGTTTCCCCCTAAGTCTATGGCTTCTTCTTGGCTGGGATGATCCCTCTCCTTTTTCTATGGAAAATTTTCTGATTACCCTCTCTTTCTTAAGTTTTCTCTTAATTTGAGTCAACTTCTCTGAGATTATTTCCTCACTACTTTCCTGTATTGTTTTTTCAATTTCAATTTTTGAGGCTCTCCATTTTCTGCTTCTCCTTGTAGGCTGTTGTTCAGGTGAGGGCTCTTTTGGCTCTTCAAAATGATTTCTTATCAAGAAATTATCCCAAGTATCATTTGTATTGGCTAAATGGTGTTCAATTAAAATCTTAACCAAGCCATGATGGTATAGAGTTGTCTCTAAGAATTGGACCCTTCTTTGAACACAAGAACCCATCTTTTTCAAACTTTAAAGCAAGAAATAGGGTAAGTTTAACTCTTCCTCCAGAAAATGCATTATCAGTCTAATATGGTAAACATAAAATGTGCCATATCTACCTTCACATGTGATAAATTTTTGCATAATAAGCAATATATTTCTCCATTTATTTTTCAATGCAGAACTTGGAATTCCCTTCTTAAACATAGTGACATCCATACCTGGTGATTTTAGAATTTGCTTCCATGATTCATTATGGAATTCTCTGTTTTTGAACCATATCTCTCCATTTCTAAGCAATCCTGTTGCTTCTGCAATGAAAACCTCAGTGACAGTGAATTTAACGTCTCCCACTTCAACCTCAGCTCCTTTAAATGACCTTGCAAATTTTTTAGTGACTTCTTTGTGGAAGCCATTAAATTTCTCAAGAAATTGTAGCCATCCTACATGTTGCAACATTTCTCTACTTTGAGGGTATCCTTCCAGGTATTTTGTACCCACTGGTTCAGTTCTTACAACGAGGCCCATAATTCTTTCTTCAATCTTCAGATTAATACTCTTTCTGCCCACGGAAACAATAACTTCAACCTTCAAACTGATATACTTCTGGTTCACGGTGACAATAGCTTCAAATTCCACACTGATATACCTCTGTTTCTCGGTGACAATGGCTTCAAATTCCACACTGATATATCTCTACGTTTACGGTGATAATGCCTCAATCTCTGCTCATGGTGACAGTGCTTCAGTCTCTGCTCACGATGATAATGCTTCAATCTCTGGTCATGGTGATAGGGATATCTCTGTTTTGCGGAATGAAATGATGAAGGGCTGGCTACGGAATGGAGTGATGGAGGTAGTTACGGAATGAGTTAATGAAGTGAGGTGAAGAAAACAAATTAATGAGTGAAAAGACTGCGGAGATTTTTTTACAACGAAAAAAAAATCATCATTAAATGATTTGGTTGGGTGACGTGAGGAAATCAAACACTTCAGCCTTTTTAACCGCTTAAATGATTGTCGGGTATAGAATTTGAAATGAGAGATTTTTATCCAAAGTTTGTGAAGGGTATATTTGACATGATCAATAAAAATAATCAAAACAACTTTTTCGAATGATTCATAACTAAAACTATACTAAATTTTATGATATGCCATTATAATCAAAATTTGTTACCTTTTCTTTTCATTTTCTTTTTGTGGTCTTTGTCTTCTTTGTTCTCCTTTGGAAGAGTCTTCATAATCCTTCTTGATTCTTCTTATTCATGGATATACTGGATCATCTTGTTGCAATTCAAATGTTTGCTGATTAGTGCCTTCAGGATCTGTAGCTGCGGAATGATTGTCTGGCTGCGAAAAGTCTGATCAGCTGTACAATGTCTGTTTAGCTGCAGAATGTACCTGTAGAGCATTTTAATCATGGAATGGAGTGATTTGGAATATAAGTGAAATGTTATATGGCATGAATGAAGATGGATGATGAGACATGATATGTATGAAGTGGATGATGAAATGGAATGGATTCAATTTATGAAATGGAGTGGAAGAATATAAGAAATGGCCTACAATCCATGACATGTGTTATTCATTTGCAGCAAGACATCAAACTTTAAATTTTGACATGGAAATGAGGTGGATGGAGTATGGAATGAGATGAATGATATATGAAATGAAGTGAAGTATGAATGAATGAATGAAATGGAGTATGGATGGATAAGTGAATGGAATGAAATGAAATGAGATGGATCATAAGTACAATGGATCTGAACTTATGATTTTGTAACAGCTGCTTGCAAAAACAAAATGGGAAAAGTTAGAGTGTCAGAAAGACTCTGATTTTCACCCTATCTTTTCTGTATAAACATGCCAATCAATGATTGGTTTTCATGTTTATACCTTATTTTTATTTTTATTTTTTATTTATTTTTTTCAAAAGAAATGCTTCAGAAAATTCAATCAAGTTGATGAAGAAGAAAGATTCTTCTTCATTAACTTCACATCACTGTTTTCCTGGAACTTCTTGACAAATTCTTCTCTTGAGAGTGGTTTGTGATACAGCTTCAATCTATGACCATTCACAAGAAAAATGACCTCTTCTTCATCTATTGTCCTGATTTTTACTGCTCCATTGTCAAAAATTTCAACAATTTCATATGGCCCAAGCCAATGTGTTTGAAATTTACCTTGAAAATCCTTGAATTTTGAATCAAACAAGAGAGCCCAGTCACCTTATTTTAATTTCTTCTCTTTGATGTACTTGTCATGCCATCTAGTCCTTTGCTGTTGGACCAGACTTGTTTTCTGAACTGCATCTTTTCTGATCTCATCCAATTCATTAATATGCTCCAGTCTATGCTTTTGTGCCTCCGTTAAATCAAGTCCTAGCTGAACTGCCATTTTGAAATTTTGAATCTGGAACTCTATGGGGAACAAAACTTGCTTTCCATAAACAAGTTCATAAGGAGTATGGCCTGTTGTGTTTCTCCATGTAGTTCTATAGGCCCACAAGGCTTCAGGAAGCCTATCTACCCAATCTCTTCTATGTAAATGAGCAGTCTTTGTTAGGATTCCTTCAATGACCTTATTAGTAGATTCCACTTGACCATTTGCTTGTGGATGATAAGGAGTAGATTTTCTATGCCTGATTTTGTATCTCTCCATCATTTGTTCCACTAGCCTTGATGTAAATTGAGCTCCTTGATTTGTAACAATTTCCCTTGGGACACCAAAACGAGTAAAAATATCCTCAAAAAGAAAAGTAACTACAGATGCTTCATTAGCAAAAAGTAATGGCTTGGCCTCTACCCATTTGGTAACATAATCAGTGCAAACTAATATGTATCTCTTTTGTCTTGATGGAGGACTAATAGGTCCTACAAAATCCAAAGCCCATTTTTCAAAAGGTTCAATATGTACCTGAGGTTGTAATGGCATCTCACCTGAAGGAGAAGGTTTCCCTACCCTTTGGAAACTGTCACACCTTTTGACATACTCCTTAGCATCTTTAAACAAGGATGGCCAATAATATCCTAAATTAAGGATCTTATAGGCTGTCCTCTTATCTGCAAAGTGTCTGCCACAAGGTTCATCATGACATGCCTTGAGAATCTCAGGCATCTCATCTTCATGAACACACCTTCTAATGATCAAATCTGGACCTGTCTTGTACAACTCAGTAGCAACCCATGAATAATTTGCACTATCATTAATGATTTTTCTTTTATCCCTTGCATTCATAATTGAAGGAAATTTTCCTGAAACTAAATAATTAGCAATATCAGCAAACCATGGAGTTTGAGTAGAGATTGCAAAAAGATATTCATCAGGAAATTGATCTTCAACTGGAGTGTCATATTTGATATTTTGGAGTCTAGATAGGAAATCAGCTACTGTGTTTTGTTTTCCAGGCCTATCTAGAATAGTAATGTTGAATTCTTGTAAGAGCAATAACCATCTTATGATTCTGCCATTAGTAATTGATTTGTTCATTAAGTATCTAATTGCAGAATGATCAGTGTGAACAAAAGTTTCATAGCCTGTTATATAGTGTCTAAATTTGTTTATGGCATGAACAACAACTAAAAACTCTTTTTCAGTTACAGTATAGTTTAACTCTGTAGGAGTCAAATTTTTACTGGTATAATAGATGGCATAGGGAATCAAGTCTTTCTGCCCCAATACTGCTCCTAGAGCTGTATCGGAGGCATCTGTGGAGATATGAAAAGGTAACTTCCAGTTAGGTCCCCTTAATATAGAATTGCTTCAATTTATTTTTTTGAGGTCTGAGAATTAAAGGCTAATACAGTGAAATTACATTTTAATTACAATCTTTGGTAAATAATTTGGAGTGGAGATGCTATATTGGTGAAGTTTTCTATAAACCTCCGATAATATCCTATAAATCCTAGAAAAATCCTAACATATTTTTGACAACTTGGAATAGATAAGTTAGAGATAACTTCAACTTTTGACTCATCAACTCTAATCCCATCCCCTGAAATATGATGCCCCAAAAAAATACCTTCAGTAAACATCATGAAACATTTCTCATGACTAAGTGAAAGATTTGCTTCTTAACATCTCTTTAAAAAAAATTCCAAGTTTGCTAAGGCTTCTTCAAATGTGTTCCCATAAAATGTGAAATCATCCATATATACCTCTACACAATCATGTATTAGATCTGAAAAAATTCCTAATACTACCCTTTGGAATGTTGCAGGTGCATTGCATAATCCAAATGGCAATATGATGTGTAAATTTTAAGATAGTGTCTGGTTTTGTCTTCCAGTCTTCAAATTATACTTGATTTGCAGTTGTAACATACTAAACTATCTAGAATGAGCCTTTTTCCATTAATGTGTCTACTTACTTGATATGAAGGTAAGAGAAAATGATCTTTAAGAGTAGCTTTGTTTAAGTTCTGATGATCTAACATACCTCCATTCACCATTTTCTTTGGCACATTCAAAGGAAAACTACACCCACTGGCTCTGAGAAATAGGATAGATTGAAGTTGACATTTAACAATTTTTGCAATTCTTCTTTAACAATCTCCCTAAGATTTGGATTCATCCGTCTTTGAGGTTGTCTGATTGGTTTTCAATTTTCCTCTATATAGATGTGATGAGTGCAAGTCTTAGGGCTTATCCCTTTCATGTCAGTGTATTCCCATGCATATGCAGAAGAATGTCTATGTAATACTTTGACTAACTCTTCTTGTTGAGATTTTTCTATGTTTTTATTTATGTTCAAAGTTTTGCCTGGAAATATCTCACTTGTAGAGCTGCCAAATTTATCCATAGAATGAAGAGACATCTGTCTTGATGACAAAAACTCAATATTGGATCCCTCTTGAAATGATTCATGTTTTTGTTCTGTAGAGGATTCAAAGTTTTCTAGAGTATTCAAAATTTGATTATCTTCACTAATTTTTGAAATTGTGAAGAGAGGTTGTAAATCCTCTCCATCCTCTATCCATTGAGTGTCATCTAGATCTGTAATTGTCCAAGCTGGAGGATATAAAGTTAATTTCTTAGTTGAGCTACCATCAGAGATGTACATATCATCGTATCTACAACTAATAAAAGCATCAGCTGTAGCCAACCAAGGTCTTCCTAATATAACAGGATGTCCTCCTAGATTATTCTTAGGAGTTAGGATCATGAAATCCACAGGGTACTCCCAAGAATCTAGGGACACTGGAATGTCTTCTATTACCCCATCTAGTTTGATCACAGATCTGTCTGCTAATTGTAATAGTGTGGGTGTAAGAGAAGATTAGGAAGTTTCAGTTTATCCATGATTTGTCTACTCATGATATTGATTGCTGCTCCTAAATCAATGAGTGTGTTTTGGATTTCAATTCCATTGATGTGAACTTTAACAACTGGATTTCCTGGGTCAAGATACTTTGGAATAGCAATCTTGCCCATCATAATGTTTGCTATTTTTCCTGCCAGTTGAATTTTCTTTGTTTCTCTTATTCTTTTTCTTGTTTTCTTCATACTCAACTCCTTTATTGTTTTGGCTAAAATTGGAATTTCCTTGATGGCTTTTAATAATGGAATTTTAATGCAAACATTTCTCAGCTCATCTAGGAAATCATAATTGGGCACCATAATTTGTTTTTCTACACCTCTATCAATTTGTAATCTTTCTGGAAAGGGAGGTATAGAAGTAGATGTGGATGGTTGCTCTAATACAGGAGTTGAAATTATTGAATCTTTTTGCTTTAATTTTTCAGTGTTTGGGTCTTGAAAAGATGTGTCTTCCTCAAGACTTTTATTCACCCGTAGAGAGTCTTCCTCAGAGTTATCTTATTCTTGTATGATCACAGAAGGTTTCCTCTTTTCAAGTATTCTAAAGGACCTAAGTTTAACATCACTAAGGTCTAAAGGAGTAATTAAATAAGTTGGAAACTGTTGGCCTTCTATCATGTATGCGTTCTGAGGATTTTTATTATTGGGGTTTGGTATGGGTTGAGCAGGCAATTGATTTGATTTTTGAGGGAATGGTAATGAAAGTGGTTGATTTTGATGTGGCGGGTTCTGATGATGTTGTTGAGGATTTTGTTGAAGATTTTGAGGGAAATTTTGTTGAGGATTTCGAGGATAAAAATGTGGGTATGGTGGATAGGATGGTGGATACTGATAGTATGGGGAGTATCTTCCATAGGGACTTTGTGATCCTTGTGCCCAAGCTGGAGTTTGATTTTGAAATTGAGGCCAAGGTTGCTGCCAAGAATTCCAAGGTGGAGGTTGATTATACATTTGATCATGTAATCCTTGTGTTTGAGGTCCCTGCCAAGGCCTTCTAGATACAAAATTGAGAGACTCTGTGGAATCTATAGGAGTTTCCTCCTGAAAGACAACTTTGAGACCAGGAAGAGAAGGAAAATTCTTGGTCTCATGTTTTTCATAACAAATGACACAGGTCTCTACAACTTTTACATCCAAAGGACACTCTCTCAAGGCATGTTTCTTTCTACATTTGGGACAAAAGATTGCCAAGGCATCAGATTCATCTTTTTGCTTGTTTTGTATCTTAAGGGTGTCTATTTGTTCACTAAGACTCCCTAAGATGTCAGATTTGAAATCATCAAGCATGTGTCCTATTTCTGATCTACTTACTGTCCCAAAAGCAGACTTACTTGCCCTTGCAAGAGCAGGATCTCTTGGACCTTTTATAGTTTTAGATTTCCCTCTTGAAATGTTGATACATAACTCAGATATTTCAGGTAATGTGAGCTGTGATATATCCCATTTTCCCATCATGTTAAGGATATCCAACCATTCATCCCTAATTTTTTTCAACAAAAGAGCTTTTAAGGTGTCTTGATCTAGGTTTTCCATTTTTGCTCTTTTGATGTTGTAATGAAATCTCTCCAACAAATCTTCCAAGTTTTCATCTTCTTTTTGTAACATATTAAACACTTCTTCCTTATGATTGACTGGCATACAATAATCCAGATACCTCTCTAGAAATGCTTGTTTCATGTCTTCCCATGTCCTAATAGAACTGTTGATCAAACTCATAAACCACTTCAATGCTGCTCCTTTCAAGGTTGAAGGGAATAATTTCAATTTTTGAGCATCTTGTAAGTAGTCATAAGTTCTACATAGAACTTCAAATTCAAATAGGAAGGTTTCAGGATCTTCAGTTTTAAGTCCATAGAAGTTTGGAAGGATAGAGGGTGAAATGTTTTTCATGGTTATATTGGTTTCTTCATCAATTATAGGGAACCCAAAAGAGCTTCCTATTTCTCTTCTACCTCTTCCTCCATCTACACCTCTACCTCCTTCTCCTCTACCTCTACCCCTACCCCCTCCAAATAATGTGTGTTCTCCATTAAAGACTCCTACTCCTCCTTCTTCTGCCATGGTTAGTTCCTCTGTAGTAGTAGGAAAGTTTGTGTCCCTAAAAGGAGTCCTTGGCTTTTATTCTAAGACAGATTCAGTGGATGAAGTGGAAGGTCTTTCTAATGGAATATCTGACCTTAGATCTTCTAGAATTCCAGAATAAGTAAAGGATGGAATGTGGGTCTGAGTTGAAGGTGTACTAGCTCTTGGTCTAGGTGAAACAAGTGGTATTCTAGGAATCAAATTTATGCTTATGCTGCTTATAAATCTACCCCTTGAATCTCTCTCTCTACGCATAAATTGTTTTTGAGAGTTAAGAAACAAAGGTTACCTAGTTTTCACTTCCCCGACAATGGCGCCAAAATGTTTGTACTCAACCTAGTCTCCTAAATTGAGTTCATTTAATTGTCAACCAGGGTTGGTAAACTGCTGAAGTGAAGTGCACTGTATGTGCCTAGGTGTTTGTTTCTTAATGCGTTTTATTTAGTGTTTTCTGATGTTTTTGGTCTTTTGATGATTTTATGTTCACAGGAAAAAGAACTAAATGCTGGTGGAATGAAACTACTGATTAAAAACAGAGTAAAGCCTAATTGGTTGATGACAAATGACAAGTGCAAATACTGAAACATAATCAAACCTAAACTATGACTAAGCAGAATACCAAGCTTGATAATGACTTCAAGAAAATGAATCAAAACATAAACTTAACTTGTCCAATTCTTTCATCAAAGGTACTTTGGGAGAGCTTGAGAAGTGGTCAGCTAAGTATACAAATTCTCCTAACTAAACAATTAAACAATCAGCTTATAACGAGACAACATTTTATCCATGATTAAAGATTTGTTGAAACATATTTGGAGGAAAACATTGGTACCATCATAAGATCTCTACTCTAAGACTAGTTCCTAACTCTATTCTGCAACTTAGTTTAACATTACTAAACCTTACTCAAGAGTTATAGATTTCTTTTTAAAGTAGTCTTTTGAGAAAAGGCTTTGTTTATGAAGTGGTGAAGAAGTTGCAAAAGTACTTCAGGCCTTGAAATCATATTGTCTTCTGTTCATATGGTTATGAATCAATTATATATTTGGAACAAGAAGAGGTTTTGTAAATAATGAAGGCCGTATTGTTAAGTTTAACAACTAATGTAATCTAATATGCAGTGGATGACAACTAATTGTGGAATGTAAATACAATGAGCTAAGCTAAATCTGAACTAAAATATCATTATTCTACAAGAAACAGTGTTGAACTAACAAGCCATTATCAAACTTAAAACAAATAACAGAGCATGAATTGAATGCAATTTGACTCCGGAGTACCCTAATTAAGTTATCATGCATTAATCTATGGGATTCTATAGCCTGTTTTGTCCATCATGATTGGTATTTTGGAAGATCTTCTTAGAACAATCCTGGCTGTACAATTCAGTGCAAATGCAAACATAAAGACTGAAAGCAATTTAAAAATTAAGACATCATAGCTATCTCCTACCCATCATTATGATATTTTGGAAGGGCGTTTTAAGAGTAAGATCAGCTATGCTACTTAGTGTAAACAAACAACTGAAACGTTCAGTATCACAGTCATACCTTAGACATCATAAGGATTTTTTGGAAGAGTTTGCTTAGTATAAGTTCAACTGTGATAGTGAACAAAAGAAATTACAATTAAATCCTACAACACTATAGCCATTTCCCATTCATTATCATGATCTTTTGGAAGAGTTCTTAGAACAAGTATAACTATAGTGGCTAATGAAATTAACTACGAACTCAAACTTCAAAAACGTAAAAAAAACTAAGATACTTATCTAAATTACGAAAGTAAAGCCGTGCAGGAGGCAAGGGCCCTCTACCACCAGATGGAATCTAACTCCAAATCAACTCAACGCGTTCAAAGAAATGTTGTATTCTTCATTAAAGGGAAAATAAATTGAAACAGAGTAGTCTCGGTCTTCAGAAATATAGCATGAAATCTAAGCAAAATCTAGCCTATATCTCGGTTTCCCAAGTGTTTTTATAACAAATTTACATAACAGAACTTTCAACAATACAGGGATCCTTGTCTTTCCTTATCAAAATCACATTAGGACTCTGAAGATGGCAACGTAAGGAGAAAAAGGACATCTGAACTAGGACAGTCGTATTAGAAGTCCGCTTCCTTAAATGAGTTCCCACGTACCAAAACCACGTCCAAAATTCGGTTCTTCCTTCATGGTGAGCAACGAATGATGTGTACATGACGTGGAATATACCCATATGTGTTTTTTCTTGAGATGACACCTAGAACATGCCTGAATGTGAAGACAACTGCAGAATTTCCGGTTAGCTATGGAATGTCTGCATTCTGTAGCCAGTTTGCATTATAATGACAAATTCACAAAACTTAGCAAGTTAGCCATGTTTAATCATTCTAAAAGTAATTTTAACTAATTTCATTGATCAATTGGGCCTGGGATATCAATGGACAAAGGAAAATGAGGTGAAGTAAGATGAAAGAAAGCACAAGCTTGGGGCTCAACAATAACCTCACCATTGCACAGAAGACAGAGTTGGAGCGCCTAATTGGTAGGCTCTGTACAGATGTCACTAAAAATATTCCAACTTCTGCCATGGCCCAAGCCAAGATTGAGGGGCTTGCTACAACTCTCAAGGATTCGTGGACTGAGATCTAAGTAGTCAAATCAGAGATTTGAACAACATATTCAAGCCTTGCAGGCCAAATTATAACCAGAAATGACACCCGAGGTAAGGGCCCAACAAGCTGCGCTATTCATAGAGGCCACTAATGTCATCATAGATCAGATTGATCAGGGTGCAATAATATTGGAGACAAATATGCAGCTGTAGAATAAGGTACAACAAGATCCTTTCCTACGCAAACTTACTCAGATGTTGCATCAGAATGAAGAAGACTTTGAGCAGCTGGAAGCCACTATGCCTACTCTGATCCCTCCTCAATGCCTGGCATGACAATGTACCGGCCACACACTGAGAGAGGACATTGAAGAGCACCACTAGAAAAAGAAGGTTCTCAATGACCACCTTAAGCCTTGGGCTGATGAAGCCCTCAAGCTCTCTTGAGACATCGATATTGTAGTATATAAGTTGAACCCAACGTTGGAGAGCGTCACTGCTGCTACAGAAGGTCCCACATCGCATAAGTTGGTGGAGATTTCTCAAAATTTTGTTGTGCAGAGCGAAGGAGTGTTGTTCCCGCTGGTTGAGGCAATCAATAAGCTAGAAGTAAAGATGGAGAACCCACGGCCACAGTGAATCGGGACGAGTCAGAAGATTGTGTTGGGGGCCTGTTGGAACGAGGTTCCCTAACCTACGTTTTTGGTACAATTTTGTTAAATTCAGTCCTGCGTAAAGATTTTGGTGTTGGTCAAAGCCCATAATGTTTGTAATGGGTTAAAGGGTAGCTCTAGGGTCTGCAAAACACGATTTTTGGACCATCGAATAGTAAAGGATAAGTTGCTATAAATAGATAAGATATTTGGGTCTAGTAGAGAAGTAAGTGGATACATTGATGCTACATGCAAACTCTTAGATCTATTTGGGTTTTTTTGGGTAAGGACTCCTACTGGCTATGTGTGCGGAGATCCTCAGTCCTGTTGTGTGTGGACCCCAGTAGGCTGTGTGTGCGAGCTACGTTTTGGTATTAAGTGGATCTAGATGTTAATGAATGCAAAGTATCATTAAAGTATTTGTGTGTTATCTGACTTGGTTATGATTATTGCTTAAGGGCATCTCTAATGTTCATTTAATCTATAAATGTATCTATGTTCTGGAATTAGCATAAGTGTATATGTGATGTGATATTGGCTATGATTATAGTATTCTGTGATGGTATTTGGTAATACACACGTGGATGTGACTGTTCTGATTAGATTTGATAGCTTTTTCATGGTTATATGTTGATTACACTGTAAAAAGAGCTGCTAATCGACTCATTCTATGTGAATCTAGAAATTTATAACATAAATCTCCCTCGAATTACCTACTCTCTCTATGGGTGCAGAAACCTGGTTCCAACACCCTTCCATACTACTTCGGGTAAGACATTAGCCTACGCCAGTAGGTCATTACTGAAAGGGCTAGTAGTATAGGGGTTTCTTGGCAAACCTTAACCTCTGAACCTGGGCCAGGACCCCTCAAGCCAATAAGCACATGTTGGGACCTCCCGAGGGAGGTGGATAAGCCCCCTCCTTTAGATACAAACTAACTAGCACATACCACCCACCCAATGACCCATATTGAAGTACAAGGCAACACAAGGGTAAGAAACCTGAAACACCTACTCTGAGAGCTCAATGGAAATCCTGAATGCAGTGTCAACGCCTTCCAAAATATACAAAGAATCTATAAGTGGTGATCCCTAATCACCTCCTAGAAAAATCTCAAAAATTTATGAAATAACATGTAATTATCTATAAATTTATGGGAATTTGGCCCAGAGAATCAGATATTCTCCGGTGGATCCAACTCAAGTGGAAATTGGAAGCTCCATTTGATCTCCGTCTACGCACCAAGGGTTTGTTCACAATAACATTTGAAGATTTGGACAATTGTAAACATATTCCAAAAAATAGACCCTATTTCATGAACATCATTGGATTATTCACGAGGAACTTAGAACCCTGCTACAATCTAGAGAAGGAATAGTTCTTAGCTTCCCCAATATGGGTGTGACTGTACTCTCTGCTAGAGGATTTTTGGGAAATGGATATTCCGGAATTTATTGGAAACTCTATAGGTGACTTGGTCCATGTATTAGAGATCATCAGAAATTTATGATTCTCCTCCTATGCATGAATTGATGTTTACATGAATATATCTCAGCCACTCCCGAGGTCAATGTAAATAGATTACTAAGACAAAATATGGTCGCAACCGCTGGACTATGAACATTTTCCACTTAAAGTCAGCCTTTTTTATGAGTACATGAACCTCTTTTTTGATTTCCAATAGAAGTAAACTACTCCTCTAGTGACATCCTCTCCAGAAGGATTTCACAAAGTCTCTAGACAATGCCATCAACCCAATAAAGTCCCTCTTTCCCATCTTAGGTGGCCCCAAGTCATCCCTATGCTAATCGGTTTTCTCTCCCAAAGGATCTGAATGGAAAAGAATATCCAACAACACCCGTTGTTGTCCCTCCACCACTAGTTGCAATGGAGGTAGAGGTGGGTCCTAAAAATTGTAATAATAAACATCCAAGTAAATGAATGTCGCAAGAAGAGAAATATTGTAATATTCCAAAATTTGCATGCAACAAATTGGAATATTAATTTTTGCTGATTTCACTTAGGAGTTGAATAATTGGGTGAGGAGGCCCATAAGTAATAAATACATGGATAAAATCCCTCTTATTATTAAAGGGGAACATCATTGGAGTTGTATTTCACACCCTCATGTGTGAAAGAGGACATTTGCAAGAAGGCAAGGTCAAGTTTGACCAAGTCAAACAGCGCAGAGGTAGGAGGTGGAGAGCATCTTGTGGGACATCGCAGTGAAAGGGGAGGGAAGTTTACTTTATGGAGGAAACCCTAAAGAGTGGGACCCATGGAGAGGGAGCTCTCATTTTTTTTAAAATAGGGCAAGGTAGCCATTGTTACTCATGCATATGATTATTGATTTCTTGTCTGCTTTGACTATTTGCAGTCTCTGGTTGTTTAGCTAAGATGCAGTGTTGTTTAGCACGAGGGATTCCTGTTTAGGATTCCTTCTCCTTATTGATAGGCCTCTTGAAGGATTTCACTTCATTTCTCCACATCCAAGCTCAAGGCCAAAGCATCCTCCTTTAGATACAACACAGTTTCTGTTTAGAGCTAAGTTTTGTTGCAGGGTGTTGCAGTGGAGGATACCACAACACCATTCCTTGGCTTGTTTTTCAGAGGAGGGGGCCTTATTTCCTTTGGGAGATCATTAAGGAAGCATCCAGAGCATATTTCATATTTTGGCACTTGACCAAGACATTATATTCCACCTATAGCGCAGTATCCCTCAGTGACTGTGTTATTTTCAGAGCACACTTGCAGTGAGGGTTTGCAGTGTTGATTGGAGGGTGAGATATTCAGTGATAGGATCGGAATTTCACTTGAAATATACATTGGAGGATATCTTGAAATCATATGAACCATATTCAGTCTTCTCCTTCTAGTTCTATTTTCTGAGTTGCAGCTGCTACCCTGCAACTCCGACATTTTTCCATTTTTGTATATTTCAGCCAATCCTTCTGAGGATTGTTGTATTACTATTTTCAGGGGTTGAGAGCTTGCTCCCCTTCATTTCTTGAGCCATACATTGTGATATATTTCTATTATGATGCAGTGTCTCTTATAAACTGCATCCTCTTAGCCTGCAGAAATACATGTGTAGCAGTGTTTCTCTATATTGATGTACATGTTCCATTGAGGCTATATTTATTTTCTTGAGTGAATCTTTCCTCAAGGATTTGTATACCATTTCTGCAATAATATACATTTTTTGGCTATCTTAATCTTCATGTATTCTGACTCATTAAAATAACGTTGTTGTTCCATTTCTTGTTCAAGAATTGTTGCAGCCCTTCACCGGGCACTCTTTCAAGACAACTAGGTGTGGGAGACCTGTTTAACCAACTTAGAGGGATTTATTTTGAGCCTCCTCTTGAATTTCAGTCTTAGATACATTTATCTAAGGGATATAGGTCTTGGTTTCAAATCCTGTAGCAGCCATTCCTGGAAAATGCGTTTTGCAGTCATGCCTTGCTAGCATATCCCATTTTGGGATATTACAAATATGTAGGAAAACAAATTCAGTATGCCCTTACCCACGTATAGAATACCTTATAACATGATTTCAAAATGGACCAACATTACTCTGAGGAAATATTTATGGTAGATTTTTTGCAGAACTGGGCTAAATATGGATTGGCTAAAATCCTCCAATATCATCTAGATCAATTACATCGAATCTATAAGGAGTAGGAGCAATCCCACGAATCTGTGGAATACCCTCCCCAAGCGGCTTTAGTTGTACGAGGTGAGGAAACACCCATGAGGCCAGTGGAATCCATCTCAAGCTCTAGGAATAAAGGAAGAAGACCAACCAATGAAGTGATCCAAGAAGCAGGGGTGATCTTAGTTAACTCGAGGTAAGCCAATGTCCTGAAAGAGTACTACCAACACTCTATCCCAACCCCACCTTAGTGAAGCTGGTATCATGGAACATACGAGGCCTCAACTCAAAGGGTAAGTTGAGGTACTTGAAGGAACAAATTCAAAAGGATAAACCATATATCTTAATTTTGTAGGAAACTAAACTGACACAGGAAAAGCTGAGTGAAACCACAATTAAATCACAATGAAGTGTAGGAGGACTGGGAATCCTTTGGGATTCATGGTCTACTTCATTTAGGAACTAGATTTATTATCCAAATACACTTTCTAGTTTGTTTGAATGCACAATCTGCCGAGAAAAGGTTTGGCTAACAAGTTTTTATGGGCTAACATTGCTAGGACAAAGGTTGGTTTTATTAGGAGTTTGCAACATATAAAGGAACTCTTGGGTGACAACAGATATATTTTGGATGGGTAATCTAATATTAATAAGGCTTGGGAGAGAAGAAAGGAGCAGTTAGATGATTGGATCCAATATCCCTCTCCTTTTAGGAGACTATCCAAGATATGGGAGTAGAATACATTGATTTTTTGAATGAATCTTTCACTCGAAACAACAGATGGGGATGTAAGCACTAGATCGCATCACACCTAGACCATTTTATTATTTCTGATAATATCCTTCAAAATGATATATTATTTCAAGAATCGATGCTTACATGTGTCGGATCATACCATTGTCCCATATGCTAAGAAATTTACTTGAGGATGGCTCCATGGAACTAGCCCTTCCGCTTTGAATATTTCTGGATTTTAATGACACAATTCCTCACTAATATAGAAGAAAATAAATAAGGATTTAATTTATTATTTGTAGAGTAAAATCAAATAAATAAGGATTTATTTAATTATTCATCATGGGGTTTCATGTTTGAACCAAAAATAGCTTAACAAAATATGGTTTGTTAAATTATTTCCTATAGTGAAAGCTATTTTACTATGGTAAAATTGGTCTTACATGGTGTACTTTGATCCATCTAATTGTAAATGGCTAGATGAACAAACATCAGTGTAACTGATTTACACATTCCTTTTATTCATATCTAAACTATTTTTATTTTATTACCTATATATGTATATTTTTTATGTCATTAAAGATGTCAAAGAAGGATGGACATGGAGTACCAGATACTTTCAAAATATTTATTGAAAAAAATAAGTTGGAAAAGATGAGAAAGAAGCATCTTATGAATGTTGAACTTGATCCTACTATTATCATTTCATTTGGAATTGGCTTGATATTATCCAATACCAAATAATATAAGGTGATTTTGAAGACATTTCAAAACTCATACCTAAAAGGGAATATGCCCTAGTTATTGAAAATATTCCTCATGGTTTCAATTTCCCAGACATTGAATATGATAGTGAACCATATACTTATCAAGCTTTTAGTAAAGTGGTTATGATTTTAGAAGAAATCACAACATAAACACTTTGGCGATTTGTGAAATTGCATTCAAACACACATTTTGCAATATTATTAACAAGATTGAAGGGAAAAACAAACTCAAGGATGCAACTTACATGGTAAGACATTGAAATTGTATGTTTGATTACTGTTAAAATTTTCTATTTATGTACAATTTAATTGAAATTTTGCTATGTTATGTTAAAGGAAGAAGACAAATATTTTTACTTCTGACAAGAATCCTATTATAAATGATTATGAGCTCATCCATGTTGAATGTTGGAAAAAAAAGGATAACTATTAGTGTATTCTTAAGAATTGAGTTGATGGGAACAGTCATAGTCAAGTATTGGTTCATGATTTTGTTGTACGAAAACTAACATATGAGGATAAAGATGCAAAAGAAGATATAGGCAACATGTATCAGAAACATTAAGAATTGATTCACTATATTATAGATCTATGTTCAAATGAAGCAGTTTGAGTTTTGTATTTATTCTCAGGTTCATGTGAGTTTTATTATAGAAATTTGAATTTGAATATTTTATTTTTTATTTTTTATGTGTTCATAATAATTTTCTTATTTATTTCTTTTGTGCTTGATGATTAGGTACAACACTGGCATGTTTCCAAAAAAAAGGAAGAAATAGCATTTCCATTGAGAAAGACCGAGTGAAATGAAAATTTATTCAGCAAAGAATTAATGCTTTTCAATTTCTTCCAGATGTTAAGAAATAATTTGGTTTGAGGAAAGGGGATTTTAATGAATCACGCCTGGAAAAAAAAGAAATGGAACCTCAACCACCATTATATGGAATGATTGGAAAATGACCATTCGGGAGATTTGCAGACATGAAAGATCCATTAGAAGATGAAAATGACCAAAATGAAGCAGAAAATGTTGGAGAAGAAGACATTAATGATGTTTGAGAAGATGTTGAACATGGATTAGTTAATATTATTGATGATCTGTAAGTTATGCTTGTAAATAAATCTCAATTTTGAGAACTATTAATCAAGTTTACTTGTAATGTTTAGGCTTTGATATTTTATGAGAATAATCCTTATTTTTCGCAAAATTCCTACGATTAATATTAATTTTTGACTTAAAATTCATAAAAAATATTATTTTCTTAAGTTTTTTTGTTAGTATTTTCCTAAAAAATTAGTTTATTTAACATGTGTTTTTAACAAAAAGTCTCTAAGAGTGTATTTTTTTCCATTGTATTTATATTGAAAATGTGTATTTTTTTGTCATATTGTTCAAAATATTGGGTTTTTAGTGACAATTATTTTATTTGCATTGAAATATTAATTAAAAATACATAAAAATATAGAAAATCCAAACTTTAAAATATTGACCTTTAAAAAAAAAAAATTAATGTTATGGAGGTAAATCCCCTCTGCGGATAGAGGCAATCCCTACTAGCCCAGAATGGGTCTAGCAACAATCATAACATGCTATGGTGCAGGTCCCTAATTGAAATAAAGCAACTTGTGAAGAAGGCTTACCTCGAATCCAACGCTGTTGTTTGTAGAGAAGGCGGCGCTCCCGTTCCTTTGCTCCAACAGATTACAATCCTCATGCTCGTCGCAATCGAACACCTGCACACGCAAGAAACGCAACAAACACAAGCGTAAAATCCAATATATACAATTATGCGTCAGTCAGAGAGGACACAACTCATCATCATAATGAACAAAACAAGTGGAACCATAACCAATAGTCGCTTATCATTAATTCAACAAAGGAAAATACAACCTGGCTCTGACGCTGAACCTTCCTTTGCTGGGTTGTCAGCGGAATACATCTCGGTAAAGCTTGTCGGGAATGGAGACAAGCCTCTCTCTTTGATCGTCAATCTCCTTGCTATTGATTTGACACTATGAGGACTATTGCAGCATTCTTTAGGCTATGAAGGCTCTTGGATATTAGCTTGCAAAGGGAAATGGCAAGCTTATATATATGGTGGAAGAGGAGTTGGGATCCCTACAATCATGGGATTGGCCCTATCCTCAAGGAAGCTTCCATGAGAGGTGGAAAACTACTTCCTCTACATGGAGAACCGAAGCCAAACGTCCCAAATCAATTTAGAGACCAGTTTAGGAGCTGGTTGGAGTCAATCTTTCGCCATTTATTTTTAAAAAACACCCTTTATTAAGCCTGGCATGAGTGCAACTCTGATACAGAGCGCCAATTGGCGCGCCCTCTTTGAAGGATTTCCCCATTGGCGCGGGTATAACACTGGCTAGTCACGCCAAGGATGAAAAGGCTATCATTATGGTTTTTCACAAGGAGTTGTCTTCATAGCAATGAAAGTGCATGTTTAGGGGAATGCCATGAAAGTGTTTTCAGGTTATGTCACTGCTCACAGGTCACAGATTTAGCCCTCTAATGTGCAGGACGGGGAATTTCAAGGACGGTGACAAATTGCTGTGTAACAGATGCCCCCTAAAGCATGAGGCTCGAAAGAGAGAGAGAGGTGAAATGCTTTACGAGAAAGTGTCCAACTGAAAACACTGCCGTCGGAAAACCTGCGTAGAGAAGTACAAATGATATCTCAGATACATGATATATATGTGGTATGGTTGCAGCCATCTATAACAAAGTATACAATAATCCATATCCAAGGTATGGACATAGCCATCCAGTGAGGATCGATAAAGAGACTCAGGTATGGTTGCAGCCATCCAATGAAGGAGTAATGTAACTAATTATAATAATCCACAAAATCGCAGCCTGAATTATAACAGACAGGAATCTAGGGTCTTGCACTCCATCTCGACTCAAACAAAGTACAATTTCAAGCATGCAAATATGTGAGCTGAAGTCGAACATGCAAGAACATCGTCTGATTACCAACCAAACGATGGAAGCTGTTAACAGACGTGAGAGGTACCACCATTAATGAAAATGGCCCTCAAGGTACTACAGGTACAATCTACGACATGCGAATCAGTGAGCTAGCATCGAACACCCGTAGAATCACTTGATCGGAGGCCAATGATGAAAACCTCACGTCAGACGCGAAGAACCTGCCATTGAGGCATGCAGGCTCCAAGGTACCAGAAGGGAGTCTCTAGATCAGCTTCCTAGATAATGAGCTGAAGTCGACAGGAAGTGACCTTGATCGAAGGTGGGCCATAGTGTTTCCCACATCATCGAAGCAAGACAGAGGAACATAATGTATTTGTGAATCAAGATCAGATGAGAATCAGAGGAAGGTTGAAATTTTGCAGAGGTCAACTTCTCTTGAACATATTAACAGCACGACAGTGGATTTGGCAGTATTTGACATCAAAATATCAGAGGTCATGATGACGAGGCAAAGGGCAGATGAGAGGTCAAAAGGGATCACCAAAACCCACGGAGGCAAGTGAAAAAACTGAGATGAGATGTCCCCAACCAGACACGAATGCAGACAAGTGCCATGTTCAAGAGCGACATACTGCCGACACGACAATGATGCTGGTTCCATTTTTCCCCACCATTTCTGGCAATTACCTCTTTATTTTTACACAAGCTTGAAGAGGATACCATATGCTTGTAATATAAATCCGTCCTTCGGACGAATCCATCCTAGTACATTTAACGAGCCCTAGGAAGGAGGAACTCGAATATCGTCATTACGACTGAATCCAATGTCATAAGGTTTTAACGAGTCTGACAAAGGAAGAAATCGACGTCTTTTCATGTTTAGAAAGTTTGAAAAGACAGCGGAAAAGTAAACTCCAATGGTCCCTTTTCGTAAATAGTTCCTCAGACCCGAAAAGGTAGAAAACTATGTCTGAGAAAACCTCCTAGTCGCAATAGGCTAGGGTATTCCTTTTTCGTAAATAATCTATCCCAGCCCGAAAAAGGGGTAAATGTATACTGGGTAGATGTCGTTTCGTGGCCACTTTAACGAGATCGAAACAACAAGGGACTCGGCAATATTTTCATGTTTGGAGAGTCAGAAAAGAGCTGAAATTTGACTCCTCCTGAAGGAACAAGTGGTATTAAGGGTAACTACTGGTTCTGGTAATGGTGGAACTACTCAAAACATGATAAAAGTCAAGAGGCTGGCTAACAAGGCCACTCATCGCAGCGGTTCCTCAGGAATGGGTAAAATAACCAAGTGAAGGCATATGATCGGCCAAGTAGATAGTGACGATGGAGTGAGAAAACCAAGGCTCATCTGGAAAAACAGGCTGATAAAATGATAATCACAAAAGGTAAAATGGGGAATGGTTTCATTTTTACACAAGCTTGAAACAAAGATAAACTATGCTTGAAACCGGTTTCATTTTTACACAAGCTTGAAACGGAAACAAACAATGCTTGAAATAGTAAGCATGCCCCCAGCATGGTGACTCAATTCGAGGTACATGCCCCCCAAGCTTCAATCCATATGAAAGGCAGATGGAGTGAAGGTTCAAATTACGAGATCAAGAGAAAGACTCGACTGGGATTTTACGAGATATTAGCAAAGACTTGAATTGAACAGGAACGTGTTTCATTATTTTAATGAGGTTGACACATTAAAAGAACTATACTCAGGACACCTTGTTTCATGATTTAAGGGGCTTGGCACAAGACGAGGAACTCTGCTCCAACAACCTTGTTTCATTTTTTAAGGATCTTGACACAGGAAAAAAACCATGCTCCGACCGACCTCATCATAATGAATAAGAAGTCATCGCTTCCAAGAGTTCCACTCCCGATGGAAGGAAAACATCCTGGAAATCAGGACCCAATGCCCCCAGCACACGATGTACAACGGCACTATCACTGAGTATAGACATGGGGTAGGTAGCCACATATTTGACCTGTGGTGGGGAAGATACAATGGGTGGATAAAAACCAGGAAGGGATGATGGCGGGCCAGCTGCCACATCAGGACCAAAGAACGAAAGTTGATCAATGGTCACGATTCATCCTTCATGTGGAAAACAGACCACACGAGAAAGGGAGGAGACAAGTGCTCCTATTGCATAGGTGTAATCGCGCCCCAAAATCAGATTGAAATCCAAGGGGCATGGAACAACCATCACGTCCATATGGACGATTTTACCTCCTAAAGTAATAGGTAACCTTGGAAGGATCCCTAACGGTTGACTCATTCTTCTATTAAATGCCAACAGATTCTGCGTAACAGGCACAAGCGGCGGTGAGCCAAAATCTTGCCAAGTAGTTGAGGATAGAACACTAACAGAGGCGCCTTCATCTATAATGGTGCTGGGTATAACCAGACCAAAGGCCTGTACTGTTATCTCGAAAGGAACATAAGACGGAAGGTGGTATCCTGCAAATCGATTCCAATCAAGGGAAGCGACCAAAATACTTAGAGAGACGACCATCGAACCAAGAAGGTATTCCCCTGGTGTTACAGAAGAAGAAGGAGCATCCTCCACGAATTCTATCACGGAGTAGGGAAGAGTATCCTCTAACACCTCCATCGCAGGAGGCGGAGGAGCCACTTCTTGAGGTGTAGGGACAGGAGAATCTTTCTCCACGTCTGAAGAATCTGAAGAAACCAGAAGAACATGAGGGCTGTGAGGTCCAATCTCAAGGGAAAATACCTGGTGCACTGCAGACGGGGCCAGTTCAACTGATCCCACGACCAATGGTTGGTCGGGAACGGATTCCTGAATTTGAATTTCCGAGGCAGTAGGATTGACCAAGGATGACTCTTGACCACTCGTAGGATCAACTGGTGGAGGACTCAAAGAAATCCATTTATAACCATCCAAGATGCATGGTGGAGAAACGGTTGTGTTTTCCAAGACTCTTTTGGCTTCATCCATATACAGACAAAGGTGAATGGCATGGTGCCCTTCACACAACTTACAGGGATTGGTAATCTTACCCTGCTTCTTAGGAGCCTTACCAACACCAGTTGAAGACGTGCCCCCAACCTGACTCTCGGAAGTCAAAGGCAACGACAGACGACCATTGGACCATACTTCGAGCACCTTGGGAATGCCAGGGCAGTCTCGAAGAAGATGGTCTCCCGTGCACAACATGCAAGGGAACTTGACTTTCCGTGGAGGGTTGGAAGGTTTATCAAGAGAAGGCTTCTTAGGCGCAATAGCCGCAGAGCTAGCCTCTCCTTTATCGGACTTCTTCTTCTTTGTCTTCTTCTTCTTCTTCTTAGCCACCCGGTTACTTGAATCCAGACTTTCACCAGGCGAAGTAGAAGAGGAGGACGCAGAAATAGGTGAAGAAGGGGAGAGGTCCACCTTGGAATCAACATGATGTTGTTCAGGCGGAGGAACTGATTGAACAGTAGCCGAGACATTCGGGACCACAGAGGTTGAAAACAACCAAACAGGCAACCCAACAGTTAACCCAAGAAGGGACAACGTTGCCATATAAGGAGCACCAACATTTCCAAAAGGAGGAAAAGGACCAGGATTCCCATCGGAGGGGATTCCTTGGTTGGTGAACTCTGGAAAAGTTGCCATCAACAACTCAAAACCGCACACGGCCTAAAAACCAAGGCACACAATCAAACGACCAACAAGCAAATTCTAACAGGGCGTGTGATCGCAGGTGATTTATTTTACCACATTGAAACTTAGAAACTTCACCATTTCATGTTTTAAGAGTCGAGAAACGGATGAAAGATGACTCTATCTCTTTCAGTTTTGAAGCAAGCGTGAAAGGACAAGCGCTTGGTGATCCTTTCAAATTTAAAGAGTCAGAAAAGATCAAATGACTACTCAGGAATACTAGGCAAAGGGTGTACCAAATAACCATGAACTGCAATATACACCTTGGTTTCAAAATGAAAGAGAAATCAACCAAGGACTTAACATACGTGCAGGAAATCTCCCCGAATGTTGTGTCCGGTGTATCACGGGTATAGGGCAGCAGTCTCAACTTCCTATGGATAAAGGATAGAAACCTAGTGGGGTCTCCCTTTATATACACAACGATACATGGAGCACAAGTCCGTACTAGTGCTGTCTAAATCCAAGAGGCAAACGACAGCTACTAGGTTTAAAGACGCCAGAACACGTCTCTAGCCTAGACCTTTAAATATTTCGTTAATGTTTCAATGCTGCCTTAGTGTAAATTGAATAAATTTTAATGTTTATCTTCAATTATGTTTCAGTTTTTAGGCCCTAACAAGTGTTGTGTCTCAAAATCTCCTAAATGCACACTACATGGAACAGTATATCATTTCATTCAATGAAAGCTAATTACGAGAGAGTTAAGAGCTTTTCACACAATAACAAAATGACAAGAAAACAACCAATGATATCTCTAATGCAGCTAATGGAAACTAAAAGATTTTCTTTCAAAGTTACTAATCACTTAATAACACCGAAAATATTTAATTCACACTAACTAATTCAAAGCAAAAGAGATTTTTTTTATATTTTCGATGTTTAAGAGCACAATGCACTAAACAAAATGAAAACTAATGAGATAATAAATTTGAGAAGAAAAAGAAAAAGAGAAAAACAATCAAATTTCACTCAATGCAAACACACAATCAAACCTCAAATTGACAAAAGTCCCTCAAATCAAAAGACACCCAAAGACTCAATTGAACCATGTAATCTAGGTCCAAAACGAGGCAAGGCGGAATTCGAATGAAGAAGAATCCAAGCACTCAAATAATGCAATAAAACGATAGAAAACCACCAAACGAATGCAGAGAATCAATCACAAAGTTGACTGAACAGACAGAAACCACAAACTCCCAAGGGAGGCTCGACACACAATAGCACCTAGATGCCCTAGGGCTAAAATGTAAAATCAATAGAAATGGGCAAACAACCAAAGGATGAAGGTCATAGTCAGTCAAAAAAGGCTCCAGAACACTCAAGCAGTTGTAAAAATGAAACCAAACACACGGGTCAAGCTCAGAAAGCTCAAAACATAGTAAACCCTAGCACCTTTCAGGATTGGCGCGACTGTCAGGTGGAATCTAGCACTAGAACAGAATTAGCGCTGGTAATACACTGGCAACATGCACCAATGGGTGTGACTGTTAGGCTAATAAGCGCGCTAGTCGAGTTTACTAAAGAAAAATAAAAAAGAGCAATCCAAGATGTAGAATAGTGATGTTGAAGCTCAAATCAAAAGCCAAAAACACGAAAAGAGCTAGCCAAAAGAGCTGATCAAACAAGCAAAGTCAAGAATCGACCGAAAAACAAGACAATAATCCAAGTGTTCAGTTCATAAACTAGACCAGATATTGACTGAAGCAACATTGATCTACTTTCGCTAATGCAGAGAAAGAGCATTTGGAAGGCTATCTAGCTAACTTCAGGCTCCGTCTGTAGTTTATAAAGCAAACAACCAACTAGACAATCCCCAGTGGAGTCGCCAATTTTTTATGGAGGTAAATCCCCTCTGCAGACAGAGGCGATCCCTACTAGCCCAGAATGGGTCTAGCAACAATCGTAACACGCTATGGTGCAGGTCCCTAATAGCAATAAACGAACTTGCGAAGAAGGCTTACCTCGAATCCAACACTATTGTTTGTAGAGAAGGTGACGCTCCCATTCCTTTGCTCCGGTAGATCACAATCCTCACGCTCATCGCAATCGAACACCTGCACACACAAGAAACACAACAAACACAAGCGTAAAATCCAATATATACAATTATGCGTCAGTCAGAGAGGACACAACTCATCATCATAATGAACAAAATGAGTGGAACCATAACCAATAGTCGCTTATCATTAATTCAACAAAGGAAAATACAACCTGGCTCTGACGCTGAACCTTCCTGTGGCGGGTCGTCAGTGGAATACATCTCGGTAAAGCTTGTCGGGAATGGGGACAAGCCTCTCTCTTCGATCGTCAATCTCCTTGCTATTCATTTGACACTATGAGGACTATTGTAGCATTCTTTAGGCTATGAAGGCTCTTGGAGATTATCTTGCAAAGGGAAATGGCAAGCTTATATAGATGGTGGAAGAGGATTTGGGATCCCTACAATCATGGGTTTGGCCCTATCCTCAAGGAAGCTTCCATGAGAGGTGGCAAACTACTTCCTCTACATGGAGAACCGAAGCCAAACGTCCCAACTCAATTTAGAGACCAGTTCAGGAGTTGGTTGGATTCAATCTTCCGCCATTTATTTTTTTTAAACACCCTTTATTAAGCCTAGCACAAGTGCGACTCTGAGACAGAGTGCCAATTGGTGCGCCCTCTTTGAAGGATTTCCCCCATTGGCGCGGGTATAACACTGACTAGTCGCGCCAAGGATGAAAAGGCTATCTTTAGGGTTTTTCACAAGGAGTTGTCTTCCGGGAAATGAAAGTACATGTCTAGGGGAATGCCATGAAAGTGTTTTCAGGTTATGTCACTGCTCACAGGTCACAGAGTGAGCCCTCGAATGTGCGGGACGGGGAATTGCAGGGACGGTGAAAATTTGCTGTGTAACAATTAACTATGTGAAAAAATGAAGATTTCATTACAATTGTTTTTTTCAAAAAAAAATTAAATATTTTTTAAAAAAGTACATAAATGCACTTAGAAATAAACATCTCACAGAAGAAGAAGACATTATAAAATGTATAGTGTAAAAATCAACACTCAAAAAAAAAGTGGGTGATGATGCACCACCACTTTTCAAAATCGACATGAAAATAATCACATTAAAAGAAAATAATAAAAAAAAATAAAGTTCCAAAAAAATTCTCTAAAAAAAGGGTGATTCTGCATCACCACTTTTCAAAATAAGGTGCTTTTTTGCTACCTCAAAAAAGTAGGCACCAGTTTTGTTACCTATTTGATTGGTAATTATGTTTCACTAGGAGTTTCTTATCAAAATGTTATTAAAGGAGAGCATAAGAAAAGGAATAAGTATGATTTTTGTTCTACAAATACAATGCAATAGAAGCTTCTAAAAGGAGGCCCTACCTTACAGAACAAAGGGGAAAAGAAAATAAACCAAACTCAAGATAACTAGCCCCAATTATAGGAAAATAAGGGTAATGGAAAGTAAAAGGACACTAGAAAGTGGTTCATATTCCACAAAATTGCCTCGAAAAATATTGAAAAATGTAAACTATCAAACATGGATTGTAAACTCAAAACAAGAACTCTAGCCAAAAATACCCAGGAAAACATGAAAAACAATCTGAAAACGGAAAATGTTGATGTGAAAATAATATTTTTATTTTCGGTAAATTTTCAACATTTTTTAAAAATGACATTAAAAGCCAATAAAAACAAATTTTGTTTGTGCAAAAAACACCTTGAAAACAAAAAGTGTTGATGCTAGAGTAACGTCTTTTTTTTCGAGGTAAACTTTCAACACTCGTTTAGCAAGAATGTTAAGGATCAAATATCATGACTACGAAAAATCTTAAAATTCCAATGATTTTCAAGCATGAAATTAAATGTAAGATATCAATTCTCTCAAAAACCTTAAAATTCCATGAATTTCAGCCATGGTGATAAATATAAAATACCTATAATTGTTTTCAACCATAACATTAAAGATAGAATATCATGACTCCAAAAACCCTTCAAATTTTGACAATTTTTCAACAAA
Organism: Pinus albicaulis; assembly: GCA_034641835.2. NCBI lineage: Eukaryota > Viridiplantae > Streptophyta > Pinopsida > Pinales > Pinaceae > Pinus > Pinus albicaulis. Next base: position 204,752,637 of record CM076581.1, on the reverse strand, counting down.
TGGAATTAAAACAAAAGATCGTGACTACAAAAAACCTTAACTTTTCAACATATATCAACCATGGCATTATGGAAATTTTTTATGACTAAAAAAACTTTAAAAATGAGCACCTAAATGAGAGAGTAATTATACGATGAATAAATTATTTTAAATGCTACAAATATAACGTCTTTAAAATATTAACCTAAGAAACCTTGACATATCATACCAAAAATTAAAAATAAATCATCAAATTGATGCATAGTGTAGGCGAAATCAACCCATTGTAATGAAAAATTAAAGACCAACCATGAAATAGACACATTGTGGGGGCGAACTCGATCCATTATAACGAAAACTTTGAAAAGAACTATCAAATTGACACATAATGGGATTGAATATACACACAGAATCTACATGAGAATACAAAATAAAACAAAATAATAAATAAATATATAATTAAATAAAGATAATATTAGCAAAATTAAAACATTGAGGAAAAAAAAAGACAAAAAAAATAACAACTAAATAAAAGTATAGATTAAAACATAAAAAAATTAAAAAACATGGCAAATATATATATATATATATGTAGAAATAAAACATCAAACATAAAAATGTAAAAAAAAAAAAAAAATCTAAAAGCTAAAATAAATTTAAAGAAAAAATGTTTAAATTTTATTTTTAAATCAATAAAAAGACAACATATAAAAGAAAAACATAATCTAAGATTTTTTTTTCAATTCACCAAAAAAATAAAAACAAAATACAATATTCGATAATTAAAAACAAAAAACAAACAAAACAAAAAACAAACAAAACAAAATAAAAAACATTAAAAATAATAAAAACATTAAAAATGAAATAAAATATAACAATACTAGGGTTTCGGCCCACTGCACTCTGTGCTTCATGCTCTTCTCCTCGCTCATGCATCTGCTATCGCACTTTGACATCATCGTTTGACTAAGAGGGAATATGTCGGGTCATCCTGGGGGAGGTGGATCAGCCCCCTCCTTTAGATAAGAACTAACTGGCGCATACCACCCACCCAACGACCCATATTGCAATACGGGGCAACACAAGGGTAAGAAACCTGAAACACCTACTCTGGGAGCTCAATGGCAGTCCCGAATGCGGTGTTAATGCCTTCCAAAATCTGCAAAGAATCCACAAGTGGTGATCCCTAACCACCTCCAGCAACAATCTGAGAAGTTCATGTAATACCATGTAATAATCTGTAAATTTATGGGCATTGGGTTGGGCCCAAAAAATTGGATATTCTCCGATGGATCCCACTGAAGTGCAAACTATAAGCTCCATTTTATCCCTCTCCGCACCAAGGGTTTTTTCAAAATAATATTTGAAGAATTGGAAAATTGTAAACATATTTTGGACAATGGACCCTATTTCATGAACATCGTTGGATTATTCACGAGGCACTGGGAACCCTGCTACAATATAGAGAAGGAAAAGTTCTTAGCTTCCCCAATATGGGTTGACTGTACTCTCTACTAGAGGATTTTTGGGAAATGGATATTCTGGAATTTATTGGAAACTCCACAGATGACTTTGTCCAAGTATTAGAGATCATCAAACATTGATGGCTCTCCTCCTATGCATGAATCAATGTTTAGATGAATATATCTCAACCCCTCCTGAAGTCGATGGAAATAGAGTATCAAGACAAAATATGGTTGTAACTGCTAGACTACGAGCATGTTCCTTTTAAATTCAGGCTTTTCATGAGTACAGGCACCTGTTTTGTGATTTCCCACTAAAGGAAACTTCTCCTTCAGCGAGACCCTCTCTAGAAAGATTTCACGAAGTCTGCAGGTGATTCCCTCAACCTATTAAAGCCCCTCCTACCCATCTCAGCTGGCCCCAAGTCATCCCTCCGGTGATTTCTTTTCTCTCCCATAGGATCTGAATGAGAATAATATCCAACAACACCCGTTTTTGTGCCTTCGCCACAAGTTGCAATGGAGGTGGAGGCGGGTCCCGAAAATCGTAAGAATAAACATCCAAGTAAATGCAAGTTGCGAGAAGATTAATAGATAGGAATAAAAATATAGTATGTCCTTGTCCACTTCTGGAAGACCTTATAACATGATGTCAAAATGGGCCAACTTTACTCTAATGAAAGGTTTATGGTAGCATTTCCTTGGAACTAGGCCAAAGATGAATTGGATAAAATCCCCCAAGGTCATCTAGATCAATTCCATCGAACCTATAAGGAGTAGGAGCAATGCCAAGAATCTGTGGAGTTTTCTCCAAAAATGGTTTTAGTTGTATGAGGTGAGGAAAGACCCACGAGGCTATTAAAATCCATCTCAGGCTCTGGGAATAAAGGCATAGGACCAACCAACGAAGTGATATGAGAAGCAGGTGTGATCTTAGTTAACTCGAGTTAAGCCAATGTCCTGAAAGAGTACTACCACTGCTCTCTCCCAACTCAACCTCAGTGAAGCTGGTATTGTGGAACATATGAGGCATCAACTCAAAGGGTAAGTCGATGTACATGAAGGAACATCAACAAATTAAAAACAAGAAAACATATATCTTAATTTTCTAGGAAACTAAACTAACACGGGAAAAGATGAGTGAAATCACAAGTAAATCACAACGAAGTGCATGAGGACTAGGAATCCTTCAGGATTCAAGATATATTTCATTCAGGATCTAGATTGATTATCCAAATACCCTTTCTAGTCAGTTCGAATGCATAGGGTACCCAGAAAACGTTTTTCTAATAGGGTTTTATGAGCCCACGTTGCTAGGAACAAAGGTTGGCCTTCTTAGGAGTTTACGACATCTAAAGGAACACATGGGTAACACCAACTAGATTATGGATGGGTACATTAATATGATTAAGGCTTGGGGGAGAATAAGGGTGGAATTAGACAGTTGGATCCAATATCCCTCTCCTTTTAGGAGACTATCCAAGATATGGGAGTAGAATACATTGATTTTTTGAATGAATATTTCACTTGGCACAACACATGGGGATGCAATCACGAGACCGCATCACGCCTGGACCATTTTATTATTTCTAATTTTTTTCAACATGACATATTATTTCAAGCATTGATCCTACCCTATGTGGGATCAAAACATTGTCCTGTATGCTTTGAAAGTTACTCAAGGATGGCTCCACAGAACTGCCCCTTCCACTTTGAATCTTTCTATATTTTAAAGACACACTTCCTCGCTAATATAGAAGCATGATGTAAAGACACCTAATTAATAGATCATAACCCAACGGAAACTTTCCAACTAAAGATGAAGGAATTAAAAGGCAAAATAAAAGAATGGAATCTATCAAATTTTGGAATTATACATCAGGAAAAATGAAAGTGGGAGGAATAAATGTAATCAATCCAACATTATATCATCATGGAAGGGTGAACTAAAGCCCTCACATCTTAGGAGGGAAATTTAATCAATTATCTAGAGCAACAACGCAAATAAAAAGAAACCCAGTGGAGGAAAAAATCAAGATTTCAATGGCTTAAAGAGGGTTAGTGCAACATGAAATTATTACATATGACTTTGTGGAAACACAGATAGTTCAATATTATTTTTCCCCTCAATGGATATAATATCTATATGCTAGTGCAACATAAAGAGATCTTGGAAGAGTTGATTGGCCATTTCTAGACTCTATTCATGGAACCTTCTAAGGACCAAAGTGAAACCATCTCTACAATCAGACAATTTATTCTGAGGTTAATCTTGGAAGATAAAAATGAGGCTAGTTGTTTAAATCCTATTTTATGGCCCCACAGGTGTGACCTAAGCCTCAACTCGCAGGTTGTGGGCTGAAAAGTGTGAGCTACAGTTTCAGGATCCTCGAGCGGTGGGTTGCAGAAAACATTGCTGACTATAGCACGACTGATACCGGCTACCGACGGAAAACACCCAGAAACACTTGGAAGTTAGAATTTTTATTGTTTTAGGGCATAAAAGTAAAAGAAACAACATTAAGAGAATAAGAATAATTAAATAAAATCCCTAGTTAATGAAACAAATGATCATGCAGGAATCTAAATAAAACCTAGTGAAGTCACCAATTGTTAGAATGAATTCTTAATGCAAGTGTATGAAAAGTGATCATTTTAGCTTCACATGAAAAAAAACCTAACAAAAAATATTTCTCTCTAAATTATTTAGATTTGCAATAGATAGTCGAAAAAAATACTACAGAAACCCAGATATATGTAGTAAAAGTAGCTAAACATTAAAAAAAAAAAAAATTTCTCCAAATATCCAATGGAAAAAACATGATTTTATAAAGAATTTTATATCTAATAACTCTTGCGAAGGGAAAAAAGAATGATGTTATCAGTCCCCTTCAATGGGATGGGATCTTAGTTGTCCTCAATGCTTAAGATCCAGAAGTTTCTCTCTCTCAATGGTGTAGAAAACCCAAGATGTCTTGAACTCTATGGGTGCTCAAGAAGAAAAAAAATAAAAGTAATGAAAGTATGACAATGATAAAAGGATAAAATTCCAACCATGATAAAATGATCAAAGGTAAATAATAAATGGACAACCTTCCTATTTATAACAAAATATTTAGTTATCCTTGATAATGGTGCATAGTAAAATATTATTAAACAAGATCCATATCTAACTACTTGGAATATTTTACTCTATTTTGTTGCAAGGAAAAGGAATTTAAATTGGTGAAATACCTTTATTTAGAAATAATAAATAAATAAATATTTTATCTATCATTTCAAGCAAGGGGTTAAGGAATAATTTTACGAATAATGATTTATTTTACTATTCCTAAATGATTTAGTCAAATTTAATAAGAAATATTAATTAAATAATGACTGAATTAATTATTCCTAGCGAATAATAATAAAAATAATGATTTATCTAATTATTTCTCATTAATTGGGTTATATATGGCCAGGAATGTTATTTAAACAATAATTTATTTAATTATTCCTAGAGGAAAATCAAATAAATAAGGATTTATTTAATTGTTCCTCATGCAGTTTCCTATTTGAACTAGAAATAAATTAATAAAATATGGTGTATTAAATGATTTCTTATAGTGAATGAAATTTTACTATGGTAAAATTGGTCTTACATGGTTTACTTTGATCCATCTAATTGTAAATGGTTATATGACCAAAAATTGGTGTAACATATTTCCCCCCAGCGTGTGAGTGTTAGGAGCTAATCGTATGACCGAGGTATGTTGTAAGAACACAATCACTAGACACCAAAGGGGAATCATAGAGAGAAAGATATATAGAAGGAGTGAAGCGAGAGAGGAAAATAACCAAAGGGGTCAAGACCTACAAATGGTATAAGTCTCCTTTAATGTCTGGGTACATATTCTCAGTGAGGTGGGGGAGGCATGCTTATGCCTGTCGAGATGACAAAGTATAAAGACTAATGGTGTGGAAAGTAAAATGAGACTGAGATATAAAATACATGATATGTTGAAATAAAATGGGCTGGAAAAAAATATAATGGATCCAACATACATATTGCACCTGGGACAGCAGCTGGGACTGAATACAATAATATATGAGTACATGAGATATAATAACAACCAAAGAAGCCTTGATAAATAGCAAAGGCCTATGAAAATATGAATGGATCATTTGAGCGATACATGCATTCTATAGGCGTTGCAAGTGGCTAAAAACAAACCCATCAAAATATGTGGAGCTACATCTGAGGTTGTAGATTAAAATGAGGTCATCCGAGAATGTGGGGGTGTACCTGAAGGGCCAACCCCTCATGAGGTTTGAAACATCTCACAAACACCCGAGAATCACTCGACCAATCTGCTAGATCACCCAACTAACGATTATACAAACCCCTATCATGTTGAAGTGGAGCAGATGGGAATCAACCAAGTCAAAGTGAAATTAGGAGTCCCTTTCCCTTATCTGAGGCACCGAAAAAAAAATGGAAGCTGGAACTAACGTACACTGCTCTCTAGACCTGTTTTCTAGAATGAATGTGCTGATGTCAATAGAAGGAGGTCCACCATATTTGAGGCAATGATGAATCCTCAACTAAGGCACAGGATATCATAGTAGAGAAACTGATGGACTAACACTAGGGATGATGATCGAATGGGGATACAGAGTAGCAAATGAACGACTTCCCTTGTCAGAGCATATAAAGCATGGATGACCTAGCAGCGACTGACTCGACTGCTGAGGGATGGGGGGAGAGTGGGACTGGAAAGGAAAAATGGGCTACATGAGAGAGGGAGAAGGCACGAATGGATGGAATACTGTAATAGGAGGCAAAGGGACTCGGGACAGATTCCATGAATGCGATGATGACTCAACTTGGAAGCTCTAATCAATGGCGACTCGATGATGCTGCCACATAGAATAGGCTTGGTGGGGACCATATAAACTTGAGAAAAATATGGTTACTCATGATGAATATCAACACATGCATCGATAAGTATGAAGGTGCAGTTTTGGCCCAAGTACAAGTGGTCCAAGTGTAGAAATTCGATTTTGAGAGGCAATAAAAATCAAATTGTCCAATTATATTTTACCATACACAACCATTCATTAGTTTTTACCATATGTATTTATGATATTAATCATCCACATTTTTTTGTAACTCATGGTATTTATCCATGGTAGAAATATAGTGAAATTTGAAGCCTCTAAGTGAAAATTGACCCATAAATCATATAAACATGGGCCTTCACCATTGTAAAATCAATGAAGCTTATAATAATGTAGTCTTATGGAATTTTTACCATTTATATAGTTTGAGAGGTTTATTACTTTGTCCAAATTCTTTTTGAAAACAATTAGATGACCTCCACTCTTTCTGCAATTTTTGTGAAACACAAGATTTTCAAAGACGTGAAGGCTCTCATCTTGGTTAATTTTAGTTTGGAGGTGGTAGGTTTAAATTTTTTCTATTAATTAAAGCATAAATGACAAACAAAAGTAAATTACTCCACTATGAGGTCTTTCCACATATGTATATTTTCATAAACACTGACACATTTACGAGTATTCTACTTTGATTCTAGTGATAGGTTTTTATGGAAACTCTGGAGAAAAATCTTGCCCTCTTACGCAAGATATCATTACATAATCCACAATAAACTCCATATAATTACAAATAATTTGAGATTATTTGACAAATAATTTTCATTACAAAGTTGAGAAGTTAAATCAAATTAACGAGTGATATTGTTGAAATAATCAAGAAAATACAATGCTCTGATATGGAGATTTAGAATGATGGATTCTGGGTTGGTGCCACTAAATTTGATGATGGTAGGCTTGATTAATCAATTGGTCGATGGGTCTGCCTCCTCTATGCATTTATCACCTGCATTTTCCTTGAAAATTTGAACATCTCATGTTCTATCGACTTAGAAATTTGTGGAGACCACGAGTGTGCAACATGGAGGAAGGTTTATATTCGAAAGTAGGGAAAAATGCCTTTCTCGCACCACACAACAGATTTCATCATAGGATGAAAGGGGTATATAAATTCATTTTATTCATATGTAAACTATTTTTATTATATTACTTATACATATATATTTTTTATGTCATTAAAGACGTCGAAAAATTATGGAAATGGAGTACAGATACTTTCAAAAGCTTTATTGAAAAAAATTAGTTGGAAAATATGAGAAAGAAGCGTCTTATGAATGTTGAACTTGATCCTACTCTTAATCATCTCATTTGGAATGGGATCGATAACATCAAATATCAAATAATACAAGGTGATCGTGAAGACATTACATAACTCATACCTAAAAGGGAATATGCCCTAGTTATGCAGATATTCCTCATGGTTTCAATTTCCTAGAAATTTAATATGATAGTGAACCATATACTTATCAAGATTTTAGTAAATTGGTTATGGGTTTTCAAGAAGTCACAACATCACCCCTTTGGAAATTTTTTGAAATTTCATTTAGACACAAATTTTGCAATATTATTAACAAGACTCAAGGGAAAAACAAACTCAACGATGCAACTTACATGGTAAGCCATTGAAATTGTAGGTTCGATTTATGTTAAAATTTTATATTTATGTATAATGTAATTGAACTTTTACTATGCTATGTTAGAGGCAGAAATCAAATATTGTTTCTTCCGAATATCATCCTATTATAAATGATTATGAGTTCATCCATGTTGAATTTTGGACAAAAGAGGATAACCATAAGTGTATTATTAAGAATCAAGTAGATGGGAACAGTCACAGTCAAGTATTGGTTCATGATGTTGTTTTAAGAAAACTAACATATGAGGATATATATCCAAACAGAGATATAGTTAACATTTATCAGAAACTGCACACATTGATTAACTATCTTATAGATCTCTATTCAAATGAAGGAGATTCATTTTTGGATTTATTATCAGGTCCAGGTAAGTTTTATTATACAAATTTGAATTTAAATATATTACTTTTAAGTTTTTATGTGTTTATAATATTTTTCTTATTTATTTATTTTGTGTTTGATAATTAGGTACAACAATGGCATGTTGCCTAAAAAAAGGAAGAAATTTCATTGCCATTGAGAAAGACCTAGTGCAATGCAAATTTATTCAACAAAGTATTAACTGTATTCAATTTCTTCTAGATGCAAAGCAAGAATTTGGTTTGAGGAAAGGGGATTTTAATGAATCACGTGTGGCAAAAAAACCAAAGGAACCTCAACCACCATTATATGGAATGATTGGAAAATGACACTTTAGAAGATTTGCACAAATGAAAGTTCCATTAGAAGATCATAATGACCAAAATGAAGCAGAAAATGTTGTCGAAGAAGACATTAATGATGTTTGAGAAGATGTTGAACATGGATTAGTTGATATTATTGATGATTTGTAAGTTATTCTTGCAAATAGAGCTCAATTTTGAGAGCTATTAATATGTTTAACATTTAATGTTTAGACTGTGATATTTTATGAGAAGAATCCTTATTTTTACAAAAATCTTGTGATTACTATTATTTTTTGACATAAAATTCATAAAAAATGTTATTTTCTTAATTTTTTGTTAATATTTTTCCCAAAAAATAGTTTATTTAACAATTTTTTTTAACAAAAAGTCTCCAAAATTGTATTTTTTCCATTGTATTTATATTGAAAATGTGTATTTTTTTGTCATATGGTTCAAAATATTGGTTTTTTAGCGAAAATTATTTGATGTGCATTTAAATATTAATTAACAGTACATAAACATATATAAATTCCAAACTTTAAAATATTGACGTTTAAAAAAAAAAAATTTATATTAAAGAATGAAGATTTCATTACAATTACACGTAAATAAATGCACTTTAAAATAAACATCTCACGGAAGAATAAGACATTAGAAAATTTATAGTGTCAAAATCAACCCTCTAACAAAAATTGGGTGATGATGCACTGCAACTATTCAAAATTGACATGAAAATCATCACATTAAAAACTAATAATAAAAAAGAAAGTGCCAAAAAAATGCTCTAAAAAAAGGGTTATTCTGCATCATCAATTTTGAAAATTAGGTGTTTTTTTTGCTACCTCAAAAATGTAGGTACCAGTTCATTTGCTTATTTTATCGGTAACTATGTTTCACTAGGAGTTTCTTATCAAAATGATATTAAATGAGAGCATGAACTGGAGAAAAGGAATAAGTATGAATTTGGTTACACTAATAAACTACAATAGAAGCTTCTAAAGGGAGGCCCTAAGTTACAAAACAAAGGGGAAAAGAAAATAAAGCAAAACTCGAGATAACTAACCCTAATTATAGGAAAAGATGGGAAATGGATAGTAAAAGGACAATAGAATGTGGTTTGTATTCCACAAAATCCCCTCAAACGATATTGAAAAATGTAAACTATCAAACATGATCTGTAAACTCAAAATGAGAACTATATCCCAAAATCCCCAAGAAAACATGAAAAACAATCAGAAAACAATAAATGTTGATGTAAAAATAATATTTCTATTCTGGGTAACCTTTCGACATTTTTTTAAAATGACATTAAAAGCCAATAAAAACCAATTTTGTTTGTGAAAAAAACATCTTGAAAACAAAAAGTTTTGATGCTAGAGTAACATCTTTTTTTTTCGAGATAATTTTTCAACACTATTTTAGCAATGACGTTAAGGATCAAATATCATGACTATAGAAATCCTTAAAAATCGAATGATTTTCAGGCATGACATTAAAGATAAGATATCACTTCTCTCAAAAATGTTAAAATTCCAACAATTTCAGCCATGGTGTAAAATATGATTAATTATTATTGTTTTCAACCATACCATTAAAGATAAAATATCATTACTAAAAAAACCTTAAAATTTGACTCGATGAATTATAATGGAAAAAAAAAAAAAAAACTATCAAATTGACATATAATGGGATCGGATATTGACACAAAATTTGCATGAAAATACAAAATAAATAAATAATAAATAAATATATATATATATATATATATATATATATATATATATATATATATATATATATATATATATATATATATATATATATATATATATATATATATATATATATACAATCATTGTGAAAATAAAACAAAAATATAAGAAGAAAATAAAAATATAGATTAAAACATAAAAAAATAAAAACATGATAAATATATATATATATATATATATATATATATATATATATATATATATATATATATATATATAGAAAAAAAAACATCAAACATAAAAATGTTAAAAAAAAAAAAGATTAATTTCTAAAAGATAAAAAAGAAATTAACAAAAACAAAAAATAAAATGTTTCAATTTTTTTTTTTTTAACAATAGAAAGAAAAGAAAATATAAAAGAAAAACATAATTTAAGATATTTTTGAAATTAACCAAAAAAATAACAATAAAAAACAATATTAGATAATTAAAAACAAAAAACAAACAAAACAAAATAAAAAACATTAAAAATAAAATAACATATAACAATAATACGATTTCGGTTGACCTAACTCTGTGCTTCACGCTCTTCTCCTCACTCATGCATCTACTATCACACCTTGACATCGTCCTTTTACTGAGCGGGCACATGTTGGGCCCTCCCGGGGAAGGTGGATAAGACCCCTACTTTAGATCAGAACTAATTGGTGCATACTACCCACCCAATGACCCATATTGAAGTACAAGGAGACACAAGGGTAATAAATCTGAAACACCTACTCTGAGATCTCAATGGCTATCCCAAATGTGGTGTCAATGCCCTCCAAAATATATAAAGAATCTATAAGTGGTGATCCATAACCACCTCCTAGAACAATCTCGGAAATTCATGCAATACCATGTAATAATCTGTAAATTTATGGGAATTTGTCTCAGAGAATCAGATATTTTCTAATGGATCCAACTCAGGTGGAAACTGGAAGCTCCATTTGATCTTCATCTACGCACCAAGGGTTTGTTCACAATAATATTTGAAGATTTGGAAAACTGTAAGCATATTCTGGAAAATGGACCCTATTTCATGAACATCGTTGGATTATTCACGAGGCACTCATAACCCTGCTACAATCCAGAGAAGGAATAATTCTTAGCTTCCCTAATATGGGTGTGACTGTACTCTCTGCTAGAGGATTTTTTGGAAATGGATATTCTGGAATTGATTGGAAACTCGATAGGTGACTTTGTCCAAGTATTAGAGATCATTAGACATTGACGACTCTCCTCCTATGCATGAATCGATTTTTACATGAATATATCTCAACCACTCCCAAAGTCGATGGAAATAGAGTACCTAGACAAAATATGGTCGCAACCGCTAGGCTACGAACATGTTCCTTTTAAATTCAGGCTTTGTCATGAGTATGGGCACCTATTTTGTGATTTCCCACAGAATTAAACTACTCCTCCAGCGACACCCTCTCCAGAAGGATTTCAAAAAGTCCCCAGGTGATGCCCTCCACCCAATAAATCTCCTCCTTCCCATCTCAGGTGGCTCCACGTCATCCCTCTAATAATCGCTTTTCTCTCCCAGAGGATCTGAATGAAAAATAATATCCAACAACACCCGTTGTTGTGCATCCACCACAAGTTGTAATGGAGGTGGAGGCGGGTCGTGAAAATCATAAGAATAAACATCCAAGTAAATGAAATTCACGAGAAGAGAAATATATAGGCATAAAAGTCCAGTATGTCCTTGCCCACTTCTGGAACACATTATAACATGATGTCAAAATGGACTAACATTACTCTGAGGAAAGGGTTATGGTAGGATTTCTACAGAACTGGGCCAAAGATAGATTGGATAAAATCCTCCAAGATCATCTAGATCAATTCCATTGAATCTATAAGGAGTAGGAGCAATTCAAAGACTGTGAAATTCCCTCCCAAAATGTATTTAGTTGTATGAGGTGAGGAAACGCCCACGATCCCGGTAGAATCCATCTCAGGCTCTAGAAAAAAAGAAAGAAGACCAACCAACGAAGTGATTCGAGAATCAGGGGTGGTCTTAGTTAACTTGAGCTAAGCCAATGTCCTAAAAGAGTACTACCAACACTCTATCCCAACCACACCTTAGTGAAAATGGTAACATGGATTATATGAAGCCTCAACTCAAAGGGTAAGTTGAGGTACTTAAAGGAACAAATTCAAAAGGAGAAACCATATATCTTAATTTTGTAGGAAACTAAACTAACGTAGGAAAAACTGAGTGATATGACAAGTAAATCACAATGGAGTGTAGGAGGACTAGGAATCCTTTGGGATTCAAGATATACTTCATTCAAGAAATGTATTGATTATCCAAATACCCTTTCTAGTTTTTTTGAATGCATAGGCTTCCTAGAAAAGGTTTGGGTAACAGGGTTTTATGGGCCCACGTTGCTAGGACAAAGGTTGGATTTCTTAGGAGTTTTTGAAATCTAAAGGAACTCTTGGGCGGTAGCAAATATATTCTGGATGGGTACTTTAATCTCAATAAGGCTTGGGAGAGAATAAGGGAGGATTTAGATGACTGGGTCTAATATCCCTCTCCTTTCAAGAGACTATCCAAGATATGGGAGTAGAATACATTGAATTTTTGAATGAATCTTTCACTTGGAACAATAGATGGGGATGTAAGCACCAAATTACATCATGCCTAGACCATTTTATTATTTCTAATAATATCCTTCAGCATGATATATTATTTCAATCATCGATCCTTCCCTGTGTGGGATCAGACCATTATCCCATCTGCTAAGAAATTTACTTTAGGATGGCTCCATGGAACTACCCCTTCCGGTTTGAATATTTCTAGATTTTAAAGACACGCTTCCTCGCTAAGATAGAAGTAAATAAATAAGTATTTACTTAATTATTCCTAGAGGAAAATCAAATAAACAAGGATTTATTTAATTATTCCTCATGGGGTTCCATGTTTGAACCATAAATAAGTTAACAAAATATGGTTTGCTAAATTATTTCTTATAGTGAAAGTTATTTTACTATGGTAAAATTGCTTTTACATGGTTTACTTTGATCCATCTAATTGTAAATCGTTAGATGACCAAAAATTGGTGTAACATATTTATACATTCCTTTTATTCATATGTAAACTATTTTTATTTTATTACTTATACATATATATTTTTTATGTCATTAAATATGTCAAAGAAGGATGAAAATGGAGTACCAGATACTTTCAAAAGATTTATTGAAAAAAATAGGTTACAAAAGATGAGAAAGAAGTGGCTTATGAATGTTGAACTCGATCCTACTGTTATCATTTCATTTGGAATTGGCTTGATAGTATCCAATATCAAATAATACAAGGTGATTGTGAAGACATTGCAAAACTCATACCTAAAAGGGAATATGCCCTATTTATTAAAGATATTCCTCATGGTTTCAATTTCCCAGACATTGAATATGATAGTGAACCATATACTTATCAAGATTTTAGTAAATTAGTTATGGGTATTCAAGTAGTCACAACATAACCACTTTGGAGATTTGTGAAATTTCATTCAGACACACATTTTGCAATATTGTTAACAATATTGAAGGGAAAAACAACTCAATGATGCAACTTACATGGTAATACATTAAAAATGTATGTTCGATTACTGTTAAAATTTTCTATTTATGTACAATTTAATTGAAATTTTGTTTTTTTATGTTAGAGGTAGAAGACAAATATTATTACTTTCGAAGAGCAATCTATTATAAATGATTGTGATCTCATCCATGTTGAATGTTGGACAAAAGAGGATAACTATAAGTGTATCCTTAAGGATCGAGTAGATGGGAACAATCATAGTTAAGTATTGGTTCATGATTTTGTTGTAAGAAAACTAACATATGAGGATAAATATGCAAAAGGAGATATAGTTAACATTTATCAGAAACAACAAACATTGATTCACTATATTATAGATCTATGTTCAAATGAAGGAATTTGATTTTTGGATTTATTCTCAGGTTCATGTGAGTTTTGTTATACAAATTTGAATTTAAATATATATTTTTTTAATTTTTATGTGTTTATACTAATTTTCTTATTTATATCTTTGTGCTTGATGATTAGGTACAAAACTGGCATGTTGCCTAAAAAAAGGAAGAAATAACATTTCCATTGAGAAAGACCGAATGCAATGAAAATTTATTCAACAAAGAATTAATGCTCTTCAATTTCTTCGAGACGTGAAGCAAGAATTTGGCTTGAGGAAAGGGGATTTTAATGAATCATGTGTGGAAAAAAAAAGAAAAGGAACCTCAACCACCATTATATGGAATGATTGGAAAATGACACTTTGGATGATTTACAGACATGAAAGATCTATTAGAAGATGACAATGACCAAAATGAAACAAAAAATGTTGGAAAAAAAGACATTAATGATTTTCGAGAAGATGTTGAACATGGATTAGTTGATACTATCGATGATCTGTAAGCTATTCTTGCAAATAAAGCTCAATTTTGAGAGCTATTAATCAATTTTACTTGTAATGTTTAGGCTTTGATATTTTATGAGAATAATATTTATTTTTCGCAAAATTGATATCATTACTATTAATTTTTGACATAAATTTGTTAAAAAAAATATTTTCTTAAGTTTTTTTGTCAATATTTTACTAAAAAATTAGTTTATTTAACATGTTTTTAAAAAAAAAGGTCTCTAAAAGTGTATTTTTTTCAGTTGTATTTATATTGAAAATTTGTGTTATTTTATCATATGGTTCAAAATATTGGTTTTTTCAGTGACAATTATTTGATTTGCATTGAAATATTAATTAACAATACATAAACATATAGAAAACCCAAACTTTAAAATATTGACCTTTTAAAAAAAGAAAATTAACTGTGTGAAAAAATGAAGATTTCATTACAATTTTTTTTTCAAAAAAAATCTAAATATATATATTTTAAAATAAAAGTACATAAATGCACTTAAAAATAAACATATCATGGAAGAAGAAGACATTATAAAATGTATAGTGTTAAAATCAACGTTCTAAAAAAAGTGGGTGATGCACCACCACTATTCAAAATCGACATGAAAATCGTAACATTAAAAGAACATAATAAAAAAATAAAGTGCCAAAAAAATTCTCTAAAAAACAGGTGATTCTGCATCACCACTTTTCAAAATCGAGTGCTTTTTTTGCTACCTTGAAAAATTAGGTACCAGTTTCGTTAGCTATTTGATCACTAATTATGTTTCACTAGGAGTTTCTTATCAAAATGTTATTAAAGGAGAGCATAAACTGAAGCAAAGGAATAAGTATGATTTTTGTTCTACAAATACACTGGAATAGAAGCTTCTAAAAGGAGGCCCTAACTTACAGAACAAAGGGGAAAAGCATATAAATCCAAACTCAAGATAACTAGCCCAATTATAGGAAAATAAGGGTAATGGAAAGTAAAAGGACACTAGAAAGTGGTTTGTATTCCAAAAAATCCCCTCGAACAATATTGAAAAATGTAAACTATCAAACATGAATTATAAACTCAAAACAAGAACTCTAGCCAAAAATCCCAAAGAAAACATGAAAAACAATCTGAAAATGAAAAAACATGATGTGAAAATAATATTTTTATTTTGGGTAAATTTTCAACATTTTTTAAAAATGACATTAAAATCCAATAAAAACCAATTTTGTTTGTGAAAAAAACACCTTGAAAACAAAAAGTGTTGATGCTAAAGTAACGTCTTTTTTTCGAGGTAAATTTTCAACACTATTTTAGCAATGATGTTAACGATCGAATATCATGACTACGAAAAATTTGAAAATTCCAACGATTTTCAGAGATGACTTTCAAGATAAGATACCACTTCTCTCAAAAGCCTTAATATCCCAACAATTTCAGCCATGGTGTTAAATATAAAATACTTATAATTTTTTTCAACCATAACATTAAAGATAAAATATCATGACTCAAAAAACCCTTCAAATTTTGACAATTTTTCAACAAATGGAAATAAAACCAAATATCGTGACTACAAAAAAACCTTAACTTCTCAAAATATATCAACCATGGCATTGTGGAAATTTTTTATGACTAAAAAGACTTTAAAAATTAACACCTAAATGAGAGAGTCATTATACGATGAATAAAATTTTTTAAATGCTAAAAGTATAACTTCTTTAAAATCTTAGCCTAAGAAAACTTGACATATCATACCAAAAATTAAAAATAAACCATCAAATTGATGCATAGTGTAGGTGAAATCAACCCATTTTAATGAAAACTTAAAGAACAACCATGAAATAGACACATTGTGGGGGTGGACTCGATCCATTATAACGAAAACTATAAAAACAACTATCAAATTAACACATAATGGGATCAAATATCGACGCAGAATATATCTGAAAATACAAAATAAATAAAAATAATAAATAAATATATAAATACATAAGAATTAAAATACAAGAATTAAAAGATTGAGAAAAAAAACACAAAAAAATAACAAGTAAATAAAAATATCGATTAAACATAAAAAAATTTAAAAACATGGAAAAAAAAGAAATATATATATATATATATATATATATATCTAAACATCAAACATAAAAATGTAAAAGAAAAAAAAAAACTCTAAAAGATAAAATTGAATTAATAAAAACAAAAAATAAAATGTTTAATTTTTTTTAAATTAACCAAAATATAAAAATAAAAAACATTAAAAATAAAATAAAATATAACAATACTAGGGTTTCGGCCCACCACACTCTGTGATTCATGCTCTTATCCTCGCTCATGCATCTGCTATCACACACTAACATCATCCTTTGACTGAGCAGGAACATGTTGGGCCATCTTGGGGGAGGTGGATCAGCCCCCTCCTTTTGATAAAATCTAACTCGCACATACCGCCCACCCAATGAACCATATTGCAGTATGCGGCAGCACAAGGGTAAGAAACCTGAAACAACTACTCTGGGAGCACAATGGAAGTCTCGAATGCGGCGTCAATGCCTTCCAAAATCTACAAAGAATCCACAAGTGGTGATCCCTAACCACCTCCTAGAACAATCTCGGAAATTCATGCAATACCATGTAATAATATATAAATTTATGGGCATTTGTCCCAAAGAATCAAATATTCTCTGATGGATCCAACTGAAGTGGAAACTGGAAGCTCCATTTTATATCCCTCTCTCCACCAAGGGTTTTTTCACAATAATATTTTATGAATTGGACAACTGTAAACATATTTTGGACAATGGACCCTACTTTATAAAAACCATTGGATTATCAACGAGGCACTAGGAACCCTGCTACAATCCAGAGAAGGAAAAGTCCTTAGCTTCTCCAATATGGATTTGACTGTAGTCTCTACTAGAGGATTTTTTGGAAATGGATATTCTGGAATTTATTGGAAACTCCACAGGTGACTTTCTCCAAGTATTAGAGATCATCAAACATTGACGTGTCTCCTCCTATGCATGAATCAATTTTTAGATGAATATATGTCAACCCCTCCTGAAGTCGATGGAAATAGAGTACCAAGAAAAAATATGGTTGCAACTACTGGACCTACAAGCATGTTCCTTTTAAGTTCAATATTTTTATGAGTACAGGTACCTATTTTGTGATTTTCCATAGAAGGGAACTTCTCCTTCAGCGACACCCTCTCTAGAAGGATTTCACGAAGTCCCCAGGCGATTCCCTCAACCTATTAAAGCCCCTCCTTCCCATCTCAGGTGGCCCCAAGTCATCCCTCTGGTGATTGATTTACTCTCCCAGAGGATCCAAATGAAAAATAATATCCAACAACACCCATTGTTGTGCCTCCACCACAAGTTGCAATGGACATGGAGGCGGGTCCTTAAAATCATAAGAATAAACATCCAAGTAAATGCAAGTTGCGAGAAGAGTAATACATATGAAAAAAAATATAGTATCTCCTTGCCCACTTCTATAACACCTTATAACATGATGTAAAAATTGGCCAAATTTACTCTAATGAAAGGTTTATGTTAGCATTTCTGCAGAAATAGGCTAAATATGGAATGGATAAAATCCCCCAAGGTCATCTAGATCAATTCCATAGAATCTATAAGGAGTAGGAGAAACACCAAGAATCTTTGGAATCTCCTCCAAAAATGGATTTAACTATATGAGGTGAGGAAAGTCCCACGAGGCCAGTAAAATCCAGCTCAAGCTCTAGGAAGTAAGGCAGAAGGCCAACCAATGAAGTGATCCGAGAAGCAGGAGCGATCTTAGTTAACTCAAGTTAAGCCAATGTCCTAAAAGAATACTACCAATTCTCTCTCCCAACCCCACCTCAGTGGAGTGGGTATCGTGGAAAATATGAGGCCTCAACTCAAAAGGTAAGTTGAGGTACTTTAAGGAAAAAATTCAAAACGAGAAAACATATATCTTAATTTTGTAGGAAACTATACTAATGCGGGAAAACATGAGTGAAATCACAAGTAAATCACCACTAAGTACATGAGGACTAGGAATCCTTTGGGGCTCAAGATTTATTTCATTCATGATCTGGATTAATTATCCAAATACCCTTTCTAGTCAGTTTGAATGCATAGGCTGCCCAAAGAAGCTTTTCTAATAGGGTTTTAAGGGCCCATGTTGCTAGGGACAAAGGTTGGCTTTCTTAAGAGTTTGCGACATCTAAAGGAGCACTTGGGTTACACCAACTAAATTATGGATTTGTAATTTAATGTGATAAAGGCTTGGGATGGAAGAATGGAGGAGTTAGATGACTCAATCTAATATCCCTCTCCTTTCATGAGACTATCCAAGATATGGGAGTAGAGTAAATTGATTTTTTGAATGAATATTTCAATTGGAACAATATATGGGGATGTGAGCACTAGACCGCATCATGCCTAGACCATTTTATTATTTTAGATATCCTTCAACATGACATATTATTTCAATCATTGATCCTACCATATGTGGGATCAAACCATTGTCCCACATGCTTAGAAAGTTACCTCAGGATGGCTCCACGGAACTTCCCCTTCCACTTTGAATCTTTCTGGATTTTAAAGACACACTTCCTTGCTAAGATATAAGTATGGTGTAAAGACACCTGATTGATCGGTCATAACCCAATGGAAACTTTCCAACTAAATATGAAGGAATTAAAAGGGAAAATAAAAGAATGGAATCGATCCAATTTTGGAATTATACATCAGAAAAAAATGAAAGTTGGAGGAATAAATGAAATCAATCCAACAATATATCATCCTGGAAGGCTGGACTGAAGCCCTCACTTCTCAGGAGGGAAATTTATTGAATGACCTAGAGAAAAGACTGAAATAGAATGAAACCCCATGGAGGAAAATATCAAGATTTCAATGGCTTAAAGAGGGTTACTGCAACATGAAATTATTTCATAGGAATTTGTTGAAACAAAGATATTTCAATCGAATTTTTTCCCTCAATGGATCTAATATTTCCATGCTAGTGCAACATAAAGAGATCTCGAAATAGTTGATTAGCCATTTCCAGACTCCGTTCATGGAACCTTACAAGGACCAGAGTGAAACCATCTCTACAATCAGACAATTTATTTCGTGGTTAATCTTGGAAGATCAAAATGAAGCTATTTGTTGAAATCATAGTTTATGGCCTGACAGGTGTGACCAAAGCCTGAACTTGCAGGTTTTGGGTTGAAAAGTGTGAGATGAAGTTCTCGGATCCTCTCGTTGTAGGTTGCAGAAAAAATTGCTTACTCCAGCGTGACTCGTACCGGTTACCTGCAGAAAACACCTAGAAAAACTCAAAAGTTAGAAATTTTATTTTTTTTAGGGCATAAAAGTTAAAAAAACAACATTAAGAGAATACAAATAGTTAAATAAAAACCCTAGTTACTGAGACAGCTGAATATGTAGGAAATTGAATAAAAACCAGTGGAATCACCAATTGTTAGAATGAATTATTAACGCAAGTGTACAAAAAGAGATAACTTTAGCTCCACATGAAAAACAACACTAAAAACAAAGATGGGTGTCTAAATTCTTTAGATATGCAATAGGTAGTAAAAAAAATGCAAAAAAAACCCATATATATGTAGTAAAAGTAGCTAAAAATTAAGAAGAAATAAGAGTTTCTCCAAATATCCAATGGAAAAGAAACAATTCTATAAGTAATTTTATATGTATTAACTCATGGGAAGGGAAAAAATAATTATGTTATCAGTTTCCCTCAACGTGATGGGTTCTTGGATGTCCTCAATGCTTCAAATCTAGAAGGTTCTCTCTCTCAATGGTGTAGAAAACCCAAGACGTGTTGAACTCTATGGGTGCTCAGGAAGAAAAATAATAAAAGTAATCAAAGTATGACAGTGAAAAAATGATAAAATTATGTTGAACACCTAATCCTCTATGGGTAGGTGTGGAAGGTGAAGAGTCACAAAGGAGTCCAAGTGACCTTGGAAGATGAATCCAAGAGTCACACCATTGTATTATAAATGTACATCAATGTGTAATAAAGATGCAATGAATGCCTATATTTATATTGTGTCTGTTTATCTTTCTTCCTACACCATGTGTGTGTTTAACATGGTATCAAAACTGATACATTCATAACCAGCTCAATCTTGTGTGAGCCATTTTTTTTGTGGCCTGTGTAAATCAGCAAAAATTCTGGTCATTTTTGCAACATTCATAATTTTTTTGCAGCATTCAGGAATCAATTTTTGCAGCATTCAAAAATTATTCTGTTGGTTTCATTCAGAAGTCTGCAGCAAGCTCAAGACCATCTGCTCATCGATAGTGAAGCGTCGAAACATGTGAACATCTTTTTGTGGAATTAGAGTTGTTGGTGTAAAATAGTTCTTTGAAGAAGAGAGAAATCATCTGCCTTAAAGGGTTATTGCACAGTGGTTTTTTCTGCACATTTACAAAATATTTGTAGTGACATTGCATTACTTCTTAATTCATAGTTACAGTCAGTGTTTGATGTTTAACTTTGAGTTGTTGAGAAACTGTTGAATACTTCTATGATGTGAGTCATTGTTGCTTGCTGAATAGACGACCAAGTTTACACCCTGAGGTCCTCCATAATTTGTGTCGTAGAATTTTTTCTTTGGGAATTCCATAATTGGAAGTTCATGAAAGAAAAGGGTCTTTGAAGTCACTTGTATTATTTTGAAAGTAAGTTGAATCACATCGTAAACGGGTGCATTATCGGTTGAAGCTGACACCCTTTATTTTTTGAGCATGAGTTGTTGAGAAAAATGGCTAAAATAAATGATGCATTAGAGTTGTTTCATAACCTCATTCATTCCACTATTCATGATATGGTAAAAATGAGCAAGAACACTCTTTTTAATATTCAAACTTGCTTGCAAGATTCACAAGACAAGATTGAGTTTTTGCAGTTGGAGTCTCAGCTTCACCAAGATGAACTTCAACAAAAGAGTCGTCATTCTGAAACTATTTCTATTCAGAACATTGAGAAGGACTCTCAACAGAACCAAGAATATAAAGTTGCAGTCGATTCACATTCAGTTCCTTATACAAGAGCATATTTACATGCAGATGCAACAGTTCAGCTTGCACTTCCCAAGCCCATCATCAAACCTTCAGGAAAACTTGTCCACAACAAGCACATAACTAGTCTTGGATTTGACAAGGATGTGTCCTTTCATATTCTGGACTACTCCAAGCCCATCAAATTTCAAAGTGCCAGATTTCTTTATGACAATTCACCTACAGTTGTTCTAGATCCTGCACCTCTTCCACAACAACAAAAACAAATTGTAAAATTCAAACACTGTGATCGAGTTGGCCATATGAAAGATCACTGTTTCGATCTTCACCCATGTAAGAACTATGGTCAGCACACCCATTCTTCACACAGATGCTTTAGAAAGAAGCCTCCTGCAAGAACAAAGATTCATCTTGGATGGATTGCTTCTTGGCAATGGGCATCAATAGCCAAGAAGATGTTTAAGTCACATGTTAGAACTTGTTCTCGAATATTGAGAAAACTTGTAGTTGATTTTTCGCCATCATCTCACCTTGTACCTGAAAGGGGGGGAAATGGTGGTCATCTACAAGCTTCGACGCCAGATCATGCGAGCGTGAGCCACAATCTCTCATTCCAGATTCAGAGTTGTAGCCAAAGACACAACAGATCAAGTGAGCCTAAGCCACAATTATTCATTCCAGATTCAGAGTTGTAGCGAGAGACATGGATACCCATGAGCATGCCTTTGGTTGGTGGAAAACCTTGAACCATCCATGTGAGGTTGATATTCTTCCTCTTTCGGAGCACTTCCTCTAGAATAATACTTCAGCTTCTTGCCAGTTTTGGTTGAGTTCTAGGAATTGCATTAAGCATTCTAGTGTTGGTGGTCATCCTTAAACCATCACAGGTTGTAGACTTACCTTCTTTTAGGTTGAAGGTCTCCCTTTTCAAATATGAGGGACAATTCCTCTAGCAGAAGCCCTTAGCTTCTTGCCAGTTTTGGAAGAGTTCCAGGAACTGTAATAAGCGTTGCATTCCAGTGTTGGTGGTCATCCTTGAACCACCTCTTTTTGACAACATTTCAGAGAGTTGATCCAGCCTAAGTGCTGCCATGCATACTTTGCAGATTTGTATTACAACTCTCTTCTTTGACTCACACATACCCCTTCGAATTAAGGGGGGAATTTTAAACACCTAATCCTCTATGAGTAGGTGTGGAAGGCGAAGAATCACAAAGGAGTCCAAGTGAACTTGGAAGACTAATCCAAGAGTCACACCACTGTATTATAAATGTACATCTATGTGTAATAAAGATGCAATTAATGTCTATCTTTCTATTGTGCCTGCTTATCTTTCTTCCTACACCATGTGTGTGTTTAACAAATTCTAACCATGATAAAAGGATAAAAGGTAAATAATGAATAGACAACCCTCTTATTATAAAAAAATATTGAGTTATCCTTGATAATGGTGCATAATAAAATATTATTAAACAAGATCCATATCTAACTGCTTAGAATATTTTATTATATTTTGTTGGAGGGAAAATGAATTTAAATTGGTTAAATCCCTTTATTTAGAAATAATAAATAAATAAATGATTTATCTATCATTTCAAGGAAGGGGTTAAGGAATACTTTTACGAATAATGATTTATTTTAATATTCCTAAACGATTTAGTCAAATTTAACAAGGAATATTAATTAAATAATAATTTAATTAAATATTCCTAGAAAATAATAATAAAAATAATGATTTATCTAATTATTTCTCATTAATTGGGCTATATATGGCCAGGAGTATTATTTAAACAATGATTTAATTAATTATTCCTAGAGGAAAATCAAATAAACAAGGATTTATTTAATTGTTCCTCATGTGGTTTCTTGTTTGAACTAGCAATAACTTAATAAAATATGGTGTATTAAATTATTTCTTATAGTGAAAGAAGTTTTACTATGGTAAAATTGTTATTAAACGGTGTACTTTGATCCATCTAATTGTAAATGGTTAGATGACCAAAAATTGATGTAACAGAATTCCCCCCAATATGCAAGTGTTAGGAGGCAATCATATGACTGAGGTACGTTGTAAGAACACAATGACTAGACACCGAACGAGAATCATAGAGAGAAAGATACATAGACGGAGTGAAGAGAGAGAGGAAAATAACTTGTGGGGTCAAGACCTACAAATGGTATAAGTCTCATTGAATGTCTAGGTACCTATTCTCAGTGAGGTGAGGGAGGCATGCTTATGCATGTCGAGCTGAAAAAGTATAAATACTAATGGTGTGCACAGTAAAATGAGACTGATACATAAAGTACATGATATGTTGACATAAAATGGGCTAGAAAAATATGTAATTGATCCCACATACATATTGTTCCTGGGACAACAGGCAAGACTAAATATAATAATATCTGAGTACATGAGATATAATAACAACCAAAGAAGCCTTGATAAACATGAAAGGGATCTGAAAATATGAATGGAGCGTTTGTGTGATACATGCATTTTATAGGCGTTGCAAGCAGCTGGAAACAAACCCATTAAAATCTACAGAGCTGCATTTGAGGTTGTAGCTTAAAATGAGGTCATCCGGGCATGTGGGGGGTACCTGAAGGGCCAACCCCTAATGAGGTTTGAAACATCTCACACACACCCAGGAATCATTGAAGCAATCTGTTGGATCACCCAACTATCGATTATACAAATTCCAATCATGTTGAAGTGGAGCAAATGAGAATCAACCAAGTGAAAGGGTAATGAGGAGTCCCTTTGCCTGATCCGAGGCACTGAAAAAAATGAAAGCTGGAACTAATGTACACCGTCCTCTAGACCTGTCTTCTAGAATAAATTTGATGATGTCGATATAACGTGGTATACCATAGGTGAAGCAATGATGAATCCTCAATGAAGGCACGAGAGATCATAGTAGAGCGACTGATGGACTGACACTAGGGATGATGATCGAATGGGGATACTGAGTAGAAAATGAACGACTTCCATTGTGAGAGCATATAAAGCATGGATGACTTGGCATAAACTAACTCGAATGCTGAGGGGATAGGGGGAAAGTGGGACTGGAGGCCAAAATGGGCTACATGAGAGAGGGAGAAGGCACAAATGGATGGAATACTGTAATAGGAGGCAAATGGACTCAGGACAGAATCCATAAATGCGATGATGACTCAACTCAGATGCTCAAATCAAGGGCTACTCGATGATGCTGCCACATAGAATAGGCATGGTGGTGACCATTTAAATGTGAGAAAAATATGGTTACTCATGTTGAATATCGACACATGCATCGATAAGTATGAAGGCAAAGTGATGCCCCAAGTAGAAGTGATGCAAGTGCAGAAAATTGATTTTGAGAGGCAGCAAAGTGACCCTTCTTGGAAACAATGCTTCTAGGTGGAGTATCAAATTATGAAAAAAAATATGCTCATTTTATAGCTCGGTGAGTGCTTTCTAACAGCGCTGACGGATCTGTTAAGCAGCTATAAATTTTGTTATATCAAATGCTGGCTAAAACATTTCTGGAGTCTTCAAGAAACAAGTTTTTATTGCTAAAAAGATGTTATCTCTTAAAGACTCTTGAAGGCCTCATGCCTCTGTCCAAATCTTCACTGCTGTTTCCATTTCACACTCTGAAATTCTACTGATTACATGAGAAAAGACTGCTGCAAAAAACCCCTTTTTCCCTTCCTCCACTCAAAAACTAACCTTCATTTTGCTCCCCTTTTTCTCCATAAAACTCCTCTATTTTCATGATTCCCATTCTTCCATTCATGAAAATCATTTTTACATAGTTTAAAGCTCATTTTTAAACTATATCAAAACCCCCAAATCCATTGCAAAACATTGAAAAAATCATAAAAAATACATATTTTTGTATTAAGGCTTAAGCCCCTTGGGCTAAGTCTTAAACCACTTCCCCTCCATGTGCCCCAATGCTGGAACCAAGTACTAAAGGTCACAAGCGCTTATCACATCGGAGAAAATCACAAAGCGCTGTTGTTTGCGTATTGCGATGGCCTGATCACGCAATCGCATCACAACTTTTTCATCGGGCGCGTTAAAATATTTCTCCACCTCCGATTGACTCCTCCTGATTCATTTCCCGCTGTCGATATAATCTGCAGGTCGACGGTCCACATGTGATCACATCAGAGTTTTCCATCGGGTGCATCTAATTACTTTACTTTTCCTCCCTCCAATCGTCGATTCCCGATTTATTCTCCACCGTTGATATTTCGGGCCGATCTCATTTGACGGCCCATAATCATCCTGAACCACCAACTTAAATTTAAACCATATTTTCCTCCGAACAGATTTTTTTAACCTTATCTCATCATATTTTCATCATTTCCATATGAAGTGACCCCTTCACTTTGTTTCCTTCCGGATCACTCCCGACTGTCGATCTTTTGTAGATCGATGGTTCTGGCTTAATTAACCCCCATTATTCTTCCAAAACAACCCCCAACAAATCCCAACCATTGGATGATGCCATCCAATGGCCACGCTTCTCCCCACACCCTCTGAAGCAGTTAACACAAAACACAGGATTTCTTAATTGGTTTCGTGTTTTGCAGGTGATTGATGGTTTTTCATCATATTAAAGAGAAAGCTGAAGGCTGGGAATGAAAATTCCCATGCCTTTGATCTATCAAAGGGGACCATCCACGGGGCTCTACTCCATGTCTCGTCATTGCTTCATGGGCATTGATGCCACACGAGCCCTACGCGGCCTACACATCAACAATACACAGTGAATGAAATCACAATCAAAGAGTATCAGTGTCAAAGAAAAAATGTACTAGAACAGAAGATGGAAGAAAAATTTGTGGGAATTATGGCTAAGAATGATTATCAAAAGCCTAATCCTAAAAATTAAAACACAGTTAAAAGAAAATCATAAGTGTTTAATGGACAGAAAGGCCTCCACCGCCTCAACAGAGGCGAATTGATTCCTCTCAGCTACCACAGTGCCACCTGTAGCCACAAGCATTCAAACAGAGGCCGGAGTTATTGATGAACATCAGATATTTTCCTCAGCGCAACCAGAGAGTTAATTCTGCTAAAGAACTTAATGTGAAAATATCAGCAGAGTTACTCCAACCTAACATAGAGCCTCAAAAGTCAACATAAGCTCCCACCGAGGTTAATCTTAAATGTAAAATAATTAATACAGATAGAACATCTGTAAACTTCTCCATCGAGCCCCTCAAAGGCTGAGAAGTCATTAATCTGTATTAATTATCTTGGGAGATATTTTATCCTCTCCCACCTCCTCATCCTTCTATAAATACTGCTGTAGAAGATGAGAAAATGTTGGTTGCTGAAATTTGAAATATACTTGAGCTTGAGACTTCTACTTGTAAATAGTGTTCACTGGCTCTTGGAGCTTTGCTTGTGATAGATAATTTAGTCTAGGAAGTGTAGATGATTGCTAAACTAAAGCATTGGAATTAAAGCTGTAACCGGTTTGGAGCATCAATACAAGCTGATTTATGGGATCCTGGTCTATGTCGATGGTGATGTTATTTCTTATTGTGAATTGTTATTTTACTTCTTTTTTCACTTTGTTCATCTTCTCTGATAAAGAACAAAATGCATAGAGTTAGGACCTACTGTATATCAGTACCCTTCTCTGACTGAAAATATTTATCTGAATGTTTTCTTCCAAATTGTGTTATTCAGGAATGATTTAATTCAATTTAAGCATTAGGAATGCCGGTGTTCCCTCATCCTCTTGTCTTAGCTAAATATTCTTCCTGAATGTTATTTTCAATTCATGTTAAGTAGAGATGAACCCGGGAAGATATGGTGTGCCCTGGTCCTAGTTTTATCTCCAAAGATTGTCTGAGAGTTTCCCTTAGAATGTGTTGAAAGTAGGCTAGGTTAAAAGTCCTTACCTGATCTTAGACTATTCTTTGTTACCTTATATGTCTTATTTTTGTGTTTTAAATGTTGTCTATTGAAATTGAATCAAAATCAGTCTAGTTTAGAAGTACTTACCTGATCATAGATTACTTTTATGCCTTTCTTAAGTGTATGTCAAAAGCAGGCTAGTTTAGAAGTACTTACCTGATCTTGGGCTACTCTTTGTTCTTCATCTGTTTAATTCCCCTTCTTATTGTTTCATTTCATTCCATAAATCAACTTTAAAGAGATCCTTAGACATAGATGACTTGCCCCATAGACCACTCTTGAACCTGGTTGTTTCAATTAAACCCTATTATGACTCCATAGCCCAATGGACTAAAACCTACAATTATCTATATTTTTGGCCAAAGCTTACTCTGACTGCTTGAAAATTCTCACCTTTCAAACTCTTTGCATTTAGGACTTTCCACCTCAAATAATAATCATGCTCAACCATCCAAAAACAAACAAAACGCTTGGCCTTCATAACTATTCTAATATCATTACCCAAAACCTTAAAGACAAATCCATCTTTACACTTATTGGAGAGATCCCTCTCTGGATTCAGGAGGGCTAGATCCTAGAATCCCAAATTGGTTGAAACGATGTTGTTTCTGTGATTGGACTTTGCCAATATTGCTAATTACAGATTCCTAGCATTTCTGGTGACTCCACTAGGGAACTGAGTCGAATTTTCATCTTAGTTTCCCTTAAAAACTTCATAAAACCTTGTGAGTAAAAGTAGCGTTTTCAAGCACTATCAAGTAATGGTAATCATGGTAAAACTTGTTTGAATCAGTGACAAGCTAGGCAAAACCCTAGGATTCTCATAAGAGTTTATCTAACCTTGAAAGATTAGCTGGCTTAGCCATAAGAGTAGATTGTCTTTGTCTCATAATCGTAGCTAAGTTGTGAAACAGATCTGGGACACTCTTAGAAACCACACAACTGAAAAATAACTCAGAAAACCCAAAAATATTTTAGATTGGAATTCAATAAACATGGTGGTGGACCATAAAACCTTTTACCTCCTTAGGAGCTAAGAAATTCCACTTGGCGGCTCCACAATCCAAACAGACCTTAAGACTCCACTGGGAAGAACCCTGATCATTAAAATATCATTCAAACTTAGTTAGAGGTCTGTAGGATTGAAATCTGTGTAAAAAAATTTATTTAACCTCTTAAAAGACTGTCATATCTGGTTGAACTTTTCTTGTTTAGTTGGGTCTAAAAACACAACATAGTGGCTCCTAGAAAGATTCATACTAGAGCCTACCCTGACCCAAACCCACCTGAGATAGTTGATAACCCAAAAAGTATCCTTAGGAAGTCTCCTAAGATAAAATTTTCAACTATTTTTAGATCACCCTTGAGAGCTAATTCAGTTCCTGAAAATCTTTCAGCTCTACAACAATCACAAGATAACTTAGTAAATCCATTTAGAACTAGGTCATTTGATGATATAATTCAGCTAGACTCTGAGTCTTCACTTTTATCCCCAGAAAAAAGTGAACATCCTGGTAGTAGAGAAAAAACACCACCTGATTTACATTTCCTTCATAATTTAGGTGTCTCCCATCCAAGATTATCTTAGCAATCTACTGTTGTTCCACCCACATCTGTTCACCAAACATTCACTGTCCAAACCACTCCACTTCAGCCCACTTTCCCTTTTGTTAATCGACCTCTTGTAAATCCACCTCCACCACATATCTTGGCAACATGGTATGCTCCCTTAGTCCTTCCTATACCATTAGTCAATCTTCCATAGGACTATCAGTCAAAAATTCCATTATATGATGCTAGCAATGCTACAACTGCATCACAACATGTGGATAAGATGAATGACTACTTTGACAGAAATGAAATAGAACATGATTTTCTCAATATTAGATTATTTGCTCAGAGTCTAGGGGGAGAAGTAAGAAAATGGTTTAAAGGCTTAACCCCCCATAGTATAAATGATCTCCAAGCCTTCCATCAAACATTTTTAAATAAATGGGAAGTAAAGAAGAATCCTCTCCAAATCCTCTCTGATTACAAGAACCTCCACAGAAACATCGGGGAAAGTGTAAAAGCTTATTCCACTAGATTTAATAGTGTGTACAATGCACTTCCCCCAGATCTAAAACCTCCACAAGGCTCAGCGTTAAACAAGCTTCCTGAAGGTTTTGACCTTGAAATGGTCTATCAACTGAAAGAGAGAGACCCTGAAACTCTTGAAGATATGAAAAAGGGGGCTCTCGCTGTGGAAGTTAATTTAATGGAGAAGAGAGCGAGAACGAAAAATGAGAAGAGAGTATCCTTCAGAGAGGAACCCACACCTTCTGCTTCTAGCTCAAAGATGGAAAGAATGATGGAGAAAATGATGAAGGAAATGAGCAGAATAAAGAGAGCAAAAGAAATTCGAAATCAAACTACTCCTCAAAACAGAAACCAGAGCTAGAATCAGAATTTTAGAAGAAACCAACCTCCAAACAGACCTAGGGAAGATGATCAACAGATCACTCCTCCCTTTCACCAAAATTATGTGAGTGAGGTTGAGGAAACATATGAGCAATTAGAGGATGATGATATCAATAGCTGGGAGTAGATAATGATCACTTTGACATTCATTATGATAGAAAAAAAGGTCTGTACACACCTTATGATGACAAAAGAGATGATGATGAAAGTTATTATCAAGACATGGAAAATGTTATCATATAGCCTCAAAAGGAGTATGACCTTAGAAGCAAGAAAAATATAGAAACTCCCAACACCAAAACCTCTGAAAAATCTTCACAAAACAGCACTGCAAACAAGCCTAAAGTTTTCAAACAAAAAGAAACAAACAGTAGCTGTAAATTTTGATAAAGGTAGAGAGAAAGGCACTCAAAATGTTACAAAACAGAGTGCGGACCTTAGCAGTACTAACAGTTCAGCTAGTACTCCTGTGAAAACAATTTTGTCATATGTAAATAGAACAAATCAGCAACGTGATGTTGCTGATAGACTGGCAGCTAATAAGGCTGAGACAAGTTCTTCAAAGAGTCAAATTCCTTTCAGCCTAGAGCAGGAAATTTCAAAGATTAAAATCTCCATTCCCTTGACTGAGTTAGCTGCCCATAATGTATATAGGACCCAAATTTTGAAGGCTTTAAACATTGAGGATAATAATGACACAGTCAATCTTAACGATGACCAACTAGAGCTTATTTTTGGTCCGAAGATTGAAGGTAAATATCAAGAGGGACCTGTTCCTCCCTTTTATCTAAGTTTAAACGTTCATGACAAAATTTTGCACAACACTATGCATGATTCCGGGGCTTCTCATAATTTAATGCCTAAAGCTGTGATGGAGAGCCTTGGTCTAGAAATCACCAGACCTTATAAAGACCTTTACTCCTTTGACTCAAGCAGAGTAAAATGTTTAGGATTGATAAAGGACCTCTACGTTAACCTAGCCCAGATTCCAGCCAAATGTTTGGTTATGGATATAGTTATGGCTGATGTGCCCCCAAAGTATGGAATGCTATTATCTAGATCTTGGGGGGCTAAGTTACAAGGGAATATGGAGATGGACATGACCTATGCGACCATCCCTATTTTCAATCAGACAAGAAGACTGTATAGGGAATCCCATATGCAATACATGGTTGCTAGTCAAGAAAGACCGCAAAACTCTCCTTTATACTTTGTAAACACAGGCCTTGATTAATTTATCCTTTTTAATGAAGAGATATTAGATGAACAAGTAACTTTAACAGAGTTAATGGCAGATAGAGAGGAGGAGAATGACACAAAACTGCCAAAACAGTTTGCTGAACCTCTAAACTATAGTGAACCAAACATAGTTCTTGAGCTACAAATCATGCATCCATCACTTTTTAACCTTGATGGTCAAGAAAACATTCCTCAGCTTAATGAGAAACCAGAGGAATTAAAACAAATTCAACTAAGCACTGATGTTAAAAAACAAACCGAAAGCATGCTTGTTGAGGAGGATAGTGACCCAACTGTTGAACCCGAAACTAATCCTCTGTGGAGTATGAACTTCGACGGATCCTGCACTAGGAACAATGTTGGTGCAGGGGTCTGGATTCGCAACACTGAGAATAACCACACAGAAATCCTTTCCTGTAGATTAAGCTTCCAGTGTTCGAATAACATAGCGGAATATGAATCCCTTCTCGTAGGCTTACGTTTGTTGAAAAAATTAGGAAACAAAAGAATTGAAGTTTTTGGGGATTCAGAATTAATCATTAGGCAGGTCAATGGGGAATAGAACACTAATCACCCCAGACTTAGGGCATATCGAAATGATGTCATGGATCTATTAAAATTTTTTCAAGAGTCCCAATTGATTTTTGTCCCAAGGAAAAGAAATATTGTGGCCCACAACTTAGCCTTTGCAGCTAGAACATGCTTAACGCCATATGAAACCAAATACTGCGCAAATCAGATAAAATTTAGACCAGCCATTCCTAATAATGAGAAATATTGGCAGGTGTTTGACGGGGAAAAAAAAATAGAAGAATTCATGCAATTCAGAAATTAATTCGAACTACACAGTTCGGTCTCAGATTATGATACAGACTGCAGTGAAGAAAATTTTCTTGGTGAAGAAGAACTATCTCCTGGACTTGTTAATATTAATCTACAGACTGGAAAACTTGAAAACAAAACAGAACTGACTGCAGAGTTAGAAACAGAAGAGTTAGAAACCCTGCAGTCCAAAGATGAAAGTTTGCCCAAGGGTTTGGCACCTTTAGAAGAGTTGTTTTATTTTACTGATGTGGCCAGGAAGCCAAAAATGGAACCTGTAGAGACTGAAGTGGAAGAGTGAAATATAGGCAGTGAACTTAAACCTATGATGATTAAAATATCTAAGACTTTACCAACTCACATTAAACTCAAATACATAGAGTTGTTTAAATAATTTTATGATGTTTTTGCGTGGAGTTACGAAGATCTGAAATCGTATGACACTGAAATAATACAGCACAAAATCCCTCTCAAGGAAAACCAAAATCCCTTCAAACAGAAACTGCATAGAATAAACCCTGTTCGGTTGCCTTTGGTTCAGAAGGAGATCATGAAAATGTATGATGCTGGTATTATTGTCCCTATTAGATATTCTGAGTGGGTGTCTAATCTGGTGTCGGTCAGGAATAAAACATGAGAGATTAGGCTTTGTATAGACTTTAGAGACTTAAACAAAGATTCATTGAAAGACAACTACCCTTTTCCCAAGATGGACAATATTTTACAAAGGGTGGTAGGGTCTAGAAGAATTTCTTTGCTTGATGGCTATTCAGGGTACAATTAGATCTTATTTCACACTGATGATCAATTAAAGACAGCTTTTACAACACCATGGGGCACTTTCATGTATGTGAAAATTCCCTTTGGTCTAATGAATGCTGGAACAAATTTTCAGAGAGCCATGGACATAGCATTCTCGGAGGAACTAGGCTTCTTCATCATTATATACCTTGATGATGTCACTGTGTTTTCAAAAATAGATGAAGAGCACTTAGAACATTTAAGAAGTTTTCGAGAAATGCAGAAAGTTTGGGATATCTTTAAACCCTAAGAAGACACTATTCGGTCTCAAAGAAGGTAAACTTCTTGGAAACATTATTTCTGAAGAGGGTATTAAGATAGATCCAAAGAGGATTGAGGCCATATTGCAAATTTCTCATCCTCAAAACATCAAAGAGTTTCAGTCTTTCATTGGGAAGATTAACTTTTTGAGAAGGTTCATCCCCAACTTAGCTGAGCTCCTTACGAATATAACAAACATGCTAAAGAAGGAGCAAGGAGTAAAATGGACCTCGGAAGCAAAGACTTCCTTTAAACCGGTGAAACAAACATTAACCAAAACATCGGTTCTAATAAGTCTTGATTTTTCAAAATATTTTTATATTTTTTCATTTGCATTAGAACATACCATAGTTGCTGTCATTTTACAGAAAAATCCACAAGGAAAAGAGCAGCCTATTGCATTCTTTAGCAAGGCTTTGAGAGATGCCCCTTTGAAGTATAACATTATGGAAAAGCAAGCCTTTTCTTTGGTTAAGATTTTGAAAGACTTTAGAGTATACATCCTTCACTCACACATCATTTCCTTTGTTCCAAATTTTGTTGTCAAAGACATTCTAACACAGGACCCAGATGGTAAAAGAGGTAAGTGGATTGATGTTATTCTTGAATATGATTTAGAGACAAAACCCACTAAACTTATCAAAGGCCAAGGTCTAGCTAGGTTGATGGCTAAATCCAATTTTGAAGTTATTGATATTAATATGATTAATGATTTAGATGATCAAGAAGAAATTTCAACTCCCATTATTGAAAATCATTTTATGAATTCCTCTTGGTATGCTGATGTTCTTTATTTTTTGCTTAATTTGAATACACCTCCTAGTTTGACAAAAGCAAAGGCAAGGTTCCTAAAGTTAAAAGCTGTAAACTATTGCATTATAGGTAGATGTCTTTATTGGAAAAATGCAAGTGGTATATTGCTTAAATGTTTGCCTGAGTTTGATGCAGAGAAGGTTAAGCACGAGTTCCATGAAGGGGAGTGTGGGCGCAACCTATACTAGAAAACAACAGCCAACAAAATCTTGAGGGCTAATTACTATTGGCCTACTCTTTTTCATGATGTACACAAAATGATAATTGCCTGCCATAAGTGCCAAATTTTTGAAGGCAAAAGAAAGCTGCTACCTCTGCCTTTGCATCCAATCACTGTTGAAGCCCCTTTTCAACAGTGGGGACTTGACTTCATGGGTGAAATCCATCCATCATCCTCTGCCCAGCACAAATGGATTCTCACTGCCACAGACTACTTCACTGAATGGATAGAAGCCATTCCTTGTAGGTAGGCCAATGATTCTGCTACCATAAAATTCATAGAGAATAATATTCTCTCTAGATTTGGCTACCCTACCAATATCATCACTGATAATGCAGCAACATTTGGATAGAAGAATATGGTTGAGTTCTGTCACAAGTATCAGATAAAATTGGGGCATTCCACGGCCTATTATGCCAAGGTAATGGAATTGCAGAATCCTCAAACAAGATTTTAGTGAACATAATCAAGAAATTGTTGGAGGACAACAAGAAGTCTTGGCATAGAAAGCTTGTGCATGCACTTTGGGCTGATAGATTGACATTGAAGAAATCTATTGGAATGTCACCCTACCAACTTGTGTATGGCACTGATGCAATTTTTCCAACCAACCTTGGTGTGCTAGTTATGAAGTTTATTCAAGAGTTCCAAAATGAAGATAATGACATGATCATAAGAATAAATCAAACAATTCATCTTTAGCAAACCAGAGAGGAGGTTTATAACAAAGCATTGCAGAAGCAGGACAACATTAAAAAGCTTTTTGACAGAAAAACAAAGGCTAGCAATTTCAATATTGGGGACAAAGTTTTAAAGTGGGACTCAAGGAAGGAAGAAAAGGGAAAGCATGGAAAATTTGACAACTTATGGCTCGGCCCTTATCTCGTTCATTCAGCTGCTGGTAATAATGCCTTTTTCTTACAAAATCTGAATGGAGCAGAATTTTTTGGGGGTCCTGTCAATGGCAGGATGCTCAAACATTACTTCTCTTGATCCATGTCACGTTCTGAAAAGCCTTTTTATCTTTTTATAATTACAAATATTTCACCCATCATTTCATTCAAAGTTAGAAAAATAAAAATACAAAAAGAGTGAAAGAAAGAAAAGAGGGCAGATTGTAAAAACAAGAAAGGTACAACCCCATACCAAAAAGAGAAACAAAGTATGAAAGTGTGCAAGCTTAAATGCCACTCCTGAAAACACACTTCTAATTAGTCAAACAACCTAATATTGACTAATTAGATTTAAATTTACTGCTGATAGGATAGTGAATTCGATTTGCCAAACTTTTTAATCTTGGCTTATCAATAGGTAGATTAGGCTAGAAATGAAAGGTTCAAACATGCTCAAAATCTGAACCTATGTTTCCAAAACAAGAATTGACTCCAATATGTTTCAAATTCTGATTCAAACAGAGATAAAACTGGTTCTAATTAGCTCAAAATCTGGACCAGTTGATTAAAGAAGAACAAATCAAACAAGAGTCAAAACAGAGATGTAAAAGGATGAAGGAAGTCCTTTGAACTTTCAGATCTTAAGCCTTCCATTTTGATTTTATTTTCTGCAAAATAATATCTATGTGTAGCTTGTCTTTTATGCCATAGACCAGCATCAAGTTAGACTGTCTAATCCTGACTTGTATGCTTTTAAATTTCTGTTGTAGAATTTAGAGAATAAAAATCTGTTAGACTGTTTAATCCTAATAGATTAGTAGATTAGGTAGAGAATCATATGGGCTCAACTGTCTAATCTGAGTCCATGGAGAAATAAGGAGTAGAAATAGATTAGATTTCCTGCTTTCAAAAGAATAAAATTTTGTAAAAGAGTTTTCTAATCCAAGTGCACTCTAATGAAGAAAAAATGTTAGATCAGTAGGATTGGGTAGGTAGAAAGCTTGTAGATGAAGACCCATTGTTTTTCATGACTGCTAAAAAATTTTCAGAGAAAAGAATATCATCCAAGGAAAGAAAATCAGCCCAATGGATGAGGTGATGATTAGCCTCCCATAGAATGAAAGTCTGAAGTTCCTGATGCCTTCAAGAAGGCACCATCCCCAAGTGGAGCCACTGTTAGCCAGCTATAAAATTTGTTATATCAAATGATGGCTAAAACATTTTTGGAGTCTTCAAGAAGCATGTTTTTATTACTAAAAATATGTTATCTCTTAAAGACTCTTGAAGGCCTCATGCCTCCATCCAAATCTTCACTGGTGTTTCCATTTCACACTCTGATGTATGGACACCCATTAAAAAGTTGCAGCAAGATCCTAGTACATATGATACATTTAGTTGGAAAAATGATTCCTTATGGTACAAATATCGCTTATATCTTTGTAATAATTCCCAACTAAAACAAAAGATTCTTTAGGCCCACACATACTCATGGAGGACCTCGAGACACAAAAACTTACCACACAGTGAAGAAATAATTTTTTTGGGATAGCCTTAAATCTGATATTCAAAAGTTTGTCGTGGAATGTTTGGTTTGCTAGTAGAATAAATTTGAGACAATTAAGACCTCAGGTCTTCTAGAACCTTTATCCATTCGAAGTCAACGTTAGGAGGAGATTTCAATGGATTTTATCACAGGTTTACCTAAGTCTGAAGGAAAGAGTGTCATCATGGTGGTAGTTGATAGACTTACCAAGTATGCACACTTTTGTGCATTATCTCATCCATTTAAAGCAAGTACGATTGCTACTACATTTATGGACACAATTCAATATCTACATGGAAACCCAAAGGTAATTGTGAGCGACAGAGATCCCATTTTTACTGGAAATTTTTGGACAGAGTTATTTTCTTGTTTGGGTACTCAATTAGCTCATGGCTCATCTTATCATCCTCAATCTGATGGTCAAACTGAGATAGTAAATAAATGTTTGGAAGGATATCTTCGTTGTTTTGTATCTGATAAACAAACACAATGGGTCAAGTGGTTACCCCTTGCTGAATGGTGGTATAACACTTCCTTCCATACTGCAGCAAAAATGACCCCATTTATGGCACTTTATGGATATCATCCACCATCCATCACATCATATTTAAGGGAAAATTTGAAGGTTCAAGCAGTGGAAGATCACATCGAGCATCGGCAAGAAGTTCTCCAACTCTTAAAGGATAACCTGAATTTGGCACAAAACTGAATGAAACAACAGGCAGATCAACATCGCAGCGAGAGAAGTTTTGATGTAGGAGATTGGGTGTTTTTACGGCTACAACCATACAAACAAATGTCCCTCAAGCAAGCTAAGAAGGATAATAAATTATCGCCAAAGTACTATGGTCCTTACAAGGTGTTGCAAAAGATTGGTACTATGGCATACAATTTGGAGCTTCCTGCTTCTTCGCGAGTACATCCAGTTTTCCATGTTTCATGCTTAAAGAAGGTTATAGGAGAAAATCTTCCAGTTCAAACAATATTGCGAGAACTTGATGAGGAAGGAAAAATCATATTGGAACCAGAAGCGGTCATGGAAACAAGAACTCGACAACTACGGAATCGATCAATTTCAGAGTATCTCATCAAGTGGAAGAACTTACCCACTGAAGATTCTACATGGGAGGATGAGAATTTTATACGAAAGCACCCAGAGCTACTCAAGCGTTGAGGACAACACTTTTTTGAAGGAGATGGGCATGTTAGGTCCCTATATTACTAGTATAGTCCCTTATTGTTGTTAGTGTAACCCCCTTATTGTTATTATTGTACCCTTGTAACCCCCATATTGTTATTATTTTGCCCTTAAATTATTATTGTTAGGTCGGCTAGGATTACATTGTGGCCCCACTAGGATTACATTATGGCCCCATGGACTCCTATATATAGAAAGGAGGTTTTGTAAATTGTAACATCCAAGAGTTGTTCATTTATGTAATGTATTGGAGGTTTCCCCCTCAAAGTGCCTTATTTCTAAGGCGTTGATATCTCTTTTCTTCTATTTTTGGAGTTGGTTACACAATATAACGAGTATATGGTTTTCTATTTCTTTATGATTATTTCCTTGTGTTAAATGCATGTGATAAGTACCAATGTAGAATATTGTTTGCAATTCTATCTACATAGTGATTATGGGCTCTAGGTACATGAGTGAAAGTAATGGTTTCAAATTCATGCACTAATAACTTCACTCGTAAATATATTCTAAAAAGGACATGGTTATTCACACAATACATGACGTTCAATTTCATGACAAGTAGCAAGGAATATAAACTAACATGAAGATGAAGGATGCGATTATCAAGGGCGTCGACTAAAAAACCTATCACTACATCATATTTGGTCTGATTATTGGTGTCATATCCAATGCATACGCCGTTGGATAGAACTAACGAATGCATGGGGGTAAAAATGGCCTAGGCTGCAGAGGCTAGATTCTGTGAGAAGCGACTTGAACCATCGACATAGCCAATATATGGTGTGGATGATGGATCCATCTGAAAGGTGCCACAAGAAAAAAATTGAGATGATGGACACTGGAAGCAACCTGAATTTATGGTAGAAATAAAACACGTATGTCGTTGGAGGATGTTATGGGTAAAATTTATACACCCTACACACTTATTAAGGATTTGGTCAATACATACACGGATGGTCCATTTTTTCTTGAGAATGGGATAGGTAAAACCAAACTGCTTGAGCTTTTCAATTTTGGCTTTGATAGCCTCTCGTTTGGAAGGATTAATGGCTCTCAACTTTTGATGGACATAATTGGCATCATTCTATGTATCGATATGGTCTTTGATAATGGCGGGATAAAGTTTGGGTATCTTTAAGTAGGACCATGCGAAAACATCAAGGAATTCCTTGAATAGCTTAGTGGAAGCCTCAATTTCTTCAGAGATGGAATGTACCCCCAAGGTAATGTTTTCTTCTACCCATGTTTTATTGGAAATGTTAATTTTAATTGTAGGAAAGATATTTTCCATATTTCCTTCCTCGAAAGAATCGGGTGTAGGAATGGGATTTATTAACCAATCGATCTCATCTGAGAGGAAGTCCTTATACTCCACATCATATTGGTCATGGAAATTTTGTGGAAATAAGTACGCATCATGGCACATATCATCCCAAGGAAAGTTATGGGGGGTCATTACTTCCATAATGTCCTCATCAGAATGAGATATCGAGGGAATCGTAGAAGAAATACCACATGACACAGCGGGGCTACATAACACATCATCATGAGAGATATGGTTCACATACACATCTCTTTGGTCGGTAGACAAAGAGCTAGTAGATGAAACATCTACCGATGTTGAGCCCAAGGTTATCACTGAAGGATGTTCAGTTGAAATAGAAGGGAATGCCCCAACAAGGTTTTTTACCAAGGATCTCATGGATGTTTATAGGTAGAGGATAGTGGCTGAAGGTTCCATCATGTAGACATCGGGGGGAGGTATCACAATGTATGTAGAAATTTCCTCCAGTTCCATGGAAAAATAACTCGCAAGTAGAGTATTATAGGATCCACTACGAGCGGCCTCTATTTGGTGAACAACCTCAGGGTGTCATGGAAATTATCAAGACAAGAAAAAAGGTGAGAATAGTGGCCATAAAAGTCACACAAATCACAAGGGTGATTCGTGCGAAATGATTTGAGTTTCTTAGCTTAATCGGGTAAGGAAACATGGACCTCTAGGGTATTGGATTTAGGAAATGCCTCATTGAACATAGGTTTGAGGTGAGTAAGACTGTGAAAATTTTGGGTAGCATGCCCAACAAAATCACATAGAGCAAACATAGGTGATTGCTTCAGAGGCTTAGGAGGAGTAGGAGTTTTTTGGGTGGCCTTCTCCTTTGGTTCCTTCTTTTTTTCTTTGCCCCTCTCACTAGATGATTTCACAACATGAGTAGATTAATGTTGAGGTGACTAAGACAATGAAGCAAAGGGAGTGTTCATAGCGACTGGTTGGACTGCGGTGAAAGTGGTATAGGGTTTGAGCTTTGAAAGTGGGGTGTTCGTTGGGGGATCAATGTACCAGACTGTGATACCCATGGTCAAATTGGAAAGGCTCAACATAGCCATAACAGGCACCAAAAATACTCCAGAGGGGGGAGCCAAAAATGGTATCTGACAAGAGGGATAATGGCCTAATGGAATGGCTTCCAAGTTGTTAAGGATAGGGGGAACCATTCCTGGGTGAAAAGGTGTAGAAGAGATACAATCGAAGGGAGAAGGTCCTTGAAAAGAAGGTCCTAAATGCTCCATCGAGTGACCACTAGTAGGTTTCAGAGGTGTAGGTTGCTCACTGGTTGAACCAGACTACTTGTGGCTAGTCTAGGATGATTGCATCATGAAAATATTCAACGAGATGGGGTCAACGATAAGAGGGGAAATACCAGGGAATGCACCAAGTAAGGTTGAATATATAAAGACTCTAGGTGAAACACTAGTAAGAGGTGCGACTTCTTGTTTATCTGCCACCAAAGATATGATAGACTCGAGAGAGTTCTGAGACTTTGGTTCGTAATATTTCAACTAATAAATGGTAACTATCATTCCATTATGAGGAAATCACATCTTACGGTGAACCGCATATGTGATAACAGACATCACATACGTGTAGCTATGACCCAAAAGGATATTGTAATGAAAGTAAAATTGCAGTACATGCCAAGGGGCTGAGAAGGGTGACCGTCCCAAGTGTGCAAAGTGATGATGGATGGGGCTAAGTTGGGTGATCCTACCTTATTCCAAATAGAGGATGACATCATGCAAGTGGATATTTCCTCGTCAATGATTCATCACAAGACATGGGCATTACGAATCTTAACAGGTATTTGGAAGGCAATGAATGAATGTAAGGCAGGATGTTCTGACTTGTCAACATCAAATATGATCAAACGATCATTTGAAGGATCCAAAACACCCAGAGAAGATAACAGAGTTGTATTTTGTGAATGGCATGACAAGAGGACTTCTAGTGTTGACATGGTAGTAGGAGATTGCGCCAAGTCAACTACTATGTTGTAGGTGTGTGCATCTTTGGCATAAGAAACATTTCATTGTAATGGCCCTTTGGGAATATTTGGGATGACCTATACTTGTAGTTGAGGGATATTTAAAGGAGCATTAGGTGTTGAAATAGACTCTGTGGAAACTTTGGTTTAGAACTCGGTTGCAGATGAACCAGGTGGCTAGCCATATTTGCATGACCGAGTTTGAAGGTTGACATCAGCGGTATTAACCTCTTTAGAGTTCATGATGAGAGTATGGTATTCAGGGGTACGAGATTGTGAGAGTTGAGGGATGACCTGACCTTGAGGGATGACCTGACGTAAGGGAAAGAATTGGTTGAAAAAACCAGTTGAACTGGCACAATATTTATACGAGATGAAGCGATGGCTTGTTTCCCTCTATATGCTTCTTGTGCTTCCCATAACTGGTCCATTTGGGGAAAAAGAGGGAAATCATCAGTATAATGGCCATGGAAACCACAAAAATAATAAGGCTTGTTCATACAAAGAGGCCTTTTCTGCTTGGGTTGATTTCCCTATTGCTAGTTATTGGTGTTAGGCTGGTTCCCTTAGGGTGCATTTGGTTGGTTTCTTTGGTGCCCTTTATTACCTTACACTGGCTGATTTTGGTTTCCTTTCCTCTTTTTCTTT
This sequence comes from Pinus albicaulis, assembly GCA_034641835.2. Lineage (NCBI taxonomy): Eukaryota > Viridiplantae > Streptophyta > Pinopsida > Pinales > Pinaceae > Pinus > Pinus albicaulis. The sequence continues at coordinate 204,710,586 of CM076581.1, read as the reverse complement.
GAATTCGGAGGATTAGTTGCACTCTGCTGCATATACACTTGAATCTAAGGGGGAGGTGGTTGCTACGACGGAGGTTGAGAAGGCATGGGAGGCTTGGGTATGGATGTTGTAGGGGTTGGAGCATTGGTCTGTGGGTAAGGATAGAAAGAAAGTTGATAAAAAATGAGTTAAATAGATTGAGAAACAACTGGCCCTAGCATCGGTTGACGCAATGGGGAAAATGTGCTTTGTCATGGATATATGTTGCTGAGAGGGGGATGAGTGTTTGAGGAGTTGACCCCTTATTGAGGGAAACCATAACCCATGGGAGGATGAGTATACAGATGTGAAAGAGATCCAACGATATTGTCGGTGGCATGATATGCCCCTAGTGCATTGCCACTACCACGTCTAGGAATATTCAGTAAAACAATATAACATAAACAGATTGGGCATAGATCACGTCATATTTCAATGCGATTTGGAGAGCTTCTTCCTATTTCTAAGGAAAGTTAGAGGCAAAATATTTTCCAATAGAAGGAAAAAGAGTTATGAGAAACAAATCCATATAGACACAGTCATCGAATATAGGAGCTCGACATAATCTCCTCCTTCTACGCCATTCTTGGACATGGTCAGAAAGGTGGGTGGCAGATGTTTGACAGAATTGGGTCAACAACTCGGTACCGGTATCATATCAGAGAGGTAGTTGGAAGTAGGAAAAATGCTTTAGCAATATTGTTATAGCATCATTTTTCACCCTCAGGTGATTCATGATTATCTTTATGGCTTTGGGCACCCATTCCCATAGACTTGAACAAAATTCATTAAAAAACAGTGTTAAAATTCCCATACGCAGTTCTGCCCAGACTTTTCCGCGTGTATACGCGAGTCCACATGTACTTTTCCGCGTATGCCATTAAAATCATTAAAAATATATATAAAAATTCCCTATTTTCGGGCTGGGTTGATGGCTACTCCAGTAGTTCAACCACCCCAGCATGTGGCCAACTGTTTCCAACTGATTGAAACTACTTTGAGGGAGTATAAAAGCCCCTCATGTGCATGGCCTAAGGGAGAGAGAAATTTTATAGACATTATACTCTGTTGGAATCCCAGTTCAAGTCTGATTCCCCGTGCCTCCTACACTTTCCCAGATTTATACGGGAAACCGTTGTTTCCTGGAGATGTTCATCCATTTATATGTCATCTCGAGTGCACAAGTCTAGAAAGGATCTTAGCGAGGCAAGGGCAGGACAAATCTAGACGACGGTCTGCTCGAAGATCGTGGAAGGATTCAGGTGATCTCTCCACTCTTTACTTCTGTACATGTTGTTCGTAATAATGAAGAACCATCTTGTTCCTGAACCTATGTGTTAATGTTTACTTATATGTGTGAAAATATTATCATTTAAGCATTTATTATGGTTTATATAATGTTTCACATGGATTGCACTAACGTTTAGGAGAAGTATATGCTGTACAACTAGGTTTCCGTGCACGTTCTTTCTTGTTTTCCAGGTTGAAGGAGGAAGAAGGGTTGCTGGGGGTTTGGACCCCGCGGGATCTACATCGAACGTAGGACTACGGGTGAGTTCTACTATCGTTGTTATCTAGTTTTTAGCATTCAAGTGTGGTTGTGTGTGAGTCCTTCTGAATATCATGCCCTGATCTGTGGAGGTTTTGACCCAACAAACCTCTAGGGTGATTTTCCCCGAAACAGAACTAGCGACTCCGCTGGGGGACCACATTATTGTGATTCCCCTGTTGGGTGGTTTCAGCTGTTTGAAAGGTTTCCAACAGTTTTAACTTTCATTTCCAGTCCAGTTAACTCTTTCTCAGTCAGACTGAAGACCTCGTTCCTTATCCAAGCTTGATCTTTTTTTAATTTTCATTATTTAGCTTTTCATACGTGGGTTTGTCTGCACACAGACGCGTATACACGCAGTTTTTGTTAAAGGGAGTCGTGTATACGCGGGTTTCCTTTAACACAGTCATGTATGCACGCTTGTTTCAAAACTGTCAAGTCGCGTATTTCTGGGTCAATTTTGAAATTTTAGGTTTCTTGGATTTTTAGTCTTGTCTGCCTATGGAGCCCTGTTCCTGCAGTGTATTTATACCCTCTGGATTGTGTTGAAAGTGGTCTTGGGTCTTTTATCTCTCTTGTTTGGTTGAAAAGTAGCTTATTTGGCAAAGTTTGTTTCTTGTGCTTGCATTTCTGGTTCGAGTACCAAGATCTCTTCCTGGAGATTCTTGGCTGTTCTGCTTCATCAGGATAGAGAGCCTCTGCTCATTTACTCTTTCCTACCTTTGTGTCTTGCTTTGCACTTTTATTTTCTCCCATTTCTTGGTTGGTTTTTTTGAGTTCAGTTGACTAGGTCTTGTTGCAATTTTTGAAGAGTCCTTCTTGGTTCTTTGAAGTTTTTGTTTGCTGCAAGGTTGTACTATTCTTCTAGGCTGAGTTACTGAGTTTCTTGTCTTCTTTTTCTCATATAAATCTTGCTACTAAGTAGCCCTATAAGACTTGGAGCATTTTTGAAGTTTTTTCTCGAAATTCAGAGTTGTTTGGCTTGGGATTTGATAGTTTTTCTTGGTCTTTTCGAACTCTTCTTTTTATAAAATTCAAAAGCTCAAAAAACATTTTGTTTTGTTGTTTGCTTTCGTTTTGCATTTTTTTTTTCGTTTCATTGCATCTTTTGAAGCTTTGTTGAGATTTCTTTCCTTTGGTTTTCGACTTGATTTTGGGAAAGGAATTGTCATTGGTTTCTTCCTCTTGTTTCAAGTATTTTTGGTGTCTTTATACTAAGAGTTTCTTATTTTGGGAACTAGCTTTCTGGACAACCAAAAAGAGATAAAACTGAAGGATCTTTGGGAAATTTCTCTCTGCTTTAGGAGATCTTGCATCTTAGAATTTTCATGCTCTTAGTGATTTGCATCAGGTGCACTTAAGAATTTAGTCATTTTCATAGTTTTTGAGAGTGTGAAGTTTGTTATCTGAAAAGAAAAATAATTTTTTTTTAATCTCGTAGAACCTGTGTAGAAATTGATTTTCATCGAAAGACAATTACTGCATTTGCATGTAGTTTGGTTTTTATTAATTTCTTTTCTGCGTCAAAACACCACAAGTTTCATTTCCGTATCCCTTTGACTTAACATAACAGCCAATTAAAATAAGCGTTATAATTTAAAAGCAACTAGCAAGTTTTTTAAGTGTCATACACCAACTAGCTAGGTTGTAGGGCCTTGGATTAGGTGAGTGGAAAGTTAACTCTCCAAGGACGCTCAAACAAAACATAGAAGTTGATTAATTGAGCGAAATCCAACTCCGTTAGGTGGACCGGGAAAGCTCTCCTCCAGAGAGTCAAGCGCGAGGGGAAGTGAAGGCTGAGAAGAGAGATAACCCCTCTCTGATTTGCTAAATCTAACCTCAAGACCATTCCACCCGGCTTCTGATACGGATTGGTGCCCATAGTTTCCACTCCTAGGTTCCACATAGGTGACTGCGGGGGGGAATACCCGTGGTACCTGAGGCAGACGTCGCATCACTTTCAACAGTACTTCTGGGGGGTGCCCTTGCGAAGCTTGGGTGCTTGTGCCGGAAAAGGCTGTTTTTAGGAGGTTGGCGTAACTATTTCTGATACCTTCGCTAGTAGGCCTGGGCCGTAATTATCCCAGACTACTTTCGGGAGGTCCTATATTTCGCTTTCTTGTATTTTGGTGTCCGGTCCTAATCACCCAGAGCAGAAATACCTGAAGGCTGTTTGCTTGATTATATCTCAAGGATTTCTTTTTGTAGTGAGTGCTCTTTGCTCCTAGCTTGCCTAGCTTTATACTTTTTGAGTCTAATTAAAATTTGTTAAAGTGGCTGATCAAGCGCCTCGTCGATCGAGGAGAATCCGGGGGTTATCTCCCGAGAGTCCAGAGCCTTCTTCAAGAAGGCGTAGGAGTAATTTAGCAGGTGAGTATCACCCTGTGGTGTCTGACGTAGTGGAGAGAGATCCTCCACAAGGATCTGAAGGTTTTGGAATTAGTTCCGGCGTTGGTTCCGAGAGGAGCGTTCCTCTCACCTTACGAGTTTTATTTCTGCAGGAAGAAGAAGTTCAAATAGAGGAAGTACCTGAACCCTCTGTGTCACTTCCATCTCCTCTTCCTCTTGATTATCCGTTCTTTGTTGAATACATCGGACCTGAGTCAGAGAGACCGAAAGATCCTCCGTATTATTCATACCTTTCGATGGCCACGACTGGGAATGCGGCTTATGCTGTGAGTGCTGCAGGCATTCAGACTCCTGCTTCTGTTGAAGGGGGAGGCACCATTGCTATATCTTCGATTGCTTCTAGTACTGCTGTGTTTGGCTCTAGTTTCACCCAAGCACATGCTTCTCAATCTGGTCCCTTTTGTTTTGAAATGCCCACTAGTGGGATTCCTTCTTTTTCCTTTTCCGCTACTGCAGCTGCATCTACACCCATGTCTTCCATGGCTAGTGGATCAGCTTCTTTTCAAGGGTTCCCCTTTGGAACTGGGCACATTCCTAGTTTGAATCCTTCTTTAGGGTCCTTTCCGTTTACTTCTCAGACCCAGAGTTTCAACCCTTGGTCTGGAGGTCAGAATTCTACTACTTTTACAGGTTGGAACCCTGTATTCACCACAGCGGGGGCAGGGAATCAGTTTTACGCTGGTCACCAAGGGAATGCTTCTTTCCCTTCGTCGAGTGCTTATCAGACCTTTTCCCCTCTTTCTAATGCCTGGAACCCCTATCAGGGGCTTTCCTCTTCATTTCATACTTCAGTGGGGGGAACTGGTCCGGTCTTTGGTAACTCTGCGTTGGGAGGAGGTTCTTCTCCTTTTTCTACAAGTTCTTTCTGGCAACCTGGTGCCTCATCAAATCCAGGGTATTCCTTTCAGAATGTTGGGAATTCATCCTATCAAGGATGGAATCCTCAGGCTCCGCCTCGTTTACCTTTTTTGGCAATGTTAAACTTGCCAGATCTGTCGAAATTGACGAATGATCCGATCCGATACAGTCTGGGGTGGCCTCCGGTTCGCACCAAACTTCCTTCAGACATTTCAAAGTTTGAAGGTAAGAATGGAGAGGATCCGGCTGATCACATCACCACTTTCCATTTATGGTGTTCTTCCAACTCCCTGATCGATGATTCGATTAGGTTGAGATTGTTTCAATGCACCCTAACTGGAAACACTGCCAAATGGTATATTGAGCTAACTGGGGGCAGTTTTGCTACATTTGGAGAACTGGCTATTACATTTCTAAACCATTTCCAGTTGCCTATCTGTTATGACGTTGGGACTAAACTCCTGGCTAATTTTAAACAGGATGATGCAACCCACATTTCTGACCATATTCAGGAATGGTGGAGAAGGAAGAGGCTTATTAAAGCTCATATTCCAGGAGAATTCCTTTTGGAATGGTTTCTGAAATCTCTGTAGTTAGACATTTCTAAATATGTATCCCTGTCCACAGTATTTTCTAAGGAACATGTTATTTTTAGGGCCCAACAGCTTGAATTGATATATTCTCAGTCTGGGGTCCTTCATAAATATTTTCCCAATGCTCCTCACTCCAAATTAGATTTATCCAAAACTAAGCCTGGTCCTCATGGTGATGGACTTATTAGGTCGATCAATAGTGGTGCAACCAGCCTGCTTACTCAATTGCAGCAATTGTCTTTGCAATCTTCTCCTATTGGTCAGGCTGTGCCTGCTGAGTCATCGCCTTCCCAATCTTCGTCGATAAATGTTGTGCAAACTTCCGATCCCAAAGGCAACCAAAAATTCGAAGGGAAGAAGAAGGGATGAAATAATAAGAAAAAGGGCAATAATGGGAATGGTAATGCAAATAAAACCAACGAGCATGTTGGTGAGAGTCAAAAGGATAAAAATAAAGTGAATTTTCCATGCAAGCTGTGTGATGGAGACCATCTTACACACCTTTGCCCTAAAATTCAAGATGCGCAGCGCTTGTTAGCTCAGCAGGGTTCTTCCAGTTCCCAAGCTGTGTTAACAAACCCTTTTCCCCAAGGGCAACAACTAGTTGTTGGCGCGAATCAAAATCCTGGGGCTTCCTCTGGGGGCACCCAGGAAGGGGAAATTCCATCAAACATATTCATGATGAGTGCTCACGTGGATGTTGCTACGAGATCCTGTGATTATGGCGGAGAAGAGTCTTCGAAAGCTAAGGATGCTCCTGATCCTACTAAGCTACTTCATATTACGAGGCCTACTGTTGAGCCTATACCTCGGATGCCCAAAGCATCTACCAAGCGTTCGACGATTAATCCAAACGCTAGGGCTGCCTAGAACTACTCTATTGTGGAAGATCTGGCATAGAGTCCTTGTGCCATGTCGGCTTTAGAGGTGCTCCAGTCTTGTCCGGCTTAGCGTAGTGCTTTTCTCACTGCCAATGGGGCTATTGATCCAAAAAATTCTCTTATGATTACATTTGATATGTCTAATTTTAAAAAGAGACTCCCCCATCATATGGATTTTCATATTAAATCATCGTACTGGAAGTGCAACATCTTTCAGACGGTTGTTGATGAGAGTGCTTCCACATGCATGATGTCTCTCACATGTTGGAAGACGATTCGATCTCCCAAAGCTGTTCCATCTACCACTCTTCTGACTGCGTTTGATGGTCATTCTCACAGACCACATGGTATTGTCCCAGCTTTGGCTATCTGTGTTGGGGGAAAAACTGTGAATATAGAGGTTGAGGTAGTTGATGCAAGATTGGACTACAACCTTCTGTTGGGGAGAAACTGGATTTATGAGATGGATGCCATTGCATCCTCATTATTTCTAATTATTTGTTTCCCTCACGAAGGGAGGATTGTTACAGTGGACCAACTGGACTGTCCTCCTGTAGACCCGAATGCGTCTACTGACTCAACTATTCCAAAGTTGGATAATACTAAGGTGCCTGTTGAGAATTTAGGGGTTGGAATGTATTCTTCCTTGATGGGTACTTTCGATATTCCTCCTCCTGCGGTTCATATAAATGAAATTTCATCCTCCAAGGCTCCTCTTCGAAGAGAGTTCTTCAGAACTCCTTATTTTTTATACCCTTGGACCTTACCTTCCCCTACCGCCACATTAGCGAAAGTTCAAGTGGGTGGAATGGCATTTCCTATGTCTGCAGCTGAGATTGCTTATCAGTCTATTGTTGACTCTGCAGAATCCATCCCAGCTCCTCTTTCACTGGAAGAATTGGATGGAGATGCGGCTCCGGCTTGGACACTTAGTTCTTGTTCTGCCCAAGATTGCCTTGATACCACTCTTCCATCTGAAGAGGCCATCCTGGAAGCTATGACTGGTATAGATAGACCGTGGGATGATTTGCATCATCGGTCTTACTTTTTACCTGATTTAAGCAAAGTTGAACCAAGTTTTCTGAGTCCTCCATCTCCTGGTCCTGTTTGCCTAGTCCTGAACCCTTTAGCACCAACACAGGTTTATGCTGAAGGGAACATGGCTGTGATTTCTCCAACTATCCCGGTGACCATTTCCAAGGATCCCAATATCATTGAGAATGTCTTCATCGAAGTTAAATGTTCCCCTGAAGAGATTCATATTTACACCGAGCTCTTTAAAGAGTATAGGGATGTATTCGCTTGGTCTTATGAGGAAATGCCTAGTATAGATCCATCTATTGTCCAGCATGAGATCAAGACTTACGAAAACTCTAAGCCTGTGAGGCAAAAACTTCATCCGGCCAATCCTAGGAAGGTAGCAGCTATCAAATCCGAGGTGGAGAAGCTGCTTAAGGCGGGATTCATTTTCCCTGTTCCTTTGACTGAATGGGTTTCAAACCCTGTTCCCGTAGATAAAAAACAAGGAACAATTCGAGTTTGAATTGATTTAAGAGACCTAAATAAAGCATGTCCTAAAGATAATTACCCCACACCATTTATAGATCAGATCATTGACGAGTGTGCCGGTAATGAGATTTTCTCCATCATGGACGGTTTCTCTGGATATAATCAGATTACTATCCGTCCTGAAGATCAGCATAAGACTGCCTTTATTTGTCCTTGGGGTACTTTTGCATACAAGAAGATGCCTTTTGGTCTTAAAAATGCTGGGGCTACGTTTCAGCGGGCCATGTCATATGCCTTCCATGAAATCAAAAAGATTATCGAGGTGTATTTGGATGATTTAGCTGCTCATTCTCAAAAGAGGATGGATCATCCTGCCCACCTCCGTCAAATTTTTGAATGATGTCATTTCTATAAGATTAGGTTGAATCCGAACAAGTGTGTTTTCGCGGTTACATCTGGTCGGTTATTGGGATTTATTGTGTCTAGGGAAGGGATAAGGGTAGATCCCTTTAAGGTTGAGGCAATATTTCGGTTTCCTCCCCCGTCCTATGTTCGTCAACTTCAAAGTCTACAAGGAAAGTCTAATTTTCTTCGAAGATTTATCGTAAATTATGCTAAAGTTACTAAGGGATTTATGAGATTGTTGAAGAAGGGAGTTCCATTTATTTGGGATGACTTCGCTCAACACTCATTCAATGCTTTGAAAAAAACATTGACCTCTGCTTCTTTATTGAGTCCACCTGATTATAGCAGGGATTTCCTTTTGTATCTGGCAGCAGCAGAATCTACTATTGGTATGGTTCTGGTTCAGGAAGATGATGCACTTCCAGAGCATGTTATATACTATCTTAGTCAAGGATTGGTAGGACCTGAACTCCGGTACGATCTGATAGAAAAGTTAGCTTTAGAAGGTGTTCATGCTGTACAGCGACTCCGACATTACATTATTCTATGAAAAACTTTTTTTTCGGCAGCATCCAATCCATTTCAGTTTGTCGTCAGTAGGCGAGTGATTGGGGGCAAATATAATAGATGGATTGTGATTTTGCAGGAATTTGATCTTGAGTTTATGTCTGCCAAGTCGAAGAAATCATTACTTTTCACAGAATTGATCTCCGAGTTGCCCTGTGGGGAAGAAATGATTTATGATGAATCCTTCCCATATGAACATTTGTTTCTTATCTCTCCACAGGATCCTTGGTATGGAGATATAATTGTGTATCTCCAGACTGCGAAGTTTCCCTCTACTTTTTTGAAAGATGAGCATCGTAAGTTGCGTCACTTTGCTAAGAATTATTTCATTATTGGTGATGCTTTATACCGTCGAGGGGTTGATTCAATCCTGAGACGTTGCTTAAATCTCGAAGAAGCTAAGGCTATGCTGAATGATTGCCACAGTGGAGCTTGTGGTGGTAATTTATCTGGGCTTGCTACAGCCCAAAAGATCTTGTGTGCTGGGTACTTTTGGCCTTCGATTTTTAAAGATTGTATGGAGTCGGTCAAAAAGTGTCATCCGTGTCAAGTTTATACTCGAAAAATGCGCGCTCATCCAGCTCCGCTTTTTCCAGTCATTACTGTCGGTCCCTTTACAAAGTGGGGTATTGATTATACTACTTGTAACCCACCTTTGGCTAAAGGTCACAAGTACATTATTGTAGCAGTAAACTACTTTACGAAGTGGCTCGAGGCTATGCCTACTTTCAGGAACGATGGTGAGACTGCAGCTCTTTTTCTTTTCAACCAGCTTATTTCTCATTTTGGTATTCCTAGAGAGATTGTCACTGATTATTGCAGTCATTTTCAGAATAGCATGATGGCTGAGTTGGCTCTAAAATTAGGTTTCCGGCAGGAGCATTCATCTCCGTATTATCCTCAAGCCAATGGGCAAGTGGAAGCCGTGAATAAATCCTTGAAGACAATTATTCAAAGGACAATTGATAAAGCTAGATCCAACTGGCATATTATGCTATATCCTGCGCTTTGGGCATATAGGACGTCAGTGAAAACTGCAACTGGCTTTACTCTGTTTCAGCTAGTGCACGGGTTGGAATCCGTATTTCCCATTGAATGTGAGATTCCTTCTCTTAAGTTAGCTGTTGAACTTCTTCTGACACTTCTAGTCTTGAAGAACGTCTCCTTCATCTGGAAAATCTCGATGAGCAGCGTCGGGATGCCGCCACAATGAATGAAGCACATAAAAACCGAGTTAAAGTTCAGTACGATAAGGCGGTCAAGCCTGGGGTTTTTTCGGAAGGTGACCTTGTTTTGGTCTATCCTCAAGAAAAAGATGCCCTGGGGGCAGGAAAGTTTAATTCTATGTGGTATGGCCCCTTAATCATTAAAAAATTCCTTAAGAAAGGGGCATATACCTTGGTTGATTTTGAAAGGAACGAGTTGCCGAAGCCCAGAAATGGGCTCTATTTGAAGAAGTATTATTCCTAGGCTTCGGCCTGGCATGTTGCTTTTGTATATAGTAGTTGTGTCTTGTACATATCTGGTTTTTTTTCGATCTTTGATGGGTTGGTGATGTTTTTGATCTGCTTTGGCAGGTTGTGTCGAACGTCATGAGTCATTTTGGTTTCGCCGATGGTGCTAGTAGACACACCCAGAACTTAGCTTCTGCGGCTTGGGTGCTTCATTATCCATCCGGTCAGCTGTTAGTATCAAGAGGGGTCTGCATTGCTCCTGCTTCCAATAACATAGCAGAATACACTGCAGTTGTTTATCTACTCTCGGAAGCAATATCTTTGGGTGTTGATTCGTTGGTAGTTTTCTTGGACTCTCAGCTGGTGGTGTCGCAGTTGAACAATACTTATCGGGTTCGAGATCCATTTTTACTCTGGTTTTTCTTGAGGGTACGCTTGTTACAAAGATCATTTCAATTTCTAACTTTCATTCATATTCCTCGAGCTGAGAATTGGATGGAAGACTCATTAGCTAATCAAGCAATTGATTGGCACATTAATCATTCCATACAATAAAATTTAATCATCAAGAGCATCATACATTTTCATACATTTGTTACATCACATCAAAAATCACTGTATATATATCATCAGAGTGTTCAAAAAACTATACAAAATTTGGATCCATAAGTCATACAAAATTTGGGCTTATGCCTGATCATGTTCAGTCTAAAAAATATACAGTCATTTGATACATCATATCTATCTACTCCTCAGGTCCCTGCCCAGAAGTTGTGTTCCTATAGAACACGATCGTGGTGGCAACTTGGCGGAATAACCGTACCTAGTCTCGGGGCACTCCTACCACCCGTCTCTGGATGGCTTCAGGCAGATCTTCCACTGTAGCCATAGGTACTTGGCGGGTTAACCCCTCCAAGTTCCTCTGTATACCCTGGAGGGTTCTGTCTGAATCTACTGTATCCGCTTCACCCCTGTGATGCTTATGTCGCGGGTAACCCTCAGGTCGCACTGGTCTAATATCTGTATCATGATCATTATAAAATTGTAAGTCATTTTGAATCCAATCAAAAACATGTTTGTTTTTCCTATTTTTTCATACATATTGAAAAAATCCAAAAAATTATATAAGTCAAAAATTGCAAACTTACCAACTATGCCCCATGCCGCGCGTGGTGGAAGGAAAAGATCTGGATCGCCACGAAAGTCCATCCCGGCATAGGGATAGCCATTCACAGCGATGATTTGTTCTCTCCACCATTGGAAGAACTCATCATCCCAAGTGGTCCGGGGAACTTCACTTCCCCCCAATCTCTTCATCATGTCTGCCCAGCGGGCAATTCTTGGGTCTCTCGGGCTGCTGATGGTAGATATCACTATGGGTCTCAACGCTAGAATCTTCTCGAAGAAGAATGTCATCAAAATTGTACCATATCCAAAATTTTTTGTCTTTATTTTTCGGATAGAAGTCAATTGTTGCTTCATGTTCATCAGTAGAGTTGTGCACCAATCATATACATGAGTTAAGCATTCCACTGCTATACTCATTTGCGTCCTGGATGCCTGGTGTAGAGAAGTTGATCCTGCTACTCTCCCAATGGTAAAAAGGAGGATTTTCATGTGCAAGTCTCTTAGATCTTTGATATCAATCTGAGTTCCAACTTTCTTGGAACCCTCTATGCAGTACACGTGGACGTAATCTTCCATGGTTAGCCCTCCCAAAGGCTTACCGTGCAAGTCTATTGGCTCCCCCCTCCGGGAGAGTCCAATAATAAAATATATATCTTCCACTTCGATGCGTATGGGCATCTGATCTATAATGAAACAGTCTTCTTCCAATTCCCAATAGTTCACAAGTGTTTTGAGCAACCGGACATTACTCTTCATATTTGGAATTTTGAAAAACTTGAGCAATCCGCAATTCCGAAGAATATTCAGTGATACTTGGTCCTGCATGACTTCATTTTCTATAGCACTATGTTTGCGCTCTCTCCATGATATGGTCATCCTGCAAAATTTCACTAATTCGTTCATTAGCTACGCATTTTTCATTTTGGGTCACGCATCATAACTTTCTTTGTGTCTGATCAAGTAATATCTGTGACAATTAAATTATCAACGCGTATCATCGACGCGTGATTTTTAGCAAGAGATTCTATGGTGAAAATTCCTAAATTTTAATTTATGAATGGACAAAATGAATAAAAAGGATGGTTTATGAGCTTACCTGACAAATTCAGTGAAGTTTGATGGTCGGTTGCTCCTGTTTTGACGAAAGAGGCTTTTTTCTCCAAAGCACTTTTTCCCAAATCAACAATGTAACAATGAACCAAATATGAGGTAATTTGTCTATTTATGCCCAAAAAGTTGAAATTTTTTGCAAAAATTTGTTATGCTTATTTTTTCAAATCTATCTTAAGCAGCATAACCCGAATGCTTGGAAGTGCCCAGATTGGTATATTTTCAGGTACATTTTGACGAATTTGAGTTTTTTCCCGGTTTTTGATCCATGACTGCTAACCCGTCATGGCAGGTATATGATCTTCACTAGCATATAGGTTAGGGAATCCACTTTCTGTTGCATTTTTCATACTAGCCTCCATTCTGATCACTTGCCATAGGGTCGATCCCATCAGGTCATGAGTATTACACCCATTCCACTCGCCGATTATCTAATCATGACTTGGTGGTAGAGCCTTCCTTTACATGGGCTTCTTATTTAGTTCCTCGCTATCACTTGTTGCCCATGCTGCGTTTTATGTAGGCTCGGGAGTCCTCTTTAGTCCCGCCATGACTTATGTGTTGAAGCTTCATTCTTCTTCTTCCTCACTATCATTTTCTGGCTATTACCCTAGAGGCTCCCTGGTGTCGTTAAGTTGTATTACTGCATTGCATATTGGCTACTTGTTTATCCTGGCCTTTAGCCGGCTTCATTTGGACTCGATGTTTAAGCCAACTTTTGACCTTGTCTATCTGTACAAGTTAACCATTGCATGCACTTAGCTATCATGACTTGACACCCTTTTACCCATGGATGGAACATTCCTCTGAGTATCGCTTACCAGTTTCCGCCACCTTGCATTGAGCATAGGATCGTTCCAATCCCAGGAACTAGTGCATCTGTTTCTTGATACTCATTCTATCCATTGTACCATAGCATTCTTTTATTCCTTTTCAGGCTTATTATATGAAAAAGACAAAAAAATCAAATATAACAAAAAGAGCGGGAACGGGATGTAACTTCATACTTTTATGGCAGTACAGTGTCAGTTTGTCGCCCTTGAACAAAGCATATACACTTATATATCTTTCCTCCATTTGGGATGGTTTTAGTTTGACCTAGGTTCAGCCTTTACCTTGTTTCACTTGTCATTCCTCCTCCGGTTGGTTATCTCTTCCAATCATATGGAGAGTTTGTTCTGCCTCCTGCATAACAGACTTATACAGTGTCACTTTTTACTGCCATGGTCATCACAAGTCGTGCTTTTGTTCAAGGGAAGTCTAACCAGAGTCGGCCATTCTGCGGTGTCTCTTGACTCATTATTCAGTCGGCCTTCCCGGTCTTGTCAGTATCTTGTTCTATCACATCAGATGTTTTGGTCTTCTGCTCGTGCTGGTTTGAGAAGGTCCCCATTGACTTCTTGCCGGTGAGTTTGTCTCTTATCGACTACGACACATTGCTCTGAGAGCAAACCTAGAGCCGCACCCTGGCCCTATTTCCATCATTGATAGGTGACCTTGTGCTCAGCATTTGATCATCATTATGGGTCTTTGACTGAGTGGTTTCCCCTGTGTTTGATGTCAGCATACATTATTACACTTGGGATTCGTGCAGTACCTTGATTTCCATTTGACCCTATTGGTGGATATCTCGCCTCTGTGTCAGCTTTCATTATTGGTTGGTTCAGAGGGTTTCTTTCGTGCGCTAGCTTCATCTTGTGCATGTCGGAAACGTACTTCAGTTTGGTTCCGTCACTCTACTTTGTCTGATTCCTTCCAAATCTTGGCCTGCGGGTTACACTAGCACTAGACTGATGTGGGATGCCTTAATGCCTTCCTTCCAGCAGATCTTTTTCCATCGACTCCGACTCATTTCTCTGGGAATAAGGTCTAGAGTATTTTTGTCAGTACCTTAGGGTTTGTAGTCATCAATGGTAGACTCTTCACTATCGACAGTGGGGATTCATCATTGCCTCCTGATTGGTATATTCTTCCAAGTGTTCGACTTCAAATCATTTATTCGCACTTGTTAGATTGTACTGGGGCACCTTGACACTCATTTTCATTATTGGTGGGTTGTCTCGCGTTGGTTAACGGTTTACATTATTGACTGGTAATCCAAAGATTTCTCATATGGTCGACTTCAGCTCATTTATTCCCATTGTGTAGAATTGTGTCATCGAGATCGGTGAAGACCTCGGGTTGCATCAGCATTTTTTGGCTCACTTTTGACAGTCCATTCAGTTTCTGCCAGTGATACTGTTCACCCTTATATGTTGCATTTCAGCACAACAGCATCCTATATGTTGGCTCCCGAGTTGCGTGATTGTACCGTTTATTCCACCTCTTATGATTTGGTACTTGGAGATTCAGTTACTTATATGATCAGACATCTAGTTTCAGCATCATTGATCAGCTTCCTATATGTGATACTTAGACATTGATCCTGACTTGTACTTCCGGGCCCTGCTCAAATGATTCATTGTGTACTTCCAGTTCAGATATACTTGTATACATTCTGGATCTATTTTGTACTTTCTATATGATGTATTTTTTTTGACTGAGCATGGGTATGCCCGCCTCAGCATGAGTTGACTCTCTGTTTTCTTTCATTGGTTTTTTGGCAGGCTGAAATCTGGTGAAGTCCTCTCTTGTCCTTGCAAAGTTCTTTCTATGTGCATAATACATTTCGGCCATCATGTACCCCTTCTGACCTCATATATTAGGGGGCATATGTTATAGCATCATTTTTCACCCTCATGTGATTCATGATTGTCTTTATGGCTTTGGGCACCCATTCCTACAGACTTGAACAAAATTCATTAAAAAACAGTGTTAAAATTCCCATACGCGGTTATGCCCAGAATTTTCCGCGTGTATACGCGAGTCCACATTTACTTTTCCGCGTATGCCATTAAAATCATTAAAAAATATATAAAAATTCCCTACTTTCGGGCTGGGTTGATGGTTACTCCAGTAGTTCAACCACCCCAGTATGTGGCCAACTGTTTCCAACTGATTGAAACTACTTTGAGGGAGTATAAAAGCCCCTCATGTGCATGGCCTAAGGGAGAGAGAAATTTTATAGACATT
This sequence comes from Pinus albicaulis, assembly GCA_034641835.2. Lineage (NCBI taxonomy): Eukaryota > Viridiplantae > Streptophyta > Pinopsida > Pinales > Pinaceae > Pinus > Pinus albicaulis. The sequence continues at coordinate 204,695,033 of CM076581.1, read as the reverse complement.
ATACTTTGTTGGAATCCCAATTCAAGTCTGAATTCCCGTGCCTCCTGCACTTTCCCAGATTTATACAGGAAACCCTTGTTTCCTGGAGATGTTCATCCATTTATATGCCATCTCGAGTGCACAAGTCTTGAAAGTATCTTAGCGAGGCAAGGGTGGGACAGATTTGGATGACGGTCTGTTCGAAGATCGTGGAAGGATTCAGGTGATCTCTCCACTTTTACTACTGTACATGCTATTCGTAATAATGAAGAACCATCTTGTTCCTGAACTTATGTGTTAATTTTTACTTATATGTGTGAAAAGATTATCATTTAAGCATTTATCATGGTTTATATAATGTTTCATATGGATTGCACTAACGTTTAGGAGAAGTATATGCTGTACAACTAGATTTCCGTGCACGTTCTTTCTTGTTTTCTAGGTTGAAGGAGGAAGAAGGGTTGCTGGGGGTTTGGACCCCACGGGATCTACATCGAATGTAGGAATACGGGTGAGTTCTACTATCGTTGTTATCTATTTTTTAGCATTCAAGTGTGGTTGTGTGTGAGTCCTTCTGAATAGCATGCCCTGATCTATGGAGGTTTTGACCCAACAAACCTCTAGAATTATTTTCCCCGAAACAAAGAGCTACAAAAGTGAAATGTGAGGTAGAGGCTTGGTTGACATACCACTTTGGAGAATCTCTTGTGAGTGTACACTGGAATAACCGAAGAAGGATGGAGTCATTAGTGATACAATTGGATGAACACCACATATAAAAGGGGTGGACATGATTGGTAGGGTCCTATCCAGTGTTTCCTTTGAACTTAGGGATGTAAGAAGGAAGCTTAATGGGCATAACAAACCAACCTTAGTTGTGGAGTATAGGGTCGTTAATTAATTGGATGAACTCGGGGAGGCTTAAACCTGCCATAAGAGGTATCAAAGGAGTAGTTGGAATGGTTATGGTAGTGGTTCCACTAGTAGAAGCTCTAGAAGTAGGGCCATGGCTACCACCAGCTTAAGGACCAACACCTGCATCGGCACTCGACATGGTGACTGAATGAGGTGGAGAAGAACCGGGCTCAGAATTAGAGCGAGGGCCCAATGGAGTAGAATCAGAATCGGTATGGGGACTCAATGGAGGACTAACTCATAATATGCGCTTTGGAGTAAGTCCTCCTAACACAAATTGAGGATGAAGGCCTAGAAGTCTTTGGGCTAGCACCCTGGGGTGCAATGATGGAAAGAGACAGATAACCCAATAATATGTAAGAGTAATAAAAAAAGTCTCAGAGGGGCAGATAAATTAATTACGATGTTTATGTATTGGCTTCGCGATGTAAACCAATCTCTCTTCACTTTAGGTGTGTGTGTCCACAAGCCATGTGTTAATTTTAATTAAACCCAGACGGTTGTTTATAAGGAAAAAAATATGTTGAATAATTATAAATAAAACTAAAACGACAGTAAAATAAACAGCTAAAGATGCATAAATTGAACACAAAATAAGGGTTCCCAAAAAATTGTTCTAAGGGGTGGAAAAAATTGACTCAAAACACACAATATAGAAAAAATACCTAAGGTCTAAGGGATAGGGATCTAATGACTCATATATACTGGAAAAGGTGTAGAAAACAACAAGAAACGAGAGGAAAAATTTCTGCAAAATTGGATTTGAAAGGTTAAAACGCTAAGGAAAAAAAGGGGAACCCTAAGAAAAAGACCAAACAAAACTCAAGAGGGGGCTTTAGATGGAATAATAGCTGATTGAAATGAATCTAAAAGAAGGATATACCATACCCTAAACAACGGTTGAAAATGCTGCAAAATCTCAGACTACCTACTCAGCTAAACCGGTCCTAAAAAGGTGGAAGCATACTAAAACCCTAAAGGGGCTTGGTCCTACTTCAAGGATACAAAATGAGCATTTACAGGCCTAATATGGGATGAGATAGAGGTCAGAAAACCCCGAATAGTGCTTGTGGCAAGCCCTGACATACACAAAAGAAATCCTGCAAAAAGTTGCAACAAGCAGGTACTGACCTATTAGTTGTTGAAATGACAATTTTTGGGGTGTGACCTAAGCTTGAACTCATAGGTTCCAAGCTGAAAAATGCGAGCCGCATTTCCGAGTTCCTCGGGCGGAAGGTTGAGAAAAACATTTCTGTCTTTGGCATCGTTGATACCTGTTACCTACGAAAAACACCCATAAACACTTGGAAGTTATAATTTTTACTGTTTTAGGGCATAAAAGGTAAAAAAATATATTAAGAGACTAAAAATAGCTAAAGAAAAACCATAGTTACTAAAATAGTTTGTCATGGAGGAATTTGAATAAAACCTAGTGGAGTCGCCAATTATTATAATGAATTATTTACAAAAACAGATCACTTTAGATGCACACGAAAAAAAACCCTAGCAACAAATATGGTTGTCTAACTTCTTTAGATCTGCAATAGATAGTCGAAACAAATGCAACAAAAACCCAAATCTATTTAGTAAAAGTAGGTAAATATGAGTTTCTCCAAATATCCAATGGAAAAGACACTATATATAGGGAATTTTATATGTATTAACACTTGGGAAGGGAACATCAAATGATGTTACTAGTCACCCTCAATGGGATGGGTTCTTAGTTGTCCTCAATGATTTAGATCCAAAAGTTTCTCTCTCTCAATGGTGTAGAAAACCCAAGGCGTGTTGAAATCTATGGGAGATCAAGAAGAAAAATAATAAAAGTAATCAAAGTATGACAATGAAAAATGGATGAATGTCTGACCATAAGAAAAGGATCAAAGGTAAATAACGAATGTAAAACCCTCTTATTTATAACAAAACATTGAGTTCTCCTTGACAATGGTTCATAATAAAATATTATTGACCAAAATATAGATCTAACTCCTTGGAATATGTTGTTGGAGGGAAAGGAATTTAAATTGGTTAAATCCCTTTATTTAGAAATAATAAATAAATAAATGATTTATCTATCATTTCAAGGATGGGGTTAAGGAATAATTTAACAAATAATGATTTATTTTATTATTCCTAAATGATTTAGTCAAATTTAATAAGGAATGTTAATTAGATAATGAATTATTTAATTATTCCTAAAGAACAATAAGATAAATAATTATTTATGTAATTATTTCTCATCATTTGGGTTAAATATGACCAAAAATAATATTTAAACAGTGGTTTAAATGAAATATGGTTTGTTAAATTATTTCTTATAGTGAAAGAAATTTTACTATGGTAAAATTGGTCTTACATGGTGTACTTTGATCCATATAATTGTGAATGGTTAGATGACCAGACATTGGTGTAACAAAAATAAGATAATAAACTCAATAGGATTTGTCCTGATGATGGGTCTTGTTCTAGACCCAAAACGTAGATGTAAAAATTCTCACTATGGAGATTTCGAACTCAACAACTCAAAACTCACACCACGGAAATTTGAAATCTATAAAAGATAATAAACTTCTGAAATCCCCCTTACCCCCTTCCCCCTCAAGCATTAGGATATGTGTTGACTACTATCTTCTTTAGATTTAGCAATATATTATATCAAAAAATTAATATTTACATAAAATTTCTACTTTTGGAATTTTAGCATTATTAATATAAATTGTAGATTACAAAAATTAGGATTTATAAAAGGGTGTTACAACCCTCTCTCCCCGACATTAATATTATCCTCAAAGTTCTACTATCCAAAATAGAAGCTATGTAAAAAAAAGAAGGGGTATGTAATTTTCATAACATTTTCCAATTTGTTTCTTGCTTAATATTCTCCAAATATTTTTCATTATACCTTGACCTACACAATTTCCCATATTTAGAGTAGGGTCTCCCTCCTGTGAAGTGTGTGTTGAGGCTTTAACTAAAACTCTTCTTCATGTTCCACCTGAATCACAATGCAATTAATAATATGATTAACATCATGCACATATTTCATTTGTCAAAACACATGGAATACATCATGTTGTTTTATTGTAAGTATTAAGGAAATGAAACATGTTGTGGGCATCACTGTTTAGGATATTAAGGTTCCATAATAATTTCGTGCCAACTTGGCACTTGATCCCACATTCAATAAATTTGTTGATTTTGACCATACAATAAACATGCTCACCTACTTTAAATTATATGTTTTAATCTGCATTGATTTTCTATCAATGTTTTTCCATCTTCATATGTGGTTTCATTTTTCTCACATCTTCTTCCATTTCCTTCAACACATTTTATCAAAGTTTAATGGTATCCATTATATTATCCTAGATGATTGGGTTTTTAAACTTTCTACCATATAACAATTCAAAGACACACATTCTTGGTGATTCATAGTCATCATTGTTATAGGAAAATTTTGCGAGAGGAAAATAATATTTTAACTTCTTGCGTTGATGCATAACATACACCCTTAACATATCTTCTAACACTCTATTCACTCTTTTTTTTCCATTTATATAAGGTTGTTATGAAACCAACTCCAAAAATAGAAGAAAAGAGAGATCAATTCCTTTGAAGTAAGCCACTCCGAGGGGGAAACCTCCTTTACATTACATAAATGAACAATTCTTGGATGATAGAAATGGAAAAAACTCCTTCTATATATAGGAGACCACAGGGCCACAATATAGTCGTAGCCGACCTAACAATAATAATGTAAGGTCACAATAATAACAATATGGGGGTTACAGGGGTACAAAAATAGCAATAAGGGGGGTTACACTAACAACAATAAGGGTCTACACTCGTAATATAGGGACCTAACATGCTTCTCTCCTTAAAAAAAGTGTTGTCTTCAATGTTTGAGTAGCTCTAGATGCTTCTGTATAGAATCCTCATCCTCCCATGTAAAATGTTCAGTGGGTAAGTTCTTCCACTTGATGAGATACTCTGAAATTGATCGATTTTATAGTTGTCAAGTTCTTGTTTCCGTGACTTCTTCAGGTTCCAATATGATTTTTACTTCCTCATCAAGTTTCGGCAATATTTTTTGAACTAGAAGTTTGTCACCTTTAACCTTCTTTAAGCATGAAACATGGAAAACTAGATGCACTAGTGAAGAAGCAGGAAGCTCCAATTTGTATGCCATAGTACCAATCTTTTGCAACACCTTATAAGGACCATATTAATTTGGTGATAATTTATTATCCTTCTTAGCTTTCTTGAGGGACATTTGTTTTTATGGTTGTATCTGTAAAAATGCTTAGCATCCTACATCAAAACTTCTCTCATTGTGATGGTTATATGCCTACTGTTTCATTCGATTTTGTGTCAAATTTCAGTTATCCTTTAAGATTTGGAGAACTTGTTGTTGATGCTCGACGTGATATTCCACTACTTGAACCTTAGAATTTTATTTTAACTATGATGCCATGGACGGTGGATGATATCCATAAAGTACCATAAATGGGGTCATTTTTGCTGTAGTATGGAAGGAAGTGTTATACAAAAATTCAGCCAGAGGTAACCAGTTGACCCATTGTGTTTGTTTATCAGATAGAAAACAATGAAGATATTCTTCAAAACATTTGTTCACTATCGTTGTTTGACCATTGGATTGAATATGATAAGACAAGGTATGAGCTAATTGAGTACCCAAATAAGAAAATAATTTCGTCGAAAAATTTCCAGTAAAAATGGGATCTCTCTCACTTACAATAATCTTTGGGTTTCCATGTAGATTTTTAATTGTTTCCATAAATGGATTAGCAAGTGTGCTTGCTTTAAATGGAAGATATAATGAAAAAAGGTGTGCATACCTGGTAAGTCTATAAACTACCACCATTATGAAACTCTTTCCTTAGGACTTAGGTAAACCTGTGATAAAATCCATTGAAATCTCCTCCCAACGTTGACTTGTAATGGATAAAGGTTGTAGAAGACTCGGGATCTTAATTGTCTCAACTTTATTTTGTTGGCAAACCAAAAATTCCACCACAAACGTTTTAATATCAAATTTAAGGCCATCCAAAATAAATGAGTTCTTCATCCTATGGTAATTTTGTAAAAATATAGATTTTCCTCCTAAAGGAGAAGTGTGCAATTCCAAAAGAATCTTTTGTTTTAGCTAGGAATGCTTACAAAGATATAACTGATATTTGTACCATAAGGAATCATTTTTCAAACTAGATGTATCAGATGTACTAGGATCTTGCTACAACTTTTGAATGAGTGTTCACACTTCTTCGTCATTCTTCCCTTCACACCTTGCTTCAGTTATCCAATCTAGTTGGATAATAGAAATGGCACAAAGCAATGCTTCCACGTATTTATCCTTTCTTGAGAGTTCATATCCAACAATATTTAGCTTCCCTTTTCTGTAGATGATATCAAAGTAATAACCCAACATCTTTGTGACCCATTTTTTCTACTCTTCTGAAGATAGTCTTTGTTCCAAAAAGTGTTTAAGACTATCATGATCAGTTTTTACCTTGAAGTGTCTTCCCATTTCGTAAGGTCATCATTTCTTCAGAGCATGTAGTATTTACAAACTTTCCTTCCCATAAATAGCTTTTTGTAAATACTTTCCACTGATTGGATGACTTTCAAAAGCAATGGGTCTTCCGTCTTGCATTGAAACATCACCAATTCAATTTCCTAAGTCATCACATTCCACAATAAATGCTTTTTTGAAGTCTAGCGTAGCTAAGACCGATGCTAGGCACATTTCCTTTTTAAGATGTTCAAAGGCCTTAAGTCTTGCTTTAGGAGTCTGTGAAAATGCATATTTCTTCAATAATGTTGTTAGAGGTGCTTCTATTCTCCCATAATTCTTAACAAAATTGCGATAATACACTGTTAACCTAAGAAATCCTCGCAACTTCTTTATGGTTGTGGGAACTTTCCATTCCTTAATAGATTTAATTTTGTTAGGGTCTACCTTCACACCCTCGCGAGGTACAATATGGCCCAAATATTCCACCTCTTATACTCCAAAGAAACATTTGGAGATTTTTGCATATAATTGTTTCTCCTCCAATAATTTGAGCACCCTACCAACATGTTCAACATGATCCTTCCAAGACCTGTTGTAGATTAATATATCATCAAAAAATACTAACACAAATTTTCTAAGTAGGGGTTTGAAAATGGAATTCATCAACCCTTGAAATGTAGAAGGTGCATTGGTAAGGCCAAAAGGCATGACCAAAAATTAATAATGACCCTCATGAGGTCGAAATGTTGTTTTCGAAATATCTTCAGTATTCATTCCAATTTGATGATATTCTGAATGAAGATCCAACTTGGTAAAGTAAATTTCTCCATGTAATTCATCCAATAATTCATCAATCATAGGAAATTTGGGAAATTTATCTTTAACAGTGAGATTATTGAGCTCCGTATAATACAGACACATGCACCATGATCCATCCTCCATGTGCACCAATACTACTGGAGCAGAGAAATAACTTTGACTAGGTTGAATTATAGCAACCTCTAATATTTTTGCAATCATATCTTCAATTTCACTCTTTTGGACATAAGGATATCTGTCAAGCCTAATGTTTGGAGGAACACTTCCTGGAACCAAATGAATAGAATGGTAATGATCACAAATAGGTGGGAGTCCTTTGGGAGTTTTAAACACCTTAGAATGGTTGTCCAAGAACTTTTTGGAGATCTAGAGAAATATATTATTTTGATATTGGAACGTCTAGTGAGCATAATTGTTCATTTATGCCTCATTATTATTTATTCAGAAGCTTTTTCATGACATTAGAGCTTATTATCTTTCTCGGCTTCCCTGCGATACCTCGTAATTCAACTTCCTCTCCTTCTAAAAAAAATTCAAGAAAAGTTCTTAAAAATTAAAATCAATCGTCCCCAAAGATTGTGACCATTGTACTCCTAGCACAACATCAACACCTCCCATTGGATTGAAAAGAATTGGAATATTCAATACATATGCTTGCATGGTTCACTTGATATTATGACATTTTCTAGAGAAATTTATAGTTCCTTCATTTGTAGCCATCACTTGACATTCTGGTGTTGAGTATAGGAAGAAATTCAATTCTTTGGATACCTTACAATGAATAAAATTATCGGTTCTACCCGAATTAATCAACACTATTACCATTTCTATATGTCCTTCTATCTTGAGATTTTGAGGAGTGGTAATGATTGCCAATGCATTACACGATTTGGTCGGACTCATTTCTTCTTTCTCTAGCGTTGGTTCCTAGTGTATATCCTCTTCTTTTGAAGTTTTCTTCCTCCTCTTCACAATATATGTAAATAATTTCTTCTCAACACACTTATGACCTTTAGTGTATTTTCTATGAAAACTGTAGAAAATCCCTTTTTATCTTTGTTCTTCCGATTGTTGTGGTGTCAACCTTGTAGCTTGTGGAAGTCTAGGAGTAGCAACACTCCCATCTTCATAGATGTGAGTGGTAGGCTTCCTTGTCGCCATAATTTTACATTTAAATTTTCTTGCCAACCTGAATGCCTTCTCCACTGAATCAAGTTCCCAAACATGAACCTCATGTTGGATGTTATCCTTTAAAGTCCGTATGAGGACATCAATCATGTTTTCCTCTGGAATATGAGTTACCCTTATATTCAATTTCTGGAAGTCCTCAATGTGCTCCACCACTGAACCCTTTTGTTTGAGATTTATCAATTGGCTAAAAAAGGTGTTTCTCTTTGTATCCTCATAATGTGCTATCATTTATTCCATAAAAATTGACCAAGTGGCAATTTTTTTACAGGGCAAAATTCATCGATGCCATACAAATTTATTTTTCTCTAAATATAAAGTTTCAATGCGTACCTTTTATGTGTTTTGCACATTATTTAGATCAAAATATTGCTCCATCTGTAATATCCATGTTACGGGATCCTTGACATAAAAATTCCTCATATCGACCTTTGGAATATGGTGAGTCTTCCATCCAACATTCAAGTTTATGAAATCACAATTAACATCTATTTTTCTCTCATCCTGAGTTTCCTCTACTATATTTTTTCCATTAGGAATCATTTCTTGTATCGACTTTGTCAAACCTTCCTTCAAACCTTCCATGTCTTCCTTCAAACCTTCCATTTTTTCTTCGATACCATCCATATTAGCTTCCACTCCTTTATTCAAACCATCCAACTTAGCTTCCACACCTTTCCTCAAAACTTCCATTTCATTCTTTTCTGCTCTTTGCGAGAGAAAAATTTGGTGCACTTGCTCTTGTAATTTTGGTATATCATTTTACACTTCTTCATCTTCATGAGTCATATTAGAATATTCTAGGGGCTTGATGGGTGTTGAATTATTTTTAGGGGGGATTTTAAAACCCAATACTGATACCTATGCTTTAATATGCCCCTGGAATCACTTCAAACCAGAATATACAATTTGAAAAGAAAATACAAACCTTTTTCTTTCTTTTGAGGAGCTCGATATTGAAACCAAATTATCTCTGTGATTTTGGATCTTATATATCTAATATTAAATCCTCCAGTAGAAATATGAATCTTCTTTCTAATTACATAGGTCTAACTTTATCTGGATGTGTGGATACAAAGTTATGCCCAATCTCCCACAATGACCTAATTATGGACTAGTTTAGTAAAGCGCACTTGTACAATGTGCCACGTGTCACTGTTTCCACCTTCGGCTCTGAAATTGATACACAGGAGACTAAAGTGCATGTGATTTTGGACACTTTTTACATAATTCCATTTTTATTCTCAGAGTGCGAGTTATGTCGATTTTCCCAAGGTCACCATTTTTAGATGAAATTCAGGAGCCTGCAAAAATTCTAACTTTCAGAGATGATATATCTGAAAATATTGTGAACCAAGATATGATTTTTATATGCAGTTCCTCAAGACTTCGTATTCACATGAAAAACATTTAAGCTTCTTAACCTTCGTAGAAAAAAATTTATAGCGAAAATTCCACGATGACCTTTTTAGAGCAGCGAAACCCTTGAATCCAAAGCTCTAATACCAAAGGTTATGAAAACAGTGCCAAAAATAGAATAAAAGAGAGATCAACGCCTTAGAAATAAGTCACTTTGAGGGGGAAACCTCATTTACATTACATAAATGAACAATTATTGGATGACACAAATGACAAAACCTCCTTCTATATATAGGAGTCCATGGGGTCACAATATAATCCTAGCCGACCTAGAAATAATAATGTAAGGGAAAAATAATAACAATATGGGGGTTACAAGGGTACAACAATAAAAATAAGGGGGTTACACTAACAAAAATAAGGGACTACACTAGTAATCTAGGGAACCAACAAAGGTTGGTAGAATGTACTAAATATAAAATATGTTTCCAAACCTACAAACAAATATGTCTTAAAATTTGGTGCAAAATTGACATCCTAACCATATATTATTTCTTGGTCATGCCATGAAATCTAAGAATATATGCCATAAAAATATGGACAATATTTATTTCTTTATAGGTGGACTTCATGTTGGAGGCTAGATTAATGCTGAGAGGGGGCGGGTGAATTAATAGTGATGAAACTTATAAATTTTTTCATCAATATATTATTCTTTTAATCCATGCACAAACTGAAACACCAAACCATATGTCAGAGCATAAAAAATAAAAATGAAACCAAAAATCAATCAAAAGTATGGACACAAGTATCTTTGATGGAAAATCCTTCCCTAGGAAAAAAACCACCTAGATGGTACTGCGCTACTCAATATATTTTATTAATTGTTGAAATTTTTTTACATGGGTCAACTTACTTCTTTCACAGTATGCCAGAACCTATAATACATGAAATTGTTTCTTTCATAGATCTACGAACTACCATCCGTTGAAGGCCACCACAATCAATGACCCTGTCTGATTACTCTTGAACTAACAATTGACTCTATAGAATTTCCTCAACTGGTAGCTACCACGACCAAAAAGCCTCGCCCAATTCATGTCAAACGATACAACCACCACTGGATGGATAAATATCTTCCTTCTACTGAATTTTCCAGGTCACTATATAATTTGAAGCCTGCAAGCCTTCACTTCCTCCTTGTGAGCTTATGAATAAGTTGCAACACCTTTGAAAAACTTGAAATACTTTGTAGCACCATCATCAAGCCATCACATAACTACAATAAGTCCTCCTGATAAGCATAGACATGAAAACTTAATGCAGGCCTAGTTTCCAACTCAACTAGTGTGCCATCAACCATCTCTATCACATGTAGATCTGTGGGATGATCTTGTAGCAACACCATCCAAATTTCTTGCAACATCAAAAAACCATCATGACATGTATATTAATGCACATGAAAACATGCAAAATCCTTCATTAACAACATGGTACCATCAAGCTACATCATCACAAGGTTGACATAAGTGCACGACCTCAAAAGTTGACATCAATGCCAACACATCCATATTACTATCAATACATCAATTCCAACCAATAGGACACTAATTAAAGCATCCATCACACATGCATATGACAATAATGACCATGAATATCAACCTATTGCCATTAATGTAAACAATTCAGAGAGAAAATGTGAGGTACCTTACTCAATTTATTCACCACTAACATGATTGCATCATGTTGATCGGAAGTCATTTATAGACCAACAAAAAAAACCATAAATATAACTTCCCACTTCCATTGGGTAATCAATTTTGGATACAACATCTATGTCGATGCTTAACGGTTCAATTTTAACTTGTTAATACTCCAAAAATTTGATAATGTACCCACCATTTTATTTCTTAATTATAGGCTAATAATAGAAATTTCTTATGAAAATTATCATCTTTCGGTAACCTGGGTGAACGAAATAAGGCATTTTATAAAGTTTTTCTATTATGAGCCTCTTGAAATTTGTTGAATTTGCTATGTATAATCTACCATTGTACATAAATAAACCCTTTTCTATTATTTGATATCCTTTTCCAATTGACCCTCGGGCTCTTGCTGTAAGAATTCCTTTACATACTTGAAGTTTTCATCATCCTATAGGGAACCACTGATTATTTCCTTTATATTTGATCCACACATATTTATTATTTCCATATGTATTTTACGCATTCTCCAAGTGGGTAGATTTGTGATCAGGAGTTCATAATTTTTTCTCAAAAATCAAAGTTACAGGATTGGGTTGAAACTAGGATGGTTGCGTATATATCATCTTCCTAGTTCTAGCATCGCAAAGGGTTCGAAAAAATAATGTCGTATGAGGGAGATATCATGTTCTGATCGAAATTCCAAACAAGTAAATTTTGCGACAGTTTGACCAGGTTTGACTGGGATGCAGAGTTAGAAAATAGGGAATATTTTGATGAATATTCCTTCTTCAAAATCAATTTCAGTTTGACAGGTGTGAGGATGCTATTGGTTGAAGGTACGATTCAGAGGGCCAATCACAAGGTGCCACATGGTTAGCCCTGAGGCCACCACGTGGCCCTGAAATGGAAATCAAAATTTTGGTTGGGTCCGTAGGAATCGACTCGGTGACCTACCATCGGGCATGTACAAGATCTACAATCCATGATATAGTTGTTACTTAACCATAATATTTTGTAGATTATATTTGTGTTTGATTGAAAATTGTATTGGGGGTTGGAACCATTAGCCGTTCCAACCCGCTAGTGGTTCCACAAATTAATTGTCACATGGCACATTTTGTAACAACCAAATTTCATAGTTAATGTCACCCAAAACTGTTTTAACCCATGTCACATTCCAATGGTTAACCACTGTAAACTTGACGTGTGGTCTCCGCTATGCTCCAGCATTCAAACTAGAGTTTAAAATTGTCCACCAGGGTTACTACCCCAGGTTCCACCGACGGTTGCGATAACCACGGTTAGGGGTTGGCATGGGGCCACCCAAACCGTAAAATTTAATTGGCACAGTTAATTTCAGTGTTTAGGTTGGTGGGCATGCCCAAAAAGGTGGAATTTCTAATTTAGCTCTAGTTAAGTGGATTTCTCCCCTTTTAGTGGAGCTTTTCAAGCTGAAACTGGGCAAAAAAGTAGGAGACTCAATTTTCGCCCATTCAGAGTGAAGGAAGAGTAATTTTTGACTAATTGGAGCATTCTGAATCCATTGGTTCAGATAAAACAACCATTATAGCACTGTAACTACATTTATTTGCAAAAAATTGAGCATAATGGAAGATGGACATGCCATTGAGAGTTGGACCAGCAAGTGTAGCCCAGGAGGGGTGAACCGCTTCCTCATGTCTGTTGTGTAAATTTAATTTGGTGACCTGTTTCTCTATTTTACATTGTTGTTCAATGTTATTTAATCTTGTTTTATGGTTCTAATTAACCTAAAATAATATATAATTCATGGACAAACACCTCAATCCCTATGCAAATTAATGAACTGATTATGCACATGTTTATAAACTGAAAAGGCACTTAGAACAAAAAAAATAATATAGTCATTTCAGATCAGATTTGGTATCGGAACGAGAGTTTATTCTCTAGTTTTGTTTAGTGCAAATAATTTTTTAACTCTTTGCAAGTTTTAGATGCTTACAAAACTCAACCTCAAGAGAGGAGAAGGAAAATTGGTGGAAGCAGAAGGGTCTCAAGAAGAGCCAAAGCAAAGGAGAGCACGATTTCCACAATATCCACCACCTAGTTCACCTCCTAAGGAAGCAAAATTTTCATTAAGCATGCCTCATGAGGAAGGAGAAATCCATGAATAATTTGATCCCAAAGAGGAAGAAAGAGTGTTCTGGAGAGAATTTCTTGACATGACTGAGATGGTTACAATCCTTTATCAAGAAAGGAATCAGAGACTGGAAGGATAAGGATCTAATCTTCACAAGGAAGGAAAAAGATCTTTAGGAAGTCACAATGATGAAGATAAGCCAAAGAAGGGAAATGGAGGAAATGGAGGCAATGGAGAGCCATCATCCTCACCCTTATCATCATCATCCTCTACTTCTTCTTTAGTACATCATCCACACAAGTCAAAGAACACTTGTAAAAATCATTTTTTAAAACTTGATGTTAAGTTTGAATTACCTATTTTTAATGCTGACGTCAATACATAAAAGCTTGATAATTGGATTAGGCAATTAGAGGTCTATTTGAGAATACATAACCTTCAAGATGATGATACCAAAATACAATTAGCTTCATTGAGAATGGAAGGTGCAATGCTTGTTTGGTGGGAATCCAAGACAAAGGAGGAAATCAAGAAACATGGTAATATTATTCTACAATGTTCAAATTTCATTATTGCTATAAAACAACATTTTTATCCATTATATCATATGCAGAAAGCCATAATGAACTGGAAAAACTTTAGGCAATTGAAGGGGAAAAATGTGCAATAATACACCCAAGAATTTAGGAGAAGAGCTCTCTTATTAGGTGTAGATTTGTAGAGCCAAGATACTTTGCTCAAGTACGTAGTAGGCATACATAGATACCTAAAACATAATATTCTCTTAACCCGACTAGTCTATATGAAGTATGTGTTCAGGCCACACATCTAGAAGCTAGAGGGAAGGAAATTTCTAAAGAGGGTTGAAAGAAACATTTTAAGGGTAAAGCCAAAGAGAATACCTCAAAAGGTAAAAACGAAAAGTATGAATCTTTTAAGGAAGAGGGAGAAAAAGTGGTTTGTAATTTTTTTTCAAAAGAAGGCCATGATGAAACTCATTGTTAGAAATTACATCCCGAATTGAGGCAAAAAAAAATGCAATAACAAAGGGAAACAAAAAATTGTTGTTATAGCTCAACATGATTTAGGATATGATTCAGGTGATGAATCTAAGATTACAACCATAAAATCGAATAACATTAACGGAAAATAAATTGAAACTAAACCTAGTACCAGTACATTAAACTATCACATAAACACTCCAAATGAAGAAGAAAGAATAGAACTGTTTCATGTGAGGGTCATATCCAGACATACCAAGATTGACACATTGCTTGAAAGTGGGTCACAAGCAAAATTAATCTCTAAAGACTTGGTCAAGAAAATTAACCTTGAGACCATACCACATCCAAAACCATATCCATTGGGTAGGATTGTAAGGATGCAAATCTATAGGTTTCAAAGAAATGAATATTGTGGTTTTCAATCACTGCAAATTTTGTTGACATAGTTGAATTATATGTTGTTCCGCTTGACATCACTAGTATTGTATTAGGGAGTCCTTACTTGTATGACATGAAAGCGATCTTCCATCACCATGAGAACAAGTATCATTTATTCAAAGATGGCAAGGAGTTCTTTGTTAGAGCACATCGCAAGAACACAAACATTGCCATGGTAATTACTGGACAGGTAAAGAGGTTGGTAAATTCGAGTAAAAATTTTGTTCTTATAATGATTAAGACTAAATATGATGTTAATCATGAATAATTTGAGGGATGTGATCCTAATTTGAAATCATATTTAAATTATGTAGTTAATGCACATCATGATATGTTTCAGGAGCCAATAGGAGTGCCTCCGAAAAGGGTAATTCAACATGAGATTTAGTTGCAGCAAGATTTTCCACTTCCAAACATCGGTATGTATCACATGTCAATAATGGATAATGCTTAAATAAAGAGGAAAATCAAAGAGATGTTGGATAAAGGAATCATAAGGCCAAGCACCTTTCCATGCGGTTCACCCATAGTCTTAATACCAAAGAAATATGGGACTTGGCGCATGTGTGTAGATTACTGAGCTTTGAATAAGATTACGATAGAGAATCGCTACCCACTCCCAAGAATAGATGATTTTCTTGATCAGCTGAAAGAATAATTTTTTTCACTAAGTTATATTTATGAAGTGGATATCATCAAGTAAGAATTTCAGAAAGTGAAATATGGAAAACTGCATTAAAAACCAAGCAACGACACTTTGAGTGGCTAGTTATGCCTTTTGGTTTATGTAATGCACTAAAAACTTTCATGTGTGTTATGGATAGTGTTTTTCATCCATTCCCTGGTGAATTTGTTATTTTATACTTAGATGGCTTTTAATTTTCAGAGAAACAAAAGAATATCATGTCTTGCATGTGAATAGAGTGCTTGATATTTTGACAAAAGATAATTGTTTCTTAAGATGTCAAAGTGTGATTTTGGAAAGACTTCTTTGGTATATTTGGGACATACTGTAGTAGGAGGAGAATTGAGGATTGATCCTACTAAAGTGGAAGCCATTGTGAATTTTTCCACACCCAAAACAGTAACCAAGGTAAGAAGTTTCTTAGGTGCAGCTCAATATTAGAGAAAGTTTATTGCTAAATTTTCTTCCATTGCAGCTCTTATGAATGCAGTGAAAAGTGTGAAGAAAGGCTTCCAATGGGGAGGCAAACAAAAGCAAGATTTCAAAGATTTAAAAGAAAATATCAGTTTAGCTTTAGTCCTTGCATTATCAAATTTGAGACACTCATTCGAGATTCAAACCGATGCTAGTAAGTATGCCATGGGCAGAGTACTTTTGCAACATGGTAAGCATATTTCATTTCATTGTCAAACTTTTAATGATGTTGTGACTATTTATCCTACATATGAAAAAGAACTATAAGCATTGCTACAAAGTGTCAAGAAGTGGAAACACTACTTGATGGGTAAAGAGACTATTGTACATATTGATCACCAACCATTACAGTACTTGTAGTCATAAACAAAATTGCAGCAATCATGACATTTAAAGTGGATGAGATTTCTTCAACAGTTTCACTTGGTTATAATGTACAATAAAGGTATTTTCAATAAAGTTGCAGATGTTATTTCAAGACTAATCATTAGTGCATCTACTTTACTCAAAAATGACTATGGTGTACATGAGATTTACATAGAACAATATGCACATGACATTGACTTTCAAGATGTGTATGCTAGTTTCATTGAAGGGAATCAAGTTGAAGAAAAATATTATCACATGCATAGCAATTTCCTGTTTCATTTGGGAAAGTTGTGTATTCCACAAGGAGAGAGGCTGAGTGTCATGAGAGAATCTCATTCATCTCTTATTTCTAGACACTTTGGGGTAATAAAAATAGTGATGCATATACAAAGGTATTTATATTGGCCTCACATGATAAATAGTGTGTCATGTTTTATAAGAGGTTGTTCTATGTGTGCAACAAGTAAGCCTAGTAATAGGAATCTTTGGTTGTACATGCCACTACTAGTACCATCAAGGCCATGGGAGAGTGTCTCCATGGAATTTGTTGGAGGTCTACCTATGTAAAGAAAACAACGTGATTATCTTCATGTAGTTGTGGATAGATTCAGTAAAATCTGTATACTTATGCCATGTAAGAAAACCATTACTGCTGAAAATACTGCTAAACTTCTATTTGTTAGTGATAGGGATTACAGGTTCATTGGGATTTTTTGGTCAAATATATGGAGAATTTAGGACACAAAATTGAAAAGACTATTTCTTTTCATGCTCAAATAGATGAAAAAACTAAGGTGGTGAACATAACCGTTGTGCATCTATTGAGAGGATATTGTAACAAACATCGTAAGTTGCGGGATGAGCAACTGCATTACATTCAACACGCTTACAACAGGGAAAAGCACTTTTCAACACAAACATCACCGTTTGAAGTATTCTTTGGGTATTTTCCAAAATAGCCATTACACTTCATATTTGGGAAGTATTTTTCAATTGATGACCATAGTGGTATTGACAAGGCTCGAAAATTCATTGATAAAATTTAAATTATACATCAAAAAGTTCAAGAATAGCTTGAGAAAAGTAAAAGAAAATACAAAGAGAGGAATGATAAACATCAAGTTGATCACAAGTTTCATGACGAAGATGAGGTATGGTTCGACATTAGCAAAGAAATGATTCAAGGGGAAGGTAAAAAGCTCAAACCCATTCGCTATGGTCCATTCAAGATCATAAAACAAGTGTGTAATAATGCATTCCAACTTTGATTTCCTTCTTATATGAAAATGTATTCAGATGTTAATGTTGAAAACTTACATTTGTATGAGCCACCTTTGATCGATGATCAAGGAAGTGATGTTCAGATACCTTCTATTGAAGATTTCTCGCAAGATTTTCTGGATGAGCTCAAGGAAGATACAATTCTTGAGAGGAGGACAAGAGCATCCAAGAGGAGAAGTGTTGACTACCTTAGAGTTGGTAGCAAAGGCACTAAAACAAGCAAGGAAAAACAAATGGAGGTTTGAAAGGTGATGGAGTTGTACGCTCATATACTGAACAAGGAATCAAGTCTTTTGGGGTCCAAAAGCTTCCTAATGAGGAGGAGTGATAAGGAGTTCATAAATTTTGCTCAAAATTAAAAGTTACATGATTGGGTTGAAACCAATATGGTTTCTTAGATATCATATTTATGGTTCTGACGCCATGAATGGTTCAAAAAACTGATGTTATATGATGGAGATATTGTGCTATGATCGAAATTCCAAACAGGTAAATTTTGCGACAGTTTGACCAGGTTTGACTGGGATGCACAATCAACAAAAAGGGAATATTCTGAGGAATATTCCTTCCTTAGAATAAATTACAGGTTGAAAAGTGTTAGGATGTTATTGGTTGAAAGTACAATTCAGAGGAAAAATCACATGGTGCCACGTGGCCAGCCCTGAGGTTGCCACGTGGCCCTGAAATGGTAGTCAAAATTTCAGTTGGGTCCACGGGAATCAACCTCGTGAACTCACACCAGGAATGTATAGGTTCTAGAGGTGTTACTTAATCATCATATTTTTGGATTATATTTATGTTTTATTTCAAATTGTGTTGGTGTTTGAACTACCGACAGTCCGAACCCACCAACGATTCCACAAAGTAATTGTCACATGGCACGTTACGTAACCACCAACCGTCATAATTAATGTCACCCGGAATGTTTTTAAAAAATTTCACATTGCAAATGTTAACCATTTTCAACTCACATCATGACCTCCGCTAACCTCCAGCATTCAAACTGGAGTTTAAAACAGTCCACTAGGGTTACTAACCTAGGTTTTTCCGACAGTTGAGATAGCCGCAGTTTGGGGTTGGAATGTGTCTACCGCAACCAAAAACTTTAATTTTCATAGTTAATTCTAGTGGTGAGGTTGGTGGGCATGCCCAAAAATGTGGAATTACTAATTTAGCTCTAGTTAAGTGGAGTTCTCCACTTTTAGTGGAGATTTTCTAGCGGTAACTGGGAAAAAGAGTAGGAGACTCAATTTTTGCCCATTCAGAGTGAAGGAAGATTCATTTTTGACAATTGGAGCATTCTGGAGCCATTGGTGTAGAGAAAAAAACCATTAGAGAACTATAACTACATTCATTTTCAAAATTTTGAGCATAATGGAATATGGACATGCCATTGGGAGCTGGACTAGTAGATGTAGCCCAGGAGGGGTGAACTACTTCATCATGCCTGTTATGTAAATTTCACGTGGTGACCTAAATATCTATTTTAAACTGTTGTTAAGTGTTATTTAATATTGTTTTATGCTTCTAATTCACTTAAAATCATCTACAATTCATGGAAAAACACCACAATCCCTATGCAAACTAAGGAACTGATTATGCACATGTTTATAAACTGAAAAGACACTTACCACAACAAAACTAATACAGTCATTTAAGATCAATTTGTTCCTTGATTTTATTTTCCTTTAATGTATCATATCTCCAAGTCAATCTCACTAATAAGGGAAATCTTGATAGCTTTCCTATAATTCAATTATGGATGATAAAAAAGTTACCTTATCCCATTTTGAGCTTTGGTTAATGTGAAATTTCTCTAAAAAGTGCATTTACTTCACATTTGAAAGTATGAAAAATGGTTGAAAGCTATAAATTATGTGTTACATAGTGATTTTCATGGGCATTTAATTTCATGGATTCATAGCTAACCACATGTCCATATTGCATGTAAAATCCTTCAATTCCTTCCTTTCTAACAACTATACAAGCTAAGAATTCCTTTTTTGGATTTGAAGTATACAGGATGAACGGATTGGCCAAGACATGATCTAGGTGGATTTCAATGAAACACCAGAGCCGATAATTGTCTTGTAATATTTGTGATCTAGAAGCCCATGGTTTTTATAAACCATGGTATCCACCTATAGTATTTGAAAAGTAGAATAAAAAAAATAAAAATCAAGTTGTACAATTAGATTTTACCATACACAACCATTGATTAGTTTCTTCCATGTGTATTTATGATATTAATCCATGTTTTTCTTGTAACTCATGGTATTTATCCATGGTAGAAATATAATGAAAGTTGATGCCTCTAAGTGAAAATCAACCCATAAAGAATATAAATATGGGCCTTCACCATTGTAAAAGCCTTGAAGCTTCTCATGATTTAGTATTATGATATTTTTACCATTTAATATAAAGGAATAAGCTATTTTCATATAATATTTTCCTCTACATTATTCTTTTATGCACTTCTCACATATTTTACTGTCAATATTTTGTCTCATTCCTCTAACAACATGAATAATTGGTATAAATGGAATTTTTTTGTTTTCATTTCCCACCACATGACCCAAATGAGGTCAAGGTATACAGAGTTCAATATTATGATAATTTTATTTGAGTACAACCACTCTTTCTAGCCCAAGTGACCTCCCATGGTGAAAGAAAAGAGATATCATGGAGTATAAGGTTATATCAAGTTTTTTCTTAAGGAAGACCTCAAGTGAGAGAGGAATGAGATGATGGAACATTTGACCTGTATCGTTTGACGAATCCAAAGAATGGTCGAGTCACTTTTAACAAGCATAAATTTTCGAGGTGTGACACCATTCAAGGTACAAGCTAATTTTGGTATCACCTTATTCAAATGCGCAAAACATCCATATGATTTTGAGAAATTGTTAATATTTTATAGGTTGATTACTTTGTTAAAATTATTTTTGAAAACAATTATATGACCTTCACTCTTTCTGCAATTTTTTTGAAACATAAGATTTAAAAAACGTGAAGACTCTCATCGTATTTATTTTCAGTTTGGAGGTGGGAGTTTTAAATTTGGTCTATGATGTAAAGCCTAAATGGAAAGCAAGAGTAAATTATTCCAATAGGATGTATTCCCTAAATAAGTGTAGTTTCACAAACACTCACATATCTACGAGTATTCTACTTTGATTCTGGTGATTCATTTTTCTGGAAAATTTGGCACAAAATCCTTCCATCTTCCACAAGATATTATTACATAATCCATATTAAATCCCATCTAATTACAAATAATTTTGATATTATTTGACAAATAATTTTCATTCTAGGTTGAGAAGTTAAATCACATTGGAGAGTGATATTACTCATATAGTCAAGCAGATACTATGCTCTGATATGGATATTTATAATGATGGATTCTAGGTTGGTGCCATTGAATTTGATGAGTGTAGGCATGATTAACCAATTGGTCGATGGGTCTGCCTCCTCCATGTGTTGGTTAGCTACATTGTCCTAAAAAATTTGAACATCTCATGTTATATCGACTTAGAATTTGTGGAGACCATGAGTGTGCAACAAGGAGGAAGGTTTATATTCAAGGTAGGAACAAATGCCTTTCTCACACAACATGACAGATGTCATCATAGGATGAAAGTGGTATATAAAGGTTGGCTTGACCATTTACAAGAAGAGACGCCTATCGACATAAATATAAAAATAATAGGACAACGACTACACAAAAAGTTAAGGGGATGAATCTCTTCACACCTTTTAACTAGAATCAATTTATGTATAATTTCAAAATAGTTAAAAATTTTAGCCTATTTTATAAGTACTCTATGAGAACTACATTGTTTTTATTTCTTTTATTTCAATTTTTAAAGGAGTTGTCTATGGAGGCAGAGGAATTTCCTTTTTTTCCAAAAGTGGTCAGAATCTTTTGTTTTTAAGAAATATTACAGTAGAAATGTTTGAATTATGTTCTTGACAGTGTAAATAGATTCATCACCATCAAAAACCTCAAGGGAACCCTAAATCTTGAAGTTTGATAGCTATAACCTAGATTTACAAAAATCCCTGCCAAATTTTATTAAAATATTTTCATAATATCCACGATTTTAAGGGAAAAAAAGAAAGCGAGTTAGACTACGACTATTTTTTATAAGATATATATATATATATATATATATATATATATATATATAATTTAATTTAATTTAATTAATTGATACATTTCAAAATCTACCTAAACAAAAACTTAATTTATTATATATATGTCAAATAGAGTAGTTTAAAGAAGTGATGTTTTCACTTGAAAAACAATAGAAATTTTGGTACAATTTTTACAAAATTTAGTGGAAATTTTTGGAAATCTAGGTTACATCTGTGAATATTAAGGATTTTTAGTGCCTCAAGGTTTTTTGATGGTGATGAATCCATTTCCACCATAAAATGAACAATTTAAACACTCCCAAATTCATATATTTTGAAAAAAAAGGACCAAATTATAACAAGAAATTTTCCCCAAAATTATCACCTCATTAAACCAATGTAGATTATTTAATAACACACTAATAAATAAATTACAAACATTCGAAACAAAAA
This sequence comes from Pinus albicaulis, assembly GCA_034641835.2. Lineage (NCBI taxonomy): Eukaryota > Viridiplantae > Streptophyta > Pinopsida > Pinales > Pinaceae > Pinus > Pinus albicaulis. The sequence goes on along the minus strand of CM076581.1, from coordinate 204,672,571 downwards.
AATGATAACAATGCATACAATGGAAGATCTAGCATCAATACTTAAGGAGAAAAAGTACTCATTCCGAAGCGCTAGCATCCACATCCGAGCATGCCTAGATCTCCCACTATTCATCCCAGCTTAAGCCTTGATTTCCCCACTCAAAATTTCCCCAAGTTCAACTTTGATGGAGAATCTAGATCAGTTCCATTGTTAGAACTAATTGATCGAGATAGCTTGTATAATTAAACTAATTCATAAAGGTACATATAGATTAATTTTTAGTTATATTTATATCATAATTGTGTAGTATTTAGGTAAATTATTATATTTTATAATAATCATTCTTTTAATTTAAAATTTTAATGTATTTTTAAATATTGAAATTTATAAATAAAATTATTCAAATTTAAGAAATATATTTTAAAAAATTTCAATTTATTATGATATGGATTGGATCATTATATTGTAGGAATTAGTGCAAAAAACCATTTTTACCAGCGGGACCTAATTTGACAAATTGGATTTTGAAACATTTCTGAAGCATTTTGAAGTATCAAAAAATGTCTTTTGGGGTTGGAACCTCTTTTTTTGTGTGGTAGATTTTCTTCCTATTCTAAACAAAGATAAATTCCCAACAATGCAAGAATTTCCTCAATCAGAGTTGGTATGCAAATGTTATGCTACTCATAAGTTGACATTGTTGTTTCGACCACCATAGTTTGAGAGGCTGCCACGTCATCCCCCATTACTCAAGAAAAATGGGTTAGCCATGTGATTTTAATGAAAAAGACTCTAGAAGTGTTGATATTTTAACTGTGGTTAAGAGTTGATGGAGTCAAACCTAACCACTAATAGGCTATTAGATTGTATAATAACTAGGCCATTAGGAGGAAAAGGGGGCTCCATTCTTTTCAAATGCATTTGTTCCATCGAGGAGTAGATTAGTCAAGATGGGTAAGGAGAGTGCACAAGAAGAATATTTATGCAATGCAATAATACATGAGCCACAAGCCTTACTTATTTGTACTTGTAATCATTTTCGAATATGAGAAAGTGCCATATCCCTATTTTTACTAATTTTATTAGAAAATTTGAAATCCTAAAGGTTAAGTGAACCTAAAGGACTAGGGTATATTGGAGACCATGGTTTCAAGTCCATAAGGATGGAACTAAATCCAAAGACTTTCCAAAATTCTCCAAAAATCCTTGGAGAAAATAAAATAAATTAAAATATTATATTGGAGATAAAAATCTAAAGGGTACCTCAGAAAAGTGGAAAGTTACTGAGAAGTGGTGAAATAAAACTAAAAAAGAGGGAAAAACTAGTTTTAAAGTACTTTTGTGGAAAAAATAAAAGTAAAGCCTAGGAAAAAACGAAAACAACATCCTAATTTAATTGGATGCAGTTATGGAAACATGCTAAAGGGAAAGAAGGCTTAAATAAGTCATTCCTGGGTAGAAAAGAGGTTGTCTACTATTGGGAAACTAGCTCCAAAAGTAGAAGAAAAGAGATATCAACACCTTATAAATAAGCCACTTCGAGGGGGTAACCTCCAATACGTTACATGAATGAAAAATTCTTGGATGATACAAATTACAAAACCTCCTTTCTATATATAGGAGTCGATGGGGCCAAAATGTAATCCTAGTGGGGCTACAATGTAATCCTAGCCGACCTAACAATAATAATTTAAGGGCACAATAATAACAATATGGGGGTTAAAGGGGTATAATAATAGCAATAAGGTGGTTACAATAAAAACAATAAGGGACTATAATAGTAATATAGGGACCTAACATGCCCCTCTCCTTGAAAAAAATGTTGTCCTCAATGTTTGCATAGCTCTGGGTGCTTCTGTATAAAATTCTCATCCTCCCATGTAGAATCTTCAGTGGGTAAGTTCTTCCACTTGATGAGATACTCTGAAATTGAACGATTCCGTAGCTGTCAAGTTCTTGTTTCCGTGACCGCTTCAGGTTCCAATATGATTTTTCCTTCCTCATCAAGTTCTGGAAATATTGTTTGAACTAGAAGATTTTCACCTATAACCTTCTTTAAGCATGAAACATGGAAAACTGGATGCACTCGTGAAGAAGCAGGAAGCTCAAATTTGTATGCCATAGTACCAATATTTTGCAACACCTTGTAAGGACCATCGTACTTTGGCCATAATTTATTATCCTTCTTAGCTTGCTTGAGGGACATTTTTTTGTATGGTTGTTGCCATAAAAATACCTATTCTCCTACATCAAAACTTATTTCGCTGTGATGTTGATATGCCTGTTGTTTCATTCGATTTTGTGCTGAATTCAGGTTATCCTTTAAGAGTTGGAGAACTTCTTGTTGATGCTCGATGTGATCTTACACTGCTTGAACCTTCGAATCTTCTCTTAAAGATGATGTGATGGATGGTGGATGATAACCATAAAGTGCCATAAATGGGGTCATTCTTTCTGCAGTATGGAAGGAAATGTTATACCACCATTCAGTGAGAGGTAACCACTTGACCCATTGTGTTTGTTTATCAGATATGAAACAACGAATATATCCTTCCAAACATTTATTTACTATCTCAGTTTGACCATCGGATTGGGAATGATAATATGAGCTATGAGCTAATTGAGTATCCAAACAAGAAAAAAACTTCGTCCAAAAATTTCCAGTAAAAATGGGATCTTTGTCGCTCACAATAACCCTTGGGTTCCCATGTAGCTTTTGAATTGTGTCCATAAATGTAGTAGCAACTGAACTTGCTTTAAATGGATGAGATAATGCACAAAAGTGTGCATAATTGGTAAGTCTATCAGCTACAACCATGATGACACTCTTTCCTTCGAAGTTAGGTAAACCTGTGATAAAATCCATTGAAATCTCCTCCGAACATTGACTTGGAATGGATAAAGGTTTTATAAGACCAAACATTCTGCACAAACTTTTGAATATAAGATTTAAGGCCATCCCAAAAAAAATCATTCTTCACCCTATGGTAAGTTTTTAAAAATCCTGAGTGTTGTCCTAAAGGAGAAGTGTGCAATTCCAAAAGAATATTTTGTTTTAGTTGGGAATTCTTACAAATATATAAGCAATATTTGTACCATAAGGAATCATTTTTCCAACTAAATGTATCATATTTACTAGGATATTACTGCGAATTTTGAATGAGTGTCCACACTTCTTCATCCTTCTTCCATTAATCTCTTGCTTTGGTTATCCAATCTGGTTGGATAATAGAAATGGCGCAGAGCAATGCTTCCAACTCTTCATTCTTTCTTGAGAGTGCAACTGCAACAACATTTAGCTTCCCTTTTTTGTAGATTATTTGAAAGTCATAACCCAACATATTTGTGACCCATTTTTTCTACTCTTCTGAAGATAGTCTTTGTTCCAAAAAGTGTTTAAGACTATCATGATCAATTTTTATCTTGAAGTGTCTTCCCATTAGGTAAGCTCACCATTTCTTTAGTGCATGCAATTTTGCTAACATTTTCTTATAATAAATAGTTTTCTGTAAATACTTTCCTTTGATTGGACAACTTTCAAAAGCAATGGGTCTTCCTTCTTCCATTAAAACAACACCAATTCCATTTCCTAAGGCATCAGATTCCACAATAAAGGTTTTTGTGAAGTCTGGCGTAGCTAAGACTGGTGCTAGGCACATTGCCTCTTTAAGATGTTCAAAGGCCTTAGTTGCTTCAGGAGTCCATGAAAATGCATCTTTATTCAATAGTGTTGTTAGAGGTGTTGCTATTCTCCCACAATTTTAACAAAATTGCGATAATACCCTATTAACCCGAGAAATCCTCGCAACTTCTTTAGTTGTGGGGACTTTCCATTCCTTAATGGCTTTAATTTTTTTAGGGTCTACCTTAACACCCTCGTGAGATACAATATGACCCATATATTCCACCTCTTGTACTCCAAAGAAACATTTGGATGTTTTTGCATATAATTGTTTCTCTTGCAATAGTTTGAGCACCCTGTCAACATGTTGAACATGATCCTTCCAAGACCTACTGTAGATTAGTATATCATAAAAAAATACTAGCACAAATTTTATAAGGAAGGGTTTTAAAATGGAATTCATCAACCCTTGAAATGTAGAAGGTGCATTGGTAAGGCCAAAAGGCATGACCAAAAATTCATAACGACCCTCATGAGTTCGAAATTCTATTTTCAGAATATCTTTAGTCTTCATTCTAATTTGATGATATCCTGAACGAAGATCCAACATGGTAAAATAAGTTTCTCCATGTAATTCATCCAATAATTCATCAATCACAAGAACGGGAAATTTAGCTTTAATGGTGAGCTTATTTAGCTCCCTATAATCTGGGCACATGCGCCATGATACATCCTTATTGTGTACCAATACTACAGGAGCAGAGAAAGAACTTTGACTAGGTTGAATTATACCAGCCTCTAAGATTTCTGCAATCATACATTCAATTTCGCTCTTTTGGACATAAGCATATCTATAAGGCCTGATGTTTGGAGGAACAATTCCTGGAGTCAAATGAATAGCATGATCATTATCACGAATAGGTGGGAGCCCTTTGGGAGTTTCAAACACCTTGGAATGATTGTCCAAGACTTTTTGGAGATTTGCAGAAATAGATGATTTTGATGTTGGAACTTCTAGTGAGCATAATTGTGCAATTACACGTAATTGTTGTTTCTTTAGAAGCTTTGTCATGACATTAGAGCTTTTTATATTTCTCGGCTTCCATGCAATACCTCGTAATTCGACTTCCTTTCCTTCTGAAAAAATTTTCAAGAAAATTTCTTGAAAATTAAAAGCTACCATCCCCAAAGATTGTTACCATTGAACTCCTAGTACAACTTCAGCACCTCCCATAGGAATGGAAAGAATTGGAATATTCAATACATATTCCCCCATGGTTAGCTTGATATTATGGCATTTTCTAGAGAAATTTATAGTTCCTCCATTTTTAACCATCACTTGACATTCTGGTGCTGGGTATAGGAAACAATTCAATTCCTTGGCTACGTTACAATGAATAAAATTATGGGGGTTACATGAATCAATCAACACTATTACAATTTTCTTCTTGATATGTCCTTCTATCTTGAGAGTTGGAGGAGTGTTAATTCTTGCCAATGCATTACACGATATGGTTGGACTAATTTCTTTCTCTTCTAGGGTTGGTTCCTGGTGTATATCCTCTTCTTGTTCATGTTATTCTTCCTCTTCACAATCTATGTAAAATAATTTCTTCTTAGCACACTTATGACCTTTAGTATATTTTCTATCACAAGTGTAGCAAAGCCCTTTTTCTCTTTTTTCCTCCAATTGTTGTGGTGTCAACCTTGTAGGTTGTGGAAATCTAGGAGTAGCAAAACTTCCATCTTTATGGAAGTGAGTGGTAGGCTTCCTTGTCGCCATAATTTTACATTCAATTTTTCTTGCCAACTTGAATGCTTTCTCCAATGAATCAGGTTCCAAAACGCGAACTTCATGTTGGATGATATCCTTTAAAGTACATATGAAGAGATCAATTCTGTGTTACTCTGAAATTTCAGCTACCCCTATATTCAATTTTTGGAAGTCCTCAATGTGCTTCGCCATTAAACCCTTTTGTTTGAGATTTATCAATTGGATAATGAAGGTGTTTCTTTTTGTATCCTCATAATGTGCTATCATTTCCTCCGTAAAAATTGACCAAGTGACAATTTTTTTATGGGAGCAAAGCCATCGATACCATACAAATGTATTTTGTTCTAAATGTTAAGTTGCAATGAATACCTTTTGTGTGTTTTGCACATTATTGAGATCAAAATATTGCTCCATCTGTAGTATCCATGTTACGGGATCCTTGCCATCAAACTTCCTCATATCCATATTTGGAATATGGAGGTTCTTTAATCAAACATTAGAGTTTATGAAATCACGATTAACATTTATTTTGTTCTCATCATGATTTTCATCTACGATCTTTTCACCATTAGGAATCATTTCTTGTATCAACTTTGACAAACCTTCCTTCAAACCTTCCATGTCTTCCTTCAAACCTTCCATTTTTTCTTTCATACCATCCATTTTATCTTCCACACCATTCTTCAAACCATCCATCGTAGCTTCCATGCCTTTCTTCAAACCATCCATATTAGATTCCATGCTTTTCTTCAAAACATCCATTTCATTTTTTGTTGCTCTTTGAGAGAGCAAATTTAGGTGCACTTGCTCTTGTAATTTTGATAGATCATGTTACAATTCTTCATCTTCATGAGTCATAGTAGAGTAATGGGTGTTGAATTCATTTTAGGAGGAATTTTAGAACCCAATACTAATATCTATGCTCAATAGGCCTTTGGAATCACTTAAAAATGATTTTTCAAACAAGACTTATGCAATTTGAAAAAAAATACACACTTTTTTCTTGATTTTGAGGAGCTTGATATTGAAACTAAATTATCTCTGTGATTTCGGATCTTCAATATCTGAAATTTGGCCCTGACTTAGCTCCCTGAATCTTCTTTAAATTTCCACAGGTCTGACTTGATTTGTATTCTTCAAGATAAAGTTATTTCCAATCTCCCACAGTGACCTAATTATGGACTGGTTCAGTAGAGCGAACTTGAATGGCTTGCCATGTGTCACTGTTTACTCCTTTGGCTCTGAAATTTATAGAAAAAATGTAGATACAGAAGTGTCCTGAGACACATACTTTTATTGACCGTGGAAAATGATTACATTACAAACTAAACTTGCTTATTTGAAATCAGGCTCTCTTGTCGTAGATGTCGTACTTTGAACTGTTTCACTTGAATTGCAGGCTTGCTTGAATGTGGCTTGAATGGCAGGCTCGCTTGATTTGTTGCTGATTGTGCTTGCTTGGAACACTTGCTAGAGTTGTAGAATTTTCTTGCTTAAACTCTGGAATTCACGCTCGCTTGATGACAATCGCATTTGTTTAAGTGCTCAGTTGACTTACTTGATGACTTCACGCTCACTCGAATGAATAGCCACTCTCTCTTGATGTCGATCTCAACTTGCTTGATTGTTCTAACATTTTAGGTTGCTTTGATGGTTGCTACAATGAACTTCATGCTGGCTCGCTTGACGGTTTGATGTTTGTACTAAATTGATGCAAATTGGTTGAATGAATACTCACACTTGCTTGGAGATGTAAATTTGTTTCTTGTTTTCTTTAGAAATTTGTGCACTCACTTGATTTTTTGTAAAGGAAGGGTGTCGAACACAGTCGACAATGCACCCAAGAAAGCGTACAATGATTTTAATGATTCACTTAAAACAATGATTTCACTTGTCCTCTTAAAAATTCATTAATAATGAATTTTTAATGATGCACTTAAATCAATGAATTTGATTACAAGTTCTTAAATGGATTTGCAAGAATGCTGATGTAGACTTTGTTTTGAAATGAATTAACTTGACTAAGTGAATTTGATTGTTGCTGATGTAGACAATCTTTGATTATATGTTGTAGTGGCGTAAATGCATGTGTTTATCTTGCAGCTATTTCATTACATGTGTTGTGCTTGTTGATATTGAACTTTATGTATGCGATATTAAATGAAATCATTTATGTGTCACAACTAGACACAAATCAAAAAGCAACAACATGAAGCCATAAAAAAAACATTTTCCATCACAAACACACATGGTGTAACTAAGATCCCCTTATTCAATTTTGGGCAGATCTAGGACACATCAACACCAAAAAATAATGTCTTTATTGAGTATGGAGATCATCAGCCTTTCATATTTTACAATATTGCCACTGAAGCTATCTCAAATAATGAGAATCTGATGCTTGCAAATTTTGGAAACAAAAGTCTTCAAAAAATGTGTGCATTGATCTCTCACACCTTATTTCTCCGAAGCACATTTATCTCTCCAAAGATTTCAAAACATCACCCTTATTACTCCAAAATAATACAAAATATTACAATGCTCTAAAGTAAAAAAAAAAAATTCTACTTATTCCTCCAAATTCAACAATTCTTGCTTGAATCATGGCAAGGCATATACAAAAATCTGCCACTCCCTTATTTTCAAAAACAAAGAATGTCACAATAATTTAATGCCTTTCAATGTACGCTCTTGAGCTCTATAATAAAGAATTGTGTGGCTTACTCAATTCCTGTAAGAGTAATTCTGATTCTGTATTGAATTGTGGGGCTTACTCAATTCCTGTAAAGCGTTACGCTCGTTCTCCTCCTCCTTTAACTCGTTAAAATCATACATATACAACAGGTGTTTGAAGATGCTTTTGAGTTTGCATTACTCTGCTAATCCTACCATTTAATTATTTAATTGCTCTCCAGATATTGTGATCATTTTTAGGTTAAGTGAAAATATAAATTTTATTTTGAAGAGGCAAGTGAGAATGAGTAGCAGTAACTGCATAGGCTGTCCTGAGAAAATATTTTTACATATTTCAATTCCGTGGATCTGGGCTATACAAAATCTTATGCAGAATCTCTTTTAGGGATTTGTAGAAATCCTCAAATGGCTCAAAGGAAGAGCATTGGACGACAGAAAAATCAAGAAGTCATGACAAATGCACCTGTGAATGGCAACAACCCTGGCGCTGCAGAATCAATTTCACGTTGTTGTTTGTTGTTGGCAAAAACATTGCTATTTGCTGTTAAACGCTCTCACAGGCAGAAACTATGCAACGACCTTCGTGAGGACTTTGTGCGGCTCCCTCCGCTCTACAACTACCTTTGTGAGAACCCAACAAACAATACTCAACTCTATTTTTGTTGAATGTTATGAGAGTTGCAAAGCTTGTGAACTCCATTCGAATAAACTTGCATACATAGAATCGAGTGCATTTTTCCCTACATATATACAATCAAGTGCTTTTCTCCCCTAAAATATTTATTACATATTCATCATTTTACTAGGAAAAAAATGGCAACAACCCCAACAATAAATTCATCTACATGCTGGTTCAAATCCAACAGATCGGATAAAAACTATTTTCAGCACCTGGTTTCTTGGTCAGATCATCTGCATGCTGGTTCGAATCCGGCAGGTCTTGGAATACATGGAGGTTCAGTGCAATAATTGGATCTCGAATATGGGGTCAATTATTGGTTGCCTCCTTGTGGAAACATGCTTCATGTACATGTTTATTTTGAAGATTTGTCATTTTCTACGCAACTAAATATGGGTCTTGACCAAGCTAAACCAGATCTAGTGATGCGATATCGTGGATGTTTTCTTAGTAACATAAAACATCAGATAGCCAGAACAAGACGGCCAGAACAAGAATTACAATATCGTGGATGGATTTTTTAGTGTATTAAAGCTCTTAAAGCTCAATTTCTTTTTTTACATAAGTGTAGAAATGTTAATACATAAATTCGATTCAATCTTTGAAAAGGGCACATATTCAGATTAAAAATTATAGAAATAAATCACAATTAAATTTATTTTCTCAAAAAAAAATTAATAGACTACATACCAAACATTTGCTGGTCAATTTCAATGGAGTTTTCCAAGAACTTGTAGAGCTGGAATCTCCTCCTCATATTCACTACTGCATTACCGTAGCTTTGATACCGCATGTATATACAGAAGTGTCCTCAAACACATACTTTTATTGATCATCGAAAAAGATTACATTACAGATTGCAGGAGTTTACAAACGTAAACTCTCACTACAATGAAATTAGGAAAATAACATATTTATAAGTTCTATGTTCTAACTTAATTTAGTTATGGATCACTTGGAAAACCAACAAGTGTCCATTTACAATAAATGACCTTCTCACCATTCTACTAACTTTATTCATATTTTAGATCCTAGGAAATGACTCTATTCTAGAGTCCTATTTTTACTAACAAAATACTATTTCTAAGTATCTCTAATATTTATTAAATATTCTAATCTAATAAATATATTTATCCTAACTTTACATTATTTAATTTATGTATTTTTGGATTTATAATTGCCTTTACAAAAGAGGCTAACAAAAAAAACTACAGTCTGTGTAATTCCAGTCAATTTTTACAGAATTCCAATCCGATGCTCAGAGAGAGAGTTATGAATATTTTCCCACGATCACCTATTTGAGATGAAATTCAGGAGCCTGAAAAAGACCTAACTTCCACAGATCATATCTCCAAAACTATTGTGAACCAAGCTCTGAAATTGTGTGACGATGTTCCTCATGATTTCAGTTTCGCTCTCTAAAAATTTTAGCTTCTGAACCTTCGTGGAAATTTTTTTTATAGCAAAACTTCCGCAATGACATTTTTAAGTGAAATTCAGGAGCCTACAAAAAGACCTAACTTCCACAGATCATATCTCCGAAAATATTGCGAACCAAGATCTAAAATTTTGCGACGATGTTCCTCAAGATTTCAGCTTCGTACTCTAAACATTTTAGCTTCTGAACCTTCGTAGAAAAAAATATATAACAAAAATTCTACGATGAACTGTTTGGAGTAGCAAAACCCTAGAATCCAAAGCTCTAATACCAAATATTTGGAAACCAGCTCCAAAAATAGGAGAAAAGAGATATCAACGCCTTAGAAATAAGCCACTTTGAGGGGGTAACCTCCAATACATTACATGAATGAACAATTCTTGGATGATACAAATTACAAAACCTCCTTTCTTTATATAGGAGTCCATGGGGCCACATTGTAATCCTAGCCAACCTAACAATAATAATTTAAGGGAACAATAATAACAATATCGGGGTTACAGGGGTACAATAATAACAATAATGGGGTTACAATAACAAAAATAAGGAACTATAATAGTAATATAGGGACCTAACATCTACACTGGGAGGAATTGGTCTCTGCTCGGCAGGAGCTATGGAGAGAAAGCTCGAGCTTAGGTGGAAAATAGTCTTACCAAAATTGGTATGCAGAAGTAATTTAATTATGTATTATGAAATTGATGTGGTAAGGAAGTTAGATTAATCATGATTCATGTAGGAACGTTGTAATTTATCTTTCTGTATTAAATTATTATTTAGCTAGAAGAGGTGGAAAATTAGAATTTTTGAATTATTAATTTCTACAGAATTTTGATTTATATAGTCTGGTTTATTTAAAAAAACATACTCTATTGGATATAGTTAGCTCTGTATAGTTACATAGACAATTTTAATTAGTAAACCAACACACAGAATGTCTAAACCCAAGTAGTAGGGTTTAAATGTCTATTTAGGTTTTAAAAATATGATTATTATGCACATAAATTATATTAATAAATGTGGAAAGGAGGTAAGAAAAATAATGTATTTAACTAATGTGTAATAAATCATTAAACACAAATATATATATAGTGTATATGTGTATAGTCAATATATGTGTATAAAATAAACAAAATAATTTCAATCCATTTACCAAGGTAATTGGGATGGAATTATTACCTTGTTATCCCATTACAAATAGTGGAATCATTCATGTGCACATAGATATAAATGAATGAGTTCATGCATGTAAATGGAGAGGAAAATAACATGGAAGTTGTATGAGAACATAAAAAGGAAATTACATGTAATCATATTTACAGGGTATTTATTGGGGTTCTTTAAAAAAAATGGTGGAACAACAGAAGTTTGTGAAAAATATAATTATTTTATTAATTGGAGGAAATTAATAAAACAATCATTTCTAATTAAGAGAATAATTTCAACTCTCTTATAAAATAACTTACGGGACAAGTAAACAAAAATGCGATTGATTAAAATAAAAGTATAATTCTGTAAATTTATACAAAGTTATTCTAATTATATATATATGTATATATAAATGGAATAATTGGGATTCAAACCTTAAATATGATTAAAACCCAATTGTAAAAACTGAGCTAACAGTTGAATTCATACCTGATAGAATTAGAGTATGACGAAAGTGAAATAGACTGTACTTACTGAAGTGTGAGCCTGTATTTTAAAGGAATATAATAACTTTTATATCTAATTGAAATCTCATTTCCTACAGTAGGGCTATAGTGACCAGTATCCATACTAATATCATCGAGGAAAAATGGTGAAAGGATTCGTTAGTTTGAAAAACGAATAGAGAACATAATTGTTCTAGTATCCAATGAATGATACCAATTAAGAATCAATTATTCATAGTGGAGGAAAAAGAAATATAATTTAATAAAACAACTTTGGTACTAACAATATCTATTGTCTATCAAATTCTCAGGAAACCGAGAATAGAAAAATAATACAATGGGAAGAGGAGTGCTTATCTAAGAAAAAACCCAACAGAGGTAATGAATTTATTAATAAAAAATACATTAAAATAAATCTCTGTGGTAAACATAAATTTATTTGGGGCAAATTGATTTCATAACCCCAACGATAAAATATTGTAATTAAAACCCTATCACTACAAAAACTATGGGATTGAATAATTGAATTGAAACAAATTTCATGCCCGAAATTAACTGTATCGAGACAAAGAGAGCAAGGAATTTCAAAGAATAGAAGTAGTAGAATGATATAGTGTCTCTATTCTAAACGAAAATTAGCTTCAATAATTCCTCACAAAATTACTAGAACAAAATAAAAAATGACTTGAATATCGTTTGGAAAAAATCAACAGAGGTAGAATCTGTTCTTCATAAAAAAAGGGCTTCAAAATTTTTTGACCTGGAATTTTAAAACAAAATTTCCTTAGAAGGGTGAGGAAATAAGTTACCTCTGCAATCGAAAAAAAAAATGAAATTAGTCAACAGAAGATAATTAAAATCTAGAAATCGATAACGTAGAACAGTGCCAAGAGGAAAAGTAAACACCGAGTAAAATATTACTAGAGGGAGTTGGTTTTCATAAGCCCAGAAAGACGAGCTGCAAAATGGCATAAGGGTCTAGAAGAAGAGCCAAAGACAAGACCTCAGTCGGTAGACTGAACAAAAAAGAAACCAGAAACCTAACTTGCCTTCGCAAAACCAAACACAAAGGTTGGAGGCAAAGTATAAGGATCAATTCCCACCGTAAACAGGTTAACAATCCATCCCACCACAGATCGAAAATATCACAAATTCCATGTCATTGAGTTAATTCATGTAGTACCACCATTAAAAAGTGATTTCCTCACACAGAGAAATGTCATAATAGTCTGTCATCAAGTTATGAATACAATATAATCAAACCCCAATAATGATTGAAGAAATTCAATACGTTGAAATTTGGCTTAATATGATAATTATTAAATATTGACATGAGCACCAACATAATATCCCAACAAAGAAGTTGACCAAACGTGACAATAGTAGGGTATTCATTAGTTTAATTTCCTAAGTAGATGTAGGATAAATGGTGATATGTATGATGAGAACTCCATGAAAGTATCAACGATCATGACAACGAAGAAATTCTAAGTAAGTTCAAAACTATATCATAATTCAAATGTGCATACATATAACATCCTTCGAACTTAGGCTAAGTGGGAATCAAAGATGGAATTTGAATAATACTCTAAGTGGAGTTAGTAGTATATGGGAAGGCCATATGATATTTATAATTAACCTTATGCATACTTCATTATGTTAATTATGTGATTTAATTAAAGGTTGAATCCAATACTATAAGTCCATGTATGGATATGTAAATTTAGGATTAACTCTGATTGTTTTCAAAAGGGTTAAACAATGTGGTATAAGTGGAATAAGTAGATAAGAATATATATACATATATTAATTAGAAGAGATTGAGGGTAAATATAATATTTGAATAGAAATTAGATATTTTAAGATAAACCTTCTATTAATAATCATGTTAGAACATGTAAAAGAATACGATGACATACATTAATAGTAAAATAAATTACTATTATAACAGAAGTGAGCACATGAAGAATTGCCATCAAGGACAGTAAATACTGAAATTAAAAAGGGAAATTGTTATGGTCTCATGATCATTAAGCATAGAAAATTATGTTGTTCACAAAACTTGAAGTTGTTAGGGGAAATTTAATAACAGAAAATATACTTTGATGAAAACATCGCAACATGACGAAAGGTATTAAAGTCAAGGATGAGAAAGTAGCATTTATGATATAAATAGAAATTTTTTTTTGGGTAAGTGGAGTTTCTATAAATGGTATCAGAGCCCATGTTGAAAACATTGGGACTATGTGTCCTCACACAAAAAAATAAAATCCCAAATTATGTTGTTGTAAATTAATTACAATTTTGAAAAATTTGTTGCACTAATTTATTTTTGTGTACAGTGATTTAGTGCAGAAAGTTACATCTGTTATTATGAGTGACAAAGGAGGGTTTTACATGGATCTGGGTGGTGAGGGAAATCCACCATATCAAAATGCTTAGTTGCTAGATATGATAAGGGATATGCAACGAGAATTGATTTAGCTCGGACCAGCAATGAAAAATTGTTGCAAGTGAGTGAAGAGAAAGAGAGGATGACCAAGGAATTAACCTGAAGGTCTAGTCACGAAAGAGAAGACCCTGGAAAAAAGAGGAAAGAAGATGAAACCAACTCAGAAGGATCTAAGGATGGTGAAGCATCGAGACAACAGTCCATAAAGAAAAAGGAATTTCAAGGAGAATTCTGAAAAATTTAACCGCCCACTGATGATGGTGAAAAGAAGGAGCATGAAGAAGCTTCACTTCTAAACATGGTAAAATAATTTCATTTCTATGAATATGAAAGTAACTTGAAAGCTGTATTGGCCATTTACCAACTACACGCTCAAGCTATCGTGTGGTGGGAAGGAACCCAAATGGTACATGTGATGGATGAGAAAACTGTTACTTAGGAAGACTTTCAAACAAAATTCAAGTCTAGATATTTGAATGAGAGATATTATGATGACAAAGATGAAGAATTTCATGATCTGAGATTGGGACAACTCACTATTAATGAGTTTGTTACCAAATTCTGTAAATTACTTCGCTAGGTGCTTTATATCAGAGAGGAAAAGGCCAAAGTATAAATATTTTTAAACTACCTACCAACTATCTATAAGGAGAGAATAGAATTTTAAAATCCCAAGACAATGGATGAATTTGTTCACAAATGAAAGACTATGTTATCAGCAGTTCAAAGGTAGAAAAAATTAGCTAAAAATTTGGCAAAACAAAGAAAAAGGGAAAGGTGACTCTAATGTAAAAAGAGTAAAACCAACATACTTGAAAAAATTTAGGAAAAACCATAAAAGGAATAAGTTTAATAAAACTGGAAAAAACCAACCAGCGCAATCACAGACTAGGTATAAGCAGATGGATGCAAACAACAAAAAGGAAGCGGTTGTAAAAATGAAAGAACCATTAAAGTGCTGGGGTTGTGGAGAACCTCACCTATTAGCTGATTTTCCTCATAGAAAAATTTAGAATATTCAAGTATTACAAGAGGCGACTATTGTAAATTACATTGTGAGAAACATTCCAAGTATTAGTGCTACACTTTAAGATCGTCAAGCTAAACACCAATCAACCATGATATAAATCGAAGGTATGATTGTTGAACAACCTATTTTCTATTTTGATAGATCCAAGATAAAATTTAAGCTATATAAGTCCATAGATGGTGGAAAAGTACAAATTAGAATAAAAAAAAATTCAACAAGCATGGTTAGTTCAGTTAGCTACTGGAAAAAAAAGCAACGTTACCCATAAACTTCCAAAAATTGTTGTAAATTTAAATGGGTATGAAACTGAACTGAATTTAAATATTTCTCCTTTAGGATCATATGATGTGTTAGTGGGAATGGACTGGTTAGGTAAGGAGAAAGAAATATCTAATTGCTTAGATCAAACAAATCACTGTATATATGGTGAAGGAAAACCTATGATAGAGAAAGGAAATCCAAGACCCATATCAATCAGGAAAATTTCTGCACTATAGTTAAAGAGGACAACAAGAAAAGGTTTTCAAGTGTATGATGTACAAGTGGAGGAATTGGGACAAAAAACTAAAAAATAAGCTGTAGAAAATTTACAAGTAATTAGAGAGTTCAAATATGTATTTCCAAAAGAAGTTCCCCATCTACCCCCTAAAAGAGAAATTGATTTCTCAATTGAATTGGTACCAGGAGCTACACTTGTTTCTATAGCACCATACTGAATGAGTACTCCTGAATTATTATAATTAAAACTGCAACTACAAGAGTTATTAGACAAAGGTTACATTAGACCAAGTGTGTCTCATTGGGAAGAACCGGTCCTATTTGTTAAAAAGAAAGATGGCACATTCAAGATGTGCATGGACTATAAACAACTAAATAAATTTACCATAGAGAAATAGATGACTTATTTGACAAAGTGAGAGGAGCCACTATATTCTCAAATATTGATCTAAGAATAGGATATCATTAACTCAGAATAGAAGATAAGGACATCAATAATAAAACATTCAATACTAGATATGGACACTATAAATTTGTAGTTCTACCTTTTGGACTGTCTAATGCGCTTGCTACATTCATGTATTTTATGAATAGTGTGTTACACAAGTATCTAGACAATTTTTTTCTAATGTTCATTGACGATATTATGGTATATTCCAAAAATTAAGAAGAACACAAAGAACATATCATAATTTTCCTATAGACACTTAGAGAACATAATTTATATGCCAAACTCAATAAGTGTGAATTTTACAAGGACTAAATTCAGTATTTGTGTCATGTGATTTCTAAGGATGGATTTGCAGTAGACCCAGAGAAAATACAATCCATTATGAATTGGCCTATACCTACCGTTGTCCCAGCCATAAGATCCTTCATGGGCATTGGTGGATACTACTAGAGGTTTGTAGAACTATTTTCAGCCTTAGCCTATCATACTACTTCTTTACTATGAAAGGGAGTAAAGTTTGAATGGACAACAAAGTGTCAACCTAGTTTTGAACAGTTAAAAATTAAACTAAAAGCTACCCCTATATTGAAGATTGTTTACCCAAACAAAGATTTTGTAGTATGTACAGATGCATGTGCAGAAGGATTAGGAGGAATATTGCTACAAGAAAATGTGGTCATAGCATATGAGTCAATAAAATGAAAGAAGCATGGAAAAAATTATATTGTATATGACTTAGAATTAGTTGTTGAGATACATTCATTGAAGATTTGGAGATAGTATCTGTTTGGAAATAATTTCATACTAATGATAGATCACAAAAGGTTGAAATACTTCTTCACATAACCTAATTTAAATGCTAGACAAGCTAGATAGTTATCTTTCCCTAGTGAGTTTGATATGGAAATAAAACATATTAAAGGAATGGAAAATAATATTGCAGATGCTTTGAGTAGGAATTCTCATCAAATTTTGAATAATGATAGAAGTAGTGTGAAATTTGACATAGAAGAATTGATACAAGAAGTGGTGAGGAAAGATCCAAACTATGAGAAACTACTATAAAAATTGCAGACAACTGAAATATAGGTATATACTCAAAATCAGAGGGGGTTGAGTTATTATAAAAAAAAATGTATATTCCAAATGTGACATCATTAAAACATGAAATTTTAGATGAGTATCATAAAAAAGCTTATGCATGACATCCTAGTTATCAAAAACTGATTTTTGCATTGAGAAAGAACATGTTTTGGTCAAGTATGAAGAAAGATGCAGTTGATTATCTAGCTAGATGTCTAAAATGTCAACAGGAAAAAGTGGAACATCAACATCCTGCAGGATTGCTGAACCCTTTACCTATTCTAGAATGGAAATGGGAAGTGGTTTCCATAGTTTTCACAACTGGATTTCCTAAAACTAAATATCAACATGAATCTATAATGGTGGTCGTAGATACATTGACTAAAGTTGCACACTTTTTACTAGTGCAATATACTTTTAGTACAACTCAAGTAGCTAATGTTTTCATGAAAAAACTTATGAAGCTACATGGCATTCCTA
The DNA here is from genome assembly GCA_034641835.2 of Pinus albicaulis. Classification (NCBI taxonomy): domain Eukaryota; kingdom Viridiplantae; phylum Streptophyta; class Pinopsida; order Pinales; family Pinaceae; genus Pinus; species Pinus albicaulis. Next base: position 204,654,733 of record CM076581.1, on the reverse strand, counting down.
AGATGATTATATTAGAGAGAGACGTAAAGTTTACTTAAGCCTTTTGAAAGACTTTCTTTGGAGGAATGGGTAGCAAATTAAACTTTAGTACCGCATACCATCCTTAAATAGATGGACAAACTGAAAGGACCAACCAGATTTGGGAAGACATGTGAAGCATGTATGTTATGGAATGACCTACAAGATGGGAAACGTTTCCGCATCTAGCAGAATTTGCATATAACAATAGTTATTAAGCTTCAACAAAGATGAGTCATTTTGAAGCATTTTATGGCAAAAAGTGCCACACTCCACTTAGTTGGATTCAACCAGAAGATAAGTTAATTCTTGGACCTGATGCATTGCAAGAAATGGAAAGAACTCTGAAGAAAATTCAACAAAATATTAAAACATTTCAAGATAGACAAAAGAGCTATGTAGAAAAAAAAAAAAGAATTAATAGAGAATTCAAAGTGGGGGACCGTATTTACTTGAGGATTAAGCCTAAAAGAGTACCTTATATATGGGTATTTGTGCTACGTTAGCACGACACTACTGTGGACCATTTGAAGTTCTAGAAAGAGTGGGGCCAATAGCTTATAAATTATCTCTACCTAGTCACATTAAGGTTCACAATGTTTTTCATGTTTCCCTATTGAAAAAGTATGTACATGATCCTACTCATGTAATTGATTGGACTATGATACAAGTGGAAACAAAAAGGTAATTTTCTTGAGGGCCCCTTCGTATACTGGCATGGGAAGAAATAGAGCTCTAGAATAGGATAATAGCTTGGGTGAAAGTGCAATGGAGGCACTTTACACCTAAAGACGCTTCTTGGGAGTGAGAATAGGAAATGAAACAGAAATATAAATCATTTTTTGATAAGTGAACTGATATTTTGCAACATTGAGGATGGTGTTTTGATCTAGAGGGGGAATATGTAATATCCCTATTTTTACTGCTTTTACTAGATAGTTGAAAATCCTAAAGGTTAAGTGAGCCTAAAGATAAAAAATATGTGTGGGCGTGTTATATTTTTTAAATTTTATCAATATCGAATTTTAATTATTGTGCAAAGACTAGAGTATATTGGAGACCAAGATTTCGAGTCCATGAGGATGGAATTAAATTCAAATACTTTCCCAAATTCTCCAAAAATCTTTGGAGAAAATAAAATAAATTAAAATATTAGATTGGAGATAAAAATATAAAATATACCCCAGTAAAGTGGAAAGATACTGAGAAGAATTGAAATAAAACTAGAAAGAGGAAAAAACCAGTTTTAAAGTACTTTTGTGGAAAATACAAAAGTAAATCCTAGCAAAAAAGGAAAATAGCATCTTGATTTAACTAGACACAGTTATGGAAACATGTTGAAGGGAAAGCAAGCTTAAATAATCCATTCCTGGGTAGACAAGAGGTTGTCTACACTGGGAGAAATTGGTCTGTGCTCGAGGGGAGTTGTGCGGAGAAAACTCAAGGTTGGGTGGCAAATAGTCTTACCAAAATTGGTATGCACAAGTAATTTAATGTAACACCTCTTATTTCACAATTTTTTTTCCTAATTATAGTAATATATCTACTTACTAATATAATTCATCACAATCTGACTTGGATCCACATTGTACATTGTCAACCTACCTCTGTGATAACCTTTATTATGTGACTAATATAAGTATATATATCCCCGATATACTTAGATATACTCACCATATTTTTCTTAATATGTATAGGTGTATACCCACAAAATCATGGAATCATTTCTTTTAAATACTACCATGACTATTACTTTAATTAACATTACCACTAGGATCTCAAGGTAGGAATTCAAGATGAGTTCCAACTACTTTAAATGGGTAGTGATAATATATACATGGTAAATGCATGTTCCCCTTGGAGTTTTCACCCATTCAGTTGTGATTATATATATATACACACACAAAATTTCACCCGTACATGTTACTTTCTAAATTTTCCCTCCTACATTTTAGTATGTATATAGTTTAACTATATAGCTCTGACATATCTATTTGACTTAAAACACACTTTCCTATAGTCTTAATCTTCTAACTATCAGTTTTCCACATTTTCACTTTATGTCTATTTGTAATGTATAAAATTTGGGGATTTGATACACCACCATACTTAAATGCACCCCATCTTTACTGTTGATTTCTAAATTCCTCTTATGTTTTGTCTACCATCCGCATCCATGGCACTATTCACACCAGTCCGAAGCATCAACAATGACGTGTTAGACTTGCCCGAAAATTTGTGGTTTCTTCTGATGTGCACCATGACATTATCGTTACCACAACATTTGACCCAGTGTGGTTTATACTATGAAGACTGTGTTTATTCTAGGTTTGATATAACCTGCGTTCACCTAGTTGTATCATTGCATTACTTCCTCATTTCAATTTTTGGTTATGGGCATTATTTATAGAGGATACTACTCTCTGTTCGTTTTTCCAGAAATTTTCTATACCAATAATTTCTATTTCACCATGTATTCAACCACTATCAGTATTTTATGTAGAAGGCGATTGCATAGGTTTCTAATACTATCTCAAATCAATCATATATTTGTTTTTCAATTTTTCGTATCCTAGATCAGTTTTTTTTTACTGCATTAGGTTTACACCACAAACTCTGAATTCCCAAAATGTTCATCCCACTATCGTTCTCCACCTGAACCGGTAGTCGAGAACTAACAAAAAGGTATGTTACGACTTTAAAAATCGTTAACAATTTTTATGTCATTTGTTCCTATACTCTGTTTTTTTATTTAAGAAAGTTTTATTTAAATTCATAGATTGTCCCGACTTAACCCAACTGGTTATCATTATCATACTTCCATTGCTATTGCTTAACACCTGACCAAAAATATATCTTTCTTCTAACAGAGATATTTTAAGGTCTGCATCTGAATAATTTGATTCCGGCAATGTATAGATAACTGTTTATTCTTGCTAGTGTGTTTATTTTAACATTTAGTTTGATGTCTTTGAATAAATGTTTTACTGCTTCCTTATTTATTTTCACAATTTATTTATTCAACATCTTGGTATTGAAATTTTTCTTCCACTATGGAATATCTTTCTCCAGCTTACACAATTAATAAGGTAATATGATTGTTGCATTCTTTGTAATTTTACTTGGTAATAAATTCCTATTTAAAAATTTGGCTAGTATTAACTTCCATTGGATTTCTTGTTTTCAGGTAATTGTGTACTATGATGTTTGTAATGGAATTTTTTGCCATAATCTTTCTCCAACATGAATTTGACTCCCCTTTTCTTATTCAGGTTGGTATTCGTGTTCCCTCGAAGAATCATAGTTCACTTATGATTCCTTACCGCTATTTTCCATTTTCTTCTCTTATGGGACTTAGTCCCCACAACTTGTGCTATGTGACCATTCGAAAATCTATATGTATACTATTGCGCTATTTGAAATTGTTTAATTTAGGATTTTTGATGTCACCAAATTGGACTGTAGTATTATCCTTCAATGAACTAGAATTTTACAGCTATCCTTTAATATCATATTAATAAAAATTTCATTTATTGTTAGTATCAGTTTTGGTTCTATTTGTGTCATGAGCAGAATTCATTCTATACACATGTATATCTGAATGCTTTTCAAATAAATAACCTCTTTTTATGTAGTCTATATTTCTATTTATGTCTATTGTACTATTCCGTTTCATAATTCAATTACATAGTTCTGCCAGATTTTTTTGGTATGTGAATATTAAGGGAAACTTTAAATGAAAATTCCCAATATAATTAGTAAACAATCGTTTCCTTATTCTATAGCATAGAAACACTCTAGTTTCTATATACATAAACTCTTAAATTATGTATTCGTAAACAGAGATTGAATATATAATAACAATGTTAATCCTCTACATCCGTACTCATGGTTAACCGTGTAATTCTTTAGCGGTTTTATAAATATAGATTTGTCTTTTAGTATTATATAATATCATTTGTACGTTCTCCTAAATGTTCATGATATGTATCCTTCGAATCTGCTTTTTTCTCTTTACAAAAGGGAATTTAGACAATACTTTTCCCTTGATATAGTATAATGTATTGTTAGGATAACTAAATATACAAGTAGAAAGGTGACTTACATAGTCTTTTAAAAACTTGTAGTAGAATGCTACTATAAAATATAATAAACAAAATCTTTTCACTTTTAGTTTCATGTTTAGCTACCATATTAGCATGATTTCTCCTTCCATATTATTTTATCTTCTGTTGTTAACGTAGAGTTACAAATCAGGTGTATGCATGTCTATTCTAACTTCTCTTCTTATTTTTATTAGTAAAGAAATGGTTAACTATACAATACAACAAATCTTTTCAGAAATAAACTATTTAGTCATTCCATGTCTGTTTATTAATTTCTATTGTAGAGCACAATTCTCGATGAGTTGTTTTATTAAATAACTGAATACTAATTTCACTAAATTATGGACTGTCAGCTTTCTGTGAGGTACCTAACCTCAGATCTAGACCCGCCACTGGGTGTTAGACATTCTGAGAGTTGGTCCTCTATAGAATCTATTTGTGCAACCATACATATTTTACTATTTCCTCTATATTGATTTGTTAAATGTACAGACCAATAAAAGGTTATTTGTAACTCATAAATTTTCTAATTCCTAAACCCAAATTTCAATTCAGAACTTTCAAGTTAGCCTACTCCTAGCATTATCATTTAAATCAAATACTATTCATATTTCAATGTGCATACCGCTTAGGTCTGACTAGTTGCCTCCCAACCTTAGAGCTTTGTCTTCACAGCTCACCCCCGAGCAGATATATTTTCCTCCATTGATAGAAAACATCTTCTTGATATGGAATCTTCTTATATAAACTTGCTTTCCCCAGCCTGTTTCCCTTAACTGCGTGAAGTTAATTCAGGATGTTGTATTCTTGTTTTCCTAAGATTTCCCTTTGTTTCTTCCACAAAGGTACTTTTAAAGCTAACTTTTCTTCTTTCAGCTTTATTCCACCTTTTCCCAATAGTTTCATCTTTGTTGGGGTATTTAGATATTTATCTCCAAATCTAATTTTAGTATCTTAATTTATTCCTTCGAAGGATTTCTGGAAGTCTGGGAAAGTCTTACAACCTTATCCATCCTCATGGATTGGTTTTCCAGATCTGAATCTCAATCTATTTAGTTCACATTAATTTCCATTTTATTTTATTAACATAATTTAATAAAATATATCCATGCTCAATATGTTCTTTGGGGTCCACTTTGACCCTTATAGTTCTTAACTGCCTATTTTAAAAAGTAGCAATTCAGGGACATTACATTTAATTATGTATTATGATTGTTTTTTGTTAATGAAAGTTAGAGTAATGATGACTCATGTAGGATAGTTTGAATTTATCTTTTTGTATTAAATTATGATCCAGTTAGAAGAGGTGGAAAAATGATCTTTTCTGAATTATTAATTTCTATAGAATTTGGATTTATATAGTTCGATGTATTTAACAGAACATACTATATTGGATACAGTTAGCTCTGTATAGTTACATAGATAATTGAAATTAGTAAACTAATACATAGAATTTCTAAACCCAAGTAGTAGGGTTTAAATATGTGGTTAAGTTTTAAACATCTAATTATTATGCATAGAAATTGTATTGATACATGTGGAAAGGAGGCAAGAAAAATAATGTATTTAAATAATGTGTAATAAATCATTAAACAAAAATATCTATAAAGAAAGAGATAATTTTCAGTCTCATTAGAAGTATGACTGAAAAAGTTAAAATTAAAACTCTATTGCATATTAACGAGAGGGTTACATCCATTCATTCAATTTCTATTGACAAAGAAAACAATTGTGCAATACATATTAAAGTACTAGAGGGTAGTACAAGAAAAATATTGCAATGAAGTAGACAAATACATTGTTAATGATTTATAAAAAATGAATGTTTATCATTACAAATATAACATAATAACTATATTATACATGAGAGTTATCTTTACAAATTGTCATAATTTCTTGACAAAGTCCCTCGTTATATACAAATAATTACAATAAATTTATAAATTTGGGCATAGCTCTGAATTCAGGAGAGTGAATTCCATAGATATTATGGACCAAATTGTACATAGAATGAAGACTATTACACTTCCAAATAGTGACAGAAGGATTGATCAAAATTGAGGAATGATAAAACTAGTGAAGGGAAATACTTGCATAAAAATAACATATGCAAATGTTAGTATATGTGTATACAATAATAAATAATAAATAAATCCATTTACTAAGGTAATTGGGATGGAATTATTCCCTTGTTATCCCATTATAAATAGTGGAATCATTCATGTGCACATAGATATAAATGAATGAGTTCATGCATGTAAATGAACAAGAAAATAATGTGGAAGTTGTATGAGAACATAAAAAGGAAATTACCTCTAATCAGATTGACAGAAAATAAGTTCCTTCACAATATAATTATTTTATTAATTAGAGGAAATGAATAAAATAATTATTTCCAATCAAGGGGATAATTGCAACTCTCTTATAAAATAACTTACAAGACAAGTAAAGAGAAATATGATTAATTAAAATAAAATTATAATTCTGTAAATTTATACAAAGTTATTCTAATTACATATCTATCTATATATAGATGGAAGAATTTGGATTCAAACTATAAATATAATTAAAACCCAATTATAAAACATGAGCTAACAGTTGAATTCATACCTGACAGAATTAGAGTATGACGAAAATGAAATAGACCGTACTAACTGATGTGTGATTTTATATTTTTTAAGGAATATAATAAATTTTCTATCTAATTGTAATCATGTTGTAATCATGTTTCCTACCGTAGGGTTACAGTGACCAATAACCATTCAAATATATTTGAGAAAAAATAATTCAAGGCTTCGTTAGAATCCAAAACAAATATAGAACATAAATTTTCTACTATCCAAAGAATGATTGCAATTAAGAATCATTTATTCATAGTGGAGGAAAAATAAATATAATTGAATAAAAAAACTATGGTATTAATAATATTTATTGTCTTTCAAATTCTCAAGACGCTGAGAATAGAAAAATAATATGATGGGAAGAGGAGTGCTTATCTAAGAAAAAACCTAACAGAGATAATGAATTAATTAATCAAAAAATACATTAAAATAAATCTTTGTGGTAGAACATAACTTGATTTGGGGAAAATCAATTTCATAACCCAAATGATAATAGCATTTAACTAAAACCCTATCACTACAAAAATGATGAGATTGAATAATCGAATTGAAACAAATTTCATGACAAAAATTAATTGTATCGAGACACAAAGAGAGAGACGTTTCAAAGAACAGAGGTAGTAGAATGATAGACCATCTTTGTTCAAAATGAAAATTAACGTCAAGAATTCCTCACCGAATTACTAGAAAGAAATGAAAAACAACTTGAATGTTGTATTGAAAAAATCAACAAAAGTAGAATATGTTCTTCATAAAACGAGGGCTTCAGAATTTATTACCTGGAATTTTTAAAACTTCATTTCATTAGAAGGGTGAGGAAAGAAGTTACCTCTGCAATCACAAAACAAAAACAAAATTAGTCAACAGAAGATAATTAAAATCTAGAAATAAAAAACATAAAACCGTGGCAGGAGGAAAAGTAACCATCGAGTAAAATATTACTATACGGAGTCAGTTTTCATAAGCCAGGAAATATGAGCTTCAAAATGGTGTAAGGGTCTAGAAGAAAAGCCAGAGACAAGACCTCAGTTAGTAGACTGAATGAAAATGAAACCGGAACCCTAACCTGCCTTCAGAAAAGCAAACAAATAGGTTGGAGGGAAATTATATGGATCAATCCCCACTGTAAATGTGTTAACAATCCATCCCACCACAAATTGAAAATATCACAGAGGCCATGTGATTGATTTAATTCACAAAGTACCACAATTAATAAGTGAAGTCCTCGAATAGAGTCATAAATAGTCTGACATCAAGTTATGAATATAATATAATCGAATCCCAATAATGATTTAAGAAATTCAATACGTTGAACTTTCGATTAATATGATAATTATTAAATATTAACATGAGCATCAACGTAATATGCCAGGAAAGAAATGGGAAAAACGTGACAAGTAGAGGGTATTAATTAGCTTAATGTCCTAAGTAAAGGTAGCATAAAGGGTGATATTTATGATGCGAAATTCCTGAAAGTATCCACGATCATGACATGAAAGAAATTAGAACTAAGTTCAAAGCTATATCATAATTCAAATGTGTATACATATAATGTCCTTCGAACTTAGGCTAAGTGTAAATCAAAGAAGGAATTCGAATCATACTCTAAAGTGGAGTTATTATTATATGGGAAGGCCATATGATATTTATAATCAACCTTATGCATAATTTATTATATTAATTATGTGATTTAATTAAAGGTTGAATCCAATACTATAAGTCCATGTATGGATATGTAAATTTAGGATTAACTCTCATTGTTTTCAAAAGGGTTAAACAATGTGGTATAAGTGGAATAAGTAGATAAGAATATATATACATATATTAATTAGAAGAGATTGAGGGTAAATATAATCTTTGAATATGAATTAGATATTATAAGATAAACCTTCTATTAATAAATATGATAGAACATGCAAAAGAATAATAGGATATACATTAATATTAAAATAAATTACTATTATAACATAAGTGAACACATGGAGAATTGGCATCAAGGATAGTCAATACTGAAAGTAAAAAGTGAAATCGTTAATATGGTCTTAGGATCATTAAGCATAGAACATTATGCTGTTCACAAAACCGTAAGTTGTTAGAGAAAATTTAACAACCTCAAATATAATTAGATGAAAACATCGCAATATGAAAAAAGGTATTAAAGTCAATGACGACAAAGTAGCATTAATGATATAAATAGAAAAAAAAATGGGTAAGTGGAGTTGTTACAGAAAGAGAGTACAACAACCCCACTTTCTAGATGGGTTTTCTCCTAAAAGAGTTTACCATGGTATATATTGTGTCAATCCTTGTTTTATTTCATTATTATCTATTTTTTGAATAATTATGATTGGAATGCATACGAAATAATAAATAATTTACAGATCAAAAAATCTAAAGATAAATAAATCCTCATCATGTATATTTCATATTTGTAAGTATAATTTTATCAGATATCTTTTGACAAACTATCTAGTGAAATATCCAAAACAATTTATGTATAATATCATGAGAGAGACTAATAATATTAATTTTTCCATTAGGTCTTCGACAAATAATGGATGAGAAAATATATTTCAGTTGTGTGACTCAATAGTTAGATATTCAATGGTGTCACTTTAAGTCTCATTATTCCTCACACGCTTACGAATGAAACCATAAAAATTCCAATTTTTTGTATGGCCATCTTAAAGTATCCAAGCACGCATGTCATATCTACCCTTCAAATTAATCTTGTTTTGCATGAGCTATAGAAAAATCTTGGAATTTATGTTATTACCATCAACGAATTAATAACCTCGGTTAGATGTTTACTGCTTATTCATGGAAATTTCCTCCAACATACATTTTACCAATGATTTTTTAACTAAAAGTATTATATCAATTATTTAATTATTAAATACATGAGAATGGTTATGGTGTGAACAATTTATGAGGTGTAAATAAACTGGTTTGAATGGCATTTAGTCCCTACCAATTTTCAAATTCAAACATCATGGGGAGGGATTGAAGATAGAAGCATACTTTGGGAGAATTAAAATATCCCAAGAAGTGTCTAAACTCGACCAAGCTTAACACAAACCTGGTGATAACATCCTCCTCTTGTCCATCAAGAAATTATATTCTTATTACTATATAATAAAAATTACGATTAATACTATGAAATAGTGAATTGATTGGAGATCTTTGTAAAAATTTCCTCAAGTTTTTATTTTTATTTTAAAATACGTTTTCACATTTAGAAACTTGATCCGTCTCTCTTCATGATAAATTTGAAATTGGTCGGTTCTATGTGTTTGTTTATCAATATCCTATCTATCAAATTCATGTTGAACAACTAAAGATGCACAAACATTTCTCATATTGAATAACACTCTTAGAATACTTTAACCAATTGTTTAAAAAAATCCACTTCCAATAGCTTATATATATTTCTAAAAAACATATAAAAAAGTTTGTATTGAGATATTTTACTTAATATGGCATTAGAATATTTTATTAATTGTCAACATTGAAATATTTTCATGATAATGATGATGATAATAATTAATGTCCTGTAATATTTTATTTTTATACCTGAAAAAAATCAATAGAAGTGTTCCAAGATCATCATACTTTTTATTGAGTTAAAATATCAAGGTTCGTATTATGATAAATATTTTGAACTTTAAATTTAATTTGAGTATAAACTTAAAAAATTAAGGGAATGTGTTTTCCATCTTCAACCTACTTATTGCTAGAAAGGTAACAAACTCTTTCATCCCATAGTATTTCTGGAATTGACCAACATTTAGTTTCACTATGAATCTCATGAAAATTTTCTTTTATTTTAGCTTCATAGTCACATTGTCCCTACAAAAAAAAAATTACTAACAATATATTTCCCAACGAAAATAATTTTAATTCTCTCATTTGGATATCTTTCACATTCCACACTATATATGAAGTAATAAATAATGGTAGGCCATAAAATCTTTAGTATATTATAGAAATTAATTAATGATAATGTAATTAATTAATATTGTTTCTGATGTTACTTTGTGATGAGGTTTCATTGTTGGTGAGGTTGGTAATTTCATTTACTCTCTTGTGTGGAGATTTTATTGTGTAGAACTTTCAACGGAGTAAAAACTCCACAAAAGTTATCAATGCCATTTGTTTTTGTTTTATTGGGTGCACATAGTTTATTGTGCGGAAGTGTGGACAAAATGATTTATTTTCACAACATATTCATGGTGGGTGTGCATACATACACCATTATTATGTTTAGTATTATTAAAATAATTTTTCTTACTACTTATTCAAAGGAAAACAAATACAAAGAATCAGCATTCCTCATTCTCCCATGCTATCATGTCCCCATTTTTTTTTCTTTTCTTCATGTACTTTTACGATTTATTTGAGTTTCCTCCTTGCTTTAAACTTCTTGTGTTATGATTATCTACTCATTACCCCTTTTAAATCTTTTTTGTGTTATCATGTATTTCTTAAAGAGTCATAATCATTTAACTCTTTGTTGGTACATTCCATAGGTTAATCTTCCTAACCTATCTATTCATCCATTACACTATACATTACCCTTGTGATATCTTTACATACGCTTATTCCTCTTAATATACCTTAACCCTTTATATTTATTTTTTAAGCTATACTCTTCCCTAAATTTAATAATTTCATTAACTAAGTCCCATTGTACTAACTCTTATAGAGCACTATTCCTATATTAAACATAGATAGGGTCTATGATGCAGGGGCATTAGAGTTTAGTCAACAATGTGAAAGATTGTTCACATGTTGTGATTGGATGGGTCAAAACTTCATTTGAAAATGGGTGAAAATCAGTTTTATTGGGAGGATTTGGTTCCTCAACAATTTGTTAAAATCTATTCTGTAATAGATAGGCGTGAACTAGTAATTAGAGGAAGTTGAAAATTTTTGATTCGTGTCAGTTTATTTAGGTTTATTTGATGGAATGTAGAAAGACATGTCATAATTAGGATTTTTTTTACGTTTGAATAATTCGACCCACAGGAAGAGGTCATTTACATTATGTAAAGACTATAAAAATTTACCCTCCATAACAGAGGATTTCAGAGTTTGATATCTCTATGTAAGACATTGAGTGTGAATTAAAATCATGTGATCTATATATGAAGGAGGGTTTCTATTCGTTTCAAAATTTCTGTTGATATTTCTGTGTAGTAAATTGGGTACGAATTGAGTTATTTTAATCTCAGTGCAAAAGGGATTTCATTTCCAAATCTATTGGCTTCCACATATTCTGGATATGAATCCATTATTCAAACTCTACGTGAAGGGTTTAGGGAAGAATCGAGTCAATTACTTCTTAATTGAGCTAGAATTTCAATCATACCATTAAGGCGGAGAAACAATTTTCCAAGTGGGATCGATATTAATCAGAAATCTAGTGGAATCTGACTTCTATACAGTCATACCTAGAAAATTTGCAAGTGAGAGGTTTTTTGGAATGATACCACTGGTCTTACATGGCATTTGGGATGAGGGTGGTTTGCTCATTTTGGAATGTGATCCAATAATTTTGCAACACATCATATTAATAAAACCATCAATATCACGTTATATCAGATTGATAAAGGTCGGTTTCAATTGTAGTGCGACCACCGTTCGATTACATAATTTAAGATCAAATGGTATTGCACAACGCAACCTACGTAGGAGTTAATCAAGGTATGGATCAACGCCTCTTTTGTTGGTAGTGGTTATAACGCATTTTTAAGTCTGAACATGTGGGGCCCGAATGAGTTTTAAATGTTGATTAAAATATGCTACAACATTACATTCCTGAAAGTTAAAAACAATCATTCCAATGATTTTAAATGTTGTAAGGTTTGGATGTTGGTTCAAAAGATTTTTAACGTTGATTTAAATGCATTTTTATACTAAATTCCTGAAGGCTTAAGCACCATATGGAAGTTACAGCATTGTACTCTCAAGGGATCTTCAATATCGATTTTTAAATGGCCTTGAATAGTTCCAAGGACTTGTAATATTTTTCTATAGAAATTTTAAACTATTATGAATTTCATTAATAAAATTTCATAAATTTGATGAATGAAAGTGAAAACAAAGAGTTGGAACAAATTTCCCCAGAGTTAGAAATAATTTTACAAAGTGAGAAAGGCTCTCCTTAACGCCTGCACCCACACTGCCATCATTTGTGGTATCAGAGCAGACTATAGAGAATTTATCCAAGATTGAATAGAATTCTAAGAGTCAGAAGAAAAAATCTAGCATGGTTGTCCAAATTTGTAGAGGTGCTACTGGCAGAAGAAGAGGCAGGCCAGTTGCCAATGCAGAAGTACTGGAGACTATGCAACAGATCCAAGCTAGATTGGAAGCAATTGAAGTAAGAAATCCAAGAGATCCTGAAGATGTCAGTGAACCTGAAGCTGAAGAAGAAGATGATAATGTTGAGCTTATTCCTGAGATGAGACTCTTTAAAACAGTTTTAGGATCTACATCCAAGCCTAGACTTGAAGTATCAGCTTTTGCAGGAGGATTGAATCCAGAAGAGTTGATAGACTGGATCAATGAGATGAATAAATGCTTTGATTATGAAGATATGGGTGAAGACAATAGAGTTAAATTTGCAGTGACAAGGTTGAAAGGACATGCAACACTTTGGTGGGATGGAGTGTAAGCAGAGAGCAGGAGAGTTGGTAAACAACCAATCAAGAATTGGAGCAGAATGGTGGAAAAGCTGAGAGGTAAGTTTTTTCCTAGTGACTATCAGCTTTCATTATTTAGACAAATTCAGAATCTTAGACAGAGATTAATGGCAGTGAAAGAGTACACAGAAGAAATTTACAAAGTGAGCATAAGAGCTGGATAGATCCATGACACAACAAAGAAGATTGCCAGGTACAAAAATGGTCTCAGAATGGAGATCCAATATGAGATAAGTATATTGTCTCCTAAGACAGTAGAAGAGGCTTATCAAATGGCTTTAAAAGCTGAAGAAAAACTCCTGAGAAAAAATTCTGCCAAAGGAAGAGGTACTTTCCGAGGAAATGGAAGTCAAGGTGGTAAAGGAAGATCTATAGCACCAAGAGATGGAGCTAGCAGAAGCTCACCTCAGCATGCACACAAAGAAGGTGATGCAAGTGGCAAAAGAAATTCCTACAGAGGAAAAGGAGGGAGAGGAAGAGGAAGAGAAGTGAGATGTTACAAATGTAACAAATTGGGACATAGAGCCTATGAGTGCCCATAGAAAGAGAATTTGGGTACAAGTCAAAGAAATGAAATTGTTGCTCAGACTGAAGGAGCAGCAAAATTGCCTGAAACAAAGAGAGAAATTATGCCATAGATGGGAGAATATTTGGTTGTCAACAAGGTTTTAGTGAAACAAACAAAAGAATTTGTTGAGCTAGCGCAGAGGAAAAATTTGTTCAGAAGTGTATGCAAAGTTCAATGGAAATGTTGTAAATTGGTCATTGATAGCGGCAACACATAAAACTTGGTCTCTACAGAGGTGATAGAGAAGTTGAATTTGAGGACAAGGGAACATCCAACACCCTACAAGGTTTCATGGCTTCATAAGGGTCATCAGTTGATTGTGAAAGAGCAATGTGAAATAGAATTGCAGATGGGAAACTACAAAGATAAAATAATGTGTGATGTGATGCCTATGGATGTGTGTCACATACTTCTGGGTAGACCTTGGCAGCATGACAGAGTAGTAGTGCATGATGGTAAGAGGAACACCTACAAGTTTTTCAATGATGGTATGTATCAAACATTGTTACCTATGGAAGAAGGAGATGCATCGAGAAAAAATTCTGATCCAAAGACTTTATTGTTGAGTGGAAAATAATACTTGCAGCAGATTGAAGATGAAGAGGTAAACTTTGATTTAGTTTGCAAACCTAAGGTATTATTTACTTCTACTAAAATTTCTGATTTGCCAATTGAAATTCAAGAAATGTTGGACAACTATTGTGATATTATTGTGGATGACTTACCTGAGGAGTTACCACCTATAAGAAGAATCAACCATCAGATAGATTTGATCTGAGGATCAAATCTACCAAACAAAGTAGCTTACAGAATGACTCCCACAGAAAATGAAAAAATCAGAAAGCAAGTGCAGGAATTGGTCGACAAAGGTTTGATCAGAGAAAGTTTGAGTCCTTGTGCAGTACCTACAGTTTTGAGTCCAAAGAAGGATGGAGGTTGGAGAATGTGCACTGATTCAAGAGCAATCAATAAGATAACAATCAGGTATAGATTTCCTTTACCCAGAATTGAAGATTTAATGGACTCTTTGAGTGGAGCAAGATATTTTTCAAAACTAGATTTGAAAAGTGGGTATCATCAGATTAGGATAAGAGAAGGTGATGAATGGAAAACAGCCTTTAAAACAAATGACGGATTGTATGAGTGGATGGTAATGCCCTTTGGTTTGTCAAACTCACCTAGTACTTTTATGAGGCTCATGAATGAAGTGTTAAAGGAATTTATTGGTAAATTTTAAATAGTATATCTGGATGATATATTAATTTACAACAAGACAAAGGAAGAGCACTTGAGGCATCTAAATTATGTCCTGAAGAAAATACATCAAGAGAAGTTGTTGATAAATATAAAGAAGTGTTCATTCATGAAAGAAGAATAGGTGGATCTGGGTTTTGTTGTTTCTACTGAAGGTTAAAGATGGATCTAGAAAAGGTAAAGGCAATTGTGGAGTGGCCTTCACCAAAAAGTGTTTTTGAGGTAAGAAGTTTCCATAGACTTGCTAGTTTTTATAGAAAATTCATAAGAAATTTCAGCAAGATTAATGCACCTATCATTGAAACCATAAAGAAGGACAAACAACCATTCAAGTGGACTGCTGAAGCTTAAAGGAATTTTTAGTTTTTAAAACAGAAAATAACTGAGAAACATGTCTTTATTTTGCTTGATTTTAACAAACCATTTCAAGTAAAGTGTGATGCCAGTGGAGAAGCTATTGGAGCTGTCTTAAGTCAAGAAGATAGACCTGTAGCATATTTTAGTGAGAAGCTAAATGACATAAGGAGAAAGTACTCTTCTTATGACAAAGAGTTTTATGCAATAGTACAAGCATTGAAGAAGTGGAGGCATTATTTAATGTCTAAAGAATTTGTGCTATATTCAGATAATCATGCTTTATAGTATATTATACAGCAGCTTAAATTGAATCAAAAACATGCTAAATTGGTTGAATATCTTCAAAGTTTTAACTTTGTTTTGAAGCACATAAGTGGCCAAGCAAATAAGGTAGCTAATGCCTTGAGTAAGAAGAACATTCTTGTTCAAGAAAGTAAAATTGAAGTAGTAGGTTTTGATTTTCTTAAAGAACTCTATAAAATAGATTTGGATTTTAAAGAAGCATTTGAAGCATGTTGTAATCATGTTTTGATGGACAGAATTCAGTGGTTAGATTATTTCTTGCAAGAGGGTTTATTGTTCAAAAGAAATAAATTGTGCATACCAAATTGTTCCATGAGAGAGAATTTAATCAGAGAGAAGCATGGTGGTGGGCTTGCTGGACATTTTGGTACTGATAAAACTTATGAGTAGTTGCGTCATTTTTATTATTGGCCAACGATGAGATCCGAAGTGGAAAAGTTTGTGAAAAATTGTAAAATTTGTTAGTCTGGAAAAGGGAGAAGCCAGAATACAAGTTTGTACATTACACTTCCTATTCCAGACAGACCTTGGGATATGGTAAGTATGGATTTTGTTTTAGAATTGTGTAAGACACAGAGGGGGAATGATGCAATTTATGTTGTTTTTGACAGATTTTCAAAAATGGCACATTTTATTCCATGTTATAAGACCAGTGATGCTACTCATGTTGCCAATTTTCTTTTCAAGGAGATTGTTAGATTACATGGGTTGCCTAAAATTATTGTTTCTGACAGAGATACTACGTTTGTTGGTCATTTTTGGAGGACATTGTGGAAAAATCTTGGTACTACTCTGAATTTCAGCTCAGCTTATCACCCTCAGACTGAAGTAGTGAACAGAAGTTTGGGTAATCTTTTGAGAATTCTTGCAAGAGAACATCCGAAGCAGTGGGATCATATTTTACCATAGGTAGAATATGCATACAATGATTGGCTGAACAAAATTACAGGACATAGTCCATTCCATATTGTTTATGGGATGCACCCAAAAGGAGTATCTGATTTGAGGAACTTGGGAAAAGCAGAAATGAGGAGTGCTGATGGAGAAGAGTTTGCTTCAGAAATACAAGAAATACATGAGCAGGTAAAATGAAAACTACAATACAACAGTATCAAGTACAAGAACAGAGCAGATTTGAGCAGAAGAGAAGTTAATTTTGAAGTTGGTGATTTGGTTTTGGCACACTTGATGAAAGAAATATTCCTAAAGAGATAGTATAACAAACTGAAATTCAAAAAGATAGGACAATGCAGGGTATTGAGAAAATTTTCTGCAAATGCCTATGAAATTGAATTTCCAACTGACATTGGAATATTGCCAATATTCAATGTTGCTGATTTGTACAAATATGAAGATGGAGGCACTAATGAAATACCAGAAGACATAGAACAGATTCATTGGGTAAAACAGTTACCTACAACACAACCATTACAACCAGAGATGATTTTAGATAAGAAAGTGTTCAAGAAAACCAAAGGACAAGAGTATTTCTAATATTTAATCAAGTGGAAGCATCAACCAGTTGAGGGTGCTACGTGGATGACAGAAGTTATGTTGCAAAAACTGGGCAGTTCTGTGGAGGAGCTCATGGATAGGAGCCCATGAAGAATTTGGTCCTCGGGAGTCTGATGCAGGGGCATTAGAGTTTAGTAAGCAATGTGAAAGATTTTTCAGATGTTGTGATTCGATGGGTCAAAACTTCATTCACAAATGGGTGAAAATCAATTTTACTGGGAGGACTAGGTTCCTCAACAATTTATTAAAATATATTCTGTAATAGATAGGTGTGAACTAGTAATTAGAGGAAGTTGAACAATTTTGATTTGTGTCAGTTTATTTAGGTTTAGTTGATGGAATCTAGAAAGACATGTCATAATTAGGAGTTTTTTTACGTTTGAATAATTCTACCCTCAGGAAGAGGTCGGTTACATTATGTAAAGACTATAAAAATGTACCCTCTGTAACAGAGGATTTCAGAGTTGGCCGTAGAAGAATTGTTGTGAGGACTTGATTTAATCAGATTGCAATATTTATGAACTACTTTTTATACTGGCAATCCCCGACATCTTTCACCTTCGAAATCTTACTGATTTTGATATCTCTGTGTAAGATATTGAGAGTGAATCGAAATCATGTGATCTATATATGAAGGAGAGTTTCTATTCTTTTCAAAATTTATGTTGATATTTCTATGTAGTAAATTGTGTACAAATTGAGTTATTTTAATCTCAGTGTGAAAGGGATTTCATTTCAAAATCTATTGGCTTCCACATATTCTGGATATGAATCCATTATTCGAACTCTGCGTGAAGGGTTTAGGGAAGAATCGAGTCAATTGGTTCTTAATTGAGCTGGAATTGCAATCATACTATTAAGGCAGAGAAACGAGTTTCCAAGTGGGATTGATATTAATCGGAAATTTGGTGAAATCTGACTTCTATACAGTCGAACCTAAAAAATTTGCAAGTGAGCGGTTTTGTGGAATGATACCACTGGTCTCACATGGCATTTGGGTCAAGGGTGGTTTGTTTGTTTTGGAATGCGATCCAATAATTTTGCAACACGTCATATTAATAAAACCACCAATGTCACATTATATCAGATCGATAAAGTTCGGTTTCAATTGTAGTGCGACCACTGTTCGATTACATGATTTAAGATCAAATGGTATTGCACAATGCAACCTGCATAGGAGTTAATCGAGGTATGGATCAACGCCACTTTCATTGGTAGTGGTTATAAAACATTTTGCAGTCTGAACATGTGGGGCCCGAATGAGTTTTAAATTCTGATTAAAATATGCTACAACATTACATTCCTGAAAGTTAAAAACAATCATTCCAATGATTTTAAATGTTGTAAGGTTTGGATGTTGGTTCAAAATATTTTAAACATTGATTTAAATGCATTTTTTACACTAAATTCCTAAAGGCTTAAGCACCGTATGGAATTTAAGGCATTGTACTCTCAAGGGATCTTAAATATCGATTTTTAAATGGTCTTGAATAATTCCAAGGACTTGTAATATTTTTCTACAGAATTTTTAAAACATTTATGAATTTCATTAATGAATATGCAGGATCATGGAAGAAGCTCCCAACCCTCCTGAGAAGAATGAAGACCTACCTTAATTCCAATTACAGAGTGCACTCCTCTTACTCCAGCTATCTTACGATGTTATCTAGTTTGCAACTGTTTCGAAATTTTTCTCTGTTATGTTTCAGTTTCAGTCTCAAAACTAGACATGTTGGTTTCCCATCCTAGGCAGCTTTTCATACTCGCTACTTATGGACTGGTTTCCCCATATGGGGCAGTGCTTATTTTTCTATCAAGATATTGACATTTCCTTCCAGAATTGGCTTGCCAAATTCGAAGGACGATGTAATGTTTTGTCATGTATAATATAATATAAGTAGACTAAATTAGAAAAAAAAAATAATGGTTTCTTTGGTTAGTTTTCTAGGAAATCTTATATGTATCTGAAATTTATACAAAAACGTATTTGTAGTTTCTTCCATATTGTACCATGTATTCTTTTCATTATACTTTCTCTCAGTAGCTAGAATTTACAAGTTCTATTTTATTTATCTTAATTTTTTACATATAAGTACAAATTATTTACTATCTAATCACAACCCTTTTGGGGATTACAAGTAACCATATTGTCAGTGTGTCCACCTACAGGACCTTAGTTTTTATACATAATGCAGTGTCCGCGTTGTACAATACTCAGTATTGGCACTATACAATACACATATTTGACACTGTAAAATACACAGACTTTATACTATACCATACACATTACTAACACTATATGTAATTTTGACCAAGCCCGTTGAACTATCCTGTAAAAAGATTCAAACATGGTTTAACATAACATTAATACCTTATTTACAAGGAATAATTTTGTCTATTAAGTTAGAAAAGTTGATCTTCTAGCCATTAATAGAACTTAAGAAATTAATTATAAATTTTCAACATACTGCAAACAAATTTGTAAAGACTAATTTTCCTCCCAACAATGATCTTATCCTCATAGTTATCCCACAAGTAGAGATCAGTATTCCCCAGTGTTGAAAACCTCTTGTCACATTATGGATGGCACTTTTAAGCGCACTTTCTCCAACAAGTTTCCATAACAGCGTCCCGTTATTATGGGTTGTTGTTTCCCATAGGATACGCTTTAATTTTGTTTTTTCCACAAATTCTTGGTTTAAAATTTGCTTTTCCTCGAAGCATTTTTTCTTACCTCTTCCTAATAACTTTCCTTTTTACTGAGATTTTTCTTAGATATTTTTCTCCCATCTCATTTCATATTTTTATTTTTCTCCAGAGGATATTTTGGATAATTTTTAAAAAGTATGAAATTCTATCCTCTCCTCGTGGACAAGAATTTCCATATCTCAATTACTCTTGTATTTACAAAATTGACATAATTTTCATAAATAGTTATTAATTAAAATATATCTTCCAACAACATAATTTTTCCAAAGGTCCACCTAGACCTTGGTCTTATTTACATAAACATAAAATGTGTAATTCAGAGGTATTACACACACACACACCCCATTTCCATATTAACATGTGCCTCCAATAGAACCCAATTATCCAGTCAATGCGAAAACATCCCACATATTAAAATCAATAGTTTAACAATTCCCTATGCACTATCTCGCATAATAGAAATTAACAATATTATTCATTTCACAAAGACTAATAGCTATAAAATCAAAATATCTACACAACTTCTATAGCTCACATACATACAATTTTCAAATGTGTAATAATATCTCCGCTCGACATAACATCAATAGTTAAACAATGTCCTATCTACATACTCTGTATTCCAGGTATAAATACTCTAACAACAAAACATAATAATATTTCATGTTTCCTTGAACATGCCCAGCAATAGTATTTCCAAGAAGTTTCTAAACTCGACCAAGCTTAACACAAACCTAGTGATAACATCCTAGTCTTGTCATATTATTATTACTATATAATACAGATTATGATTAATACTAAGGAATAGTGAATTGATTGGATATGTGTAAAAATGTCATCAAATTTTTAATTTTATTTTAAAAGATATTTTCACATTTAGAAAACTGATCCATATCTTTTCATAATAAATTTTTAATTAATATTTATTTGTCGATTATATGTATTTTTTTATGAATCTACTATCTATCAAATTCATATCGAACACCTAAAGAAGCACAAATATTTCTCATATTGAATAACACTCTTAGAATAACTTAACCAATTGTCAAAATATTCCACTTTAAATTTATTTATATATATTTCTAAAAATATATATATAAAAGTTTATTGACATATTTTACTTAATATGAAATTGGAATATTTTATTAATAGTCAACATTGATATATTTTCATGATAATGATGATCATCATAATTAATGCCCTTTAATATTTTATTTTGTGTACTTGAAAACATTAATAGTAGTGTTCCAAGATCATCATACTTTTATTGAGTTAAAAGATCAAGATGGTTGGTATTGTGACAAATATTTTGAAATTTAAATTTAATTTTATTATAAACTAAACAATTTAAGAGAACATTATTTTCATCTTCAACCTACTTATTGTTAAAAAGGTAACAAGCTCTTTCATCCCATAGCCTTTTTGGAATTTACCAATATTTAGTTTCACTATGAAGCTCATGAAAATTTGATTTTTCTTTTAGCAATGTTTATTTTCTTCTTTACGTAAGTGAAAGATTTTTTTTTATTTTAGAGATTTCATTGATAACATCATAATATCTTACCAACCATTTAATTTATATGGTTTCCCAAGTGGAAAAGGGTTTCCACAATTTTAATTTAATTATCAATAATTATTATGTGGATGGTAGGAATTTAACGTGTATAGAATATTCTATAGTATTCTTAGTAGTAGGCACAAATCAAAGGTTCATATTTATCTCAAAAGTAGTTATTTCCTTTATCTTTCGTCTGCAAAGTTATATTTATTAGATATGTAAAATTAAAATTATTAGATTTGTTTGGGAAATGTGTAAAAGTATTAGATTTCTTTCTTATATTCAAAGATCCACACACAATGAAACATACTACTAATAATAGATTAAGGTTAATAGTTTAACCTTAATTTCCTAATAAAAGCTCCACATAATGAAATCTACTACATAAACCACATTTTTAGAAAAAATTCCATTTTTAGAGAAATAAAACACTATCAGAACATTCTTCGGAACAAATTCCATCATGCTTAAAGATTCAATTCTAACACCAATACCTAAAGCAATAACACAGTGTTAAAACACTCATAAAAATCCACCTCTTCCACAGATATCCCATTTTCCAGATTAACTCTCCCACATATACCACTTACTCTCCATAGTAAAAGATTCGAATAACATTATACCCAGCCCTCTGTGAACATGCATACAATATACTCCATGTTTAGTAAACATAAAACCATGAAATGTGTAAAAGTATTATATTTATTTTGGAAATCAACAAACATACACCATATTCTATATAGACATATCTCTGAATAATAAAAGATAATAATAATAATATATTGACATTTATAGTTTAATATACATTTCAACATGCACCCTGTCATACGGAAATATTCAATTCTCACACCAATTCTCAGAGCAACAACACATTGTCCCTACAAAGCAAAAGACTTAACGCTAAGAGTACATTTCACAAGAGAATCGGTATCCCAAGGAGTTTGAAAATACGATTTATCATTTATCTCTGCAAGATGAATTTCTGCTGCAGAAATTTGACACTAAATGAAACTTTTCTATCATCATTAATTTTCGGCTACTAGGAGGTTTCCTCGTCCCAACGACACTAAAGTGGCATAGAAAGGACGAGTCCCAAAACAAATCTGATACAAATATCTACATTCTTGTACCTTACATTGTGGAATTCATCTAGCAATGCAAATAAATAGTCCACAAGTTACAGAATGGGCTTATGTGCTCCCATTCCTAGCCAAAACTAGTGGATCTACATCATTTGGTATACACACTAGACCTCAAATTGCTTAATGCATCTTGGATCTACATCATTTGGTATACACACTAGACCTCAAATTGCTTAATGCATCTATGTTCTAGGTTTTTTTAATGACATATACAAAGCGCGTCTTCAAGCCCAAAAAAACACAAAAGTTATATGCAAGGAGCTCCCATGGATAAAAGGGATTAGCAAAAGGGATCAACACAAGAGCCAAAACTTCCATAGTTCAAACACATACGACTACACTACCTCTTTCCGAAAGAGAGATGTTAGAAATTAAGAGACCTCAAGCATTTGAGTGTTCAAAGTCAGAAAAAGAGGCCTCTCTTAAGGAAGAATAGAATTAAATAGATATTATGGAGGAGAATCCAATGGAAATTTTAAATGCCATTCCCAATAAGGTTTGTGGAAAAAATAGAAAAAAAAAGAAAAAATGATAATTAAGCCTCCTTTGCACTTCACCCCAAATGTAATTTTTTATATTTTTTTTGAGCTTCAGTCTTGGTTTATGTCTCTTTATAAGAAATTCTATTATCTTTGAAATGTGTTTATACGAGCTCTGAGGTCAATTTGTCTTAAAATTTTGGATAACATGTTTGGATGATTTTAAACATGTGCAAATATAATTTTATCTTTATTTTTTCAAATTAAATAAAATTATCATTTTTTTTTTAAAACTACATTATAATAATTTCAAATTTTATTAAAAAATGAGAAAGTTCAATATCTTTAAAAATATTCAATATTTACTTTAGAATCATCTTATTAAACCACATAAATCAAATAATAATTAACTATAAAAAATATTATTTCATACCGAAGAAAAATATTACAAATTATATCATTAATATTAATATTTAATTTTAATTTTAATATTATTATAATATTAAAATTATTTATTATAACTCATTAAATTTTATATTCAGAGAACAGCGAAATTAAGAGAACGCACAGATCAGGAATTAAAATTCAACTAAATGACAAGGGAAATGCGGTGAGAATGTTCTCCTCTCTCGATAGTAACTCAACCATTCCTAGCGTTTAACTTTAACTTTGTTTTTAAATATAGCCGTTGAAAGTCCAATTTACATCCACTTAGTGTATACAACGCTAAATTTCAAATTTGCTTGTGCAATAAATTTAAATATAATTTAAGCAATAAATTTGCATTTGTAAATTTAAATGTGTATCAACCGTCAATTCAACTTAATTAACTTTACATTATCAATTAAATTTAATTAAATCTAAAATTTGCTTTCAACATATATTAAGTAAACTTTAGAATAGCGCCATATTACATAAAAATTCTCAAAAATACTTTTTCTAAAAGTTATAAGTCTCTAATATGCGAGGCATTTTCAGTTTGCATAAAATCATCTCTAATTCGTGTATCTCTAATATGCGAGGCATTTTCAGTTTGCATAATATCATCTCTAATTCATTATACACGAGAGAAGTTGGTTTCCTATATAATGTTGATTTTTAAGATGTATTATTATTTAATTTGTTACTCCATTATGATGTTTTTTATATTTAATTATAGTTACATTATAGAAGTTGGTTTCCTATATAATTTTGATTTTTAAGATATATTATTATTTAATATGTTATTTTATTATGATGTTTTTTATATTTAATTATAGATACATTTTATTATTTTAGAGGTTTTAATTATATTTTTATTAATTTCTTTAAAGGTATTATAGTTGATTATTGATGAGATGTTGTTATATAATATTACATTTAAAGACGATATTTCTATTAAAATAAAAATTAATAACAAAAAATTTATGGTGATATAAATAAAATACTTTAACTTTTATCATGACTTTACAACAACTTTATACAGGGAGGTAATTCATATTATGTTATTGATATTATATCAATTTTAATTCATTATGTGTTCAATTGACATGTAACATTTAAAACAAAAATATATTAATATAAACAATGATTTTAGTGTCATTTTATAATAAAAAATTTCAATGTGCATATTAAATAACATAATTTTATATGAATGTTTTATACATAAATAATTTATATGTAGTCTATATAACATTTAAAATTTATTAATAATAAACGAAGGACTAATGTGGGTTAGAAATCAAATATTTTGATATTCATGTTAAATAAATTATTTTAACTTTAAATAATTAAAGAATAAGAGTATGAGAGAGCTCTTATTCCACTAATAGTGCTTTCTAATTGAAGTTATAAACAAGATTCATAATCTCTGAATTATATATATATATATATATATATATATATATATATATATATATATATATATATATAAAGAATAATTAGGAAGATAGATTAAATATTATGGATATATGTTTTATATTTATTAATATGACTTAAATGTATTAACATTTTAATGTGAAGAATTTGAATTGCAAATAAAATAATTTACTATTACGTTTCAACTACATAGGTATTTCATAAAATAAGTGAAAATAAAAAACCTCTTGTATTTAAAACATTTTATTAGTGTATTGCTCAAATCTAGTATAGTTGCATCTTAATTCTAGATCTACCAAAAGCATAGAAGAATAAAATTTAATGAAATCTCTAGAAGTGCAAACATTAGTAGATCTAAAATTAAGATAAATATATTTTAATTATTATTATTTGTAAAAAAATAATTAAACTCTCAATACTATTTGTATTAATTTTATATGCCATTGTAAATATTTTATTATAACCATTAAATTTTTTATTCCTAATATCTTATTATAATTAAAATATTTCAATAAATAATAAAAAAAGGACTAAGAGAAATATGAATTTGATAAAAAATAAAAAGTCACAACATAATTTTTTTTTCCTAATTTCCTAATATTTTGTATAAATAGTGAAAAATGAGAGAATTGTTAAAATATTTAAAATCAAGGACGTCATTTAAAAATATGAAATCTAATTAAATGAGGAGCTTAGAATGGTATGATAAGAGAGAAAGTACAATCGCTAAAAAAATAAAAATTTAAAAAGTGTTGTTACATAAGTGGTAATAGTAATAAATATGAAATCAAGATACTTTATATTTTTTTTGAATGTTTGTTTTTTTTTCATGATGCAAAGGGTTTATGTTAAATTGGATATTGTAATGTCCTCATATGATTGGGAAATTTTTGGTTATTTGTTTTACTTTTACTACGATAATTAGAGCAAAGATAAGTGATAAAATTGAATTGAATATTTTTAGATGTGAATAGTAAATAATTTTTATTTAATGTGTTTTCATGAAAAATAGCTATTGTTCCAAGAAAATTCTACCAAATGTGGAAAATCCTCTTACATGGTGGGTCTCCATTACATACATGTGAAGCATGCCCTTTAGTATTTGATTTTTCCTTTCTTTCGAATGATAAGTTTTGTTAAAATTCAGCTTTGTTCCCATTCCCCCAAATAGTGTCTTCTAGAATGAGGATGTGAACTTTGCATCCCTATCACAAATGATCATCTTTGGTATTACGTAAAGTTCAAAAATTTCCTTCATAAAAATATTGGCCACTTGTGTTTCCCAAAAGTCAATTTCAATGTGATAAAATGTGAAACCTTGGTTAGTGTGTCTACCACTACCATAATGGATTCGTGCTCATACTTAGTCCAAGGTATTCCTGTGATGAAATCCATGGAAATCACTTCCCACTTCCATTATGGAATCAGCAGGGGGTTGAGAAAACCTATGGGATTTTGATGCTCTGGTTTAGCCTATTGGCACTCCAAACATCTTACCAGGTAATCAATTGTTTTTTCTGTATTGTAGGCCAAAATTTTTTTTTCCACAATGTTGTCACCATATTTTGGTAACTTGGATGACCGGAATAAGGTCTCTTATGGTACTTATCCAAAATCACTTGCTTCAAGGTTGGTATGTTGGGAATATACATCCTATCTTTATAGATTATTAATCCTTGAGGATTCATGGTGTATCTGGGATCTCAACTTGCTGTAGTTTTTTTTGCAATTCCAAATACCTAGGATCTTGTGAAAAAACTTCGTAAATCTATTTTTCAACATCAAATTTTACACTGCTACCTATGTAAGACAAAATTTGATAAGACTGTATACTTAAGGCGTAAAAAAATTCAATTTTCCTTTCTTTTAATGTGTTTGATCTCCATATCAAATTCGCTAAGGAAAGGTAACCATCTCACTTCTCTTTAATTCAAATCTGGATGACTAAGGAAATATTTGTGACCGATATGATCAGTCATCAACACAGATTTCTTACCCAAAAGATAACGTAACCACATTTTTAAAAGATGTGTGACAACAAATAATTCTATGTTATAAACTGCATAATTTTTCTCATGTTTCTTCAGTTATCTAGACTCTTATGCTACCACTACATTGTCTTGCAACAATACTCCTCTGAGTCCTTCTATGAAAGCATCAGTGCACACAACAAATTCCTTTGCTGGATCAACAATATTTAGGATGGTAGCACTAGTTAGTTTTTGTTTCAGCCTCTCAAATATTTCTTGGCACTTGGTTTTCCACTAAAACTTCACACCATTTTTTGTAAAGAAGTAATAGGATAAGCCAATGCAGAAAATAACTCCAAAAATGTACTATAATATCTGGAAATACCCATGAATGAACTTATGGATGGTACGTCTGTGGATACATGCTAATTTAGAATTGCTTGTACTTTTCCCCGATCTACCGCCAACCCCTCTTTGGAAATAACATGTCCCAAATATTGAATATTTGGTTCGTAAAACTCACACATGTTGAGTTTTGAATATAGTTTGCGTTCTCTTAGTCTTTGCAACATTATTCAAAGATGTTCCTGGTGTTCCTCTTTTTTCTTAGAGTACACTAGAATATGATCTCTGCTGACTAGCATGAGCTTATCCAGAAGTTTCTGTATAAAAATCTTCATGATACACATGAAGGTAGCAGGGGAATTTGTAAGCCCAAAAGGTAGGACTACAAATTCATAATTTCCATACTGAATTTTGAATGTTGTTTTGTGGATGTCTTCATATTTTACGTGAATCGACTAATAACCAGTTCTCAAATCATTTTCTGAAAATAGGGTTGCCCCCCTTACTTGATCAAACAAGTCATATCTTTGTGATAGGGGGTACTCGTTTTTTATGGTTAATTTGTTTGGTTTTATGTAGTCCATATACATCCTCAGGGTACCACCTTTTTTATTGATGAATAAAATTGAAGCTCCCCATGGTGACACAATTGGTTTGATATACCCCTTATTTAATAATTCCTATAACTGAAGTTTTAGTTCTAACATTTTGGGGGTTATCATTCTATATGGGGCTCGGGAAACTGGTGTGGATCCCGGTATGGTCTCAATAGAGAAATAAATATCTATCTAAGGGTGAAGCTAAGGAATTTCTTCAGGAAACACATCTTGTAAGTCCCTAATCATTGGTAAATTTTCTACAATTTCATTTTCTGCTTGTTGTCCCAAATGCTGAATTTGTATAGCATACAATGGAAATCCCTTCATTGATGTTTGCTTGAATTGTAATGCAGAAAAATTTCTAACGTACAAGTTTTGGTTTCCCTCTCACTACAATTTACTCTCCTAGTGCATCTATACAATTTGCTATTTTTTCCAAACAATTTACTACTCATTTATGTTGTTCCAGCCAATCCATACCAACTAGTAAGTCATAAGATCCTAAGGAGAGGATATTTAGATTAAAAATTTTAATATGCCCATTCATATTTATAGGATACTTGTGCAATTTTTGGGTTACCTTCCATCTTGTTCTAGTAGCCAACTGCACCAGCCAAGAGTGCTTAAATGTTTCTGTCTTCAATTTACATTTTTCCACTATGTGTGGACTAATATAGCCTAAAATAGATCCAAGATCAATTAAAATAGATACACGTTGGTTGGAAATGATAGCTTCAATTTTAATCATGGTTGATTGATGTTCGGCATGTCGGTCTTCTAATGCAGTGTTCATTCGGGGAATCCTTCTAGCAACATCATTCACTGTGGTTTCCTCATGCATTCTTAAATGTTTTGAATAGTTGTTGTGAAACTAGCTCCAAAAATATAAGAAAAGAGATATCAATGCCTTAGAAATAAGCCACTTCGAGGGGGAAACCTTCAATACATTACATGAATGAAAAATTCTTGGATTATACAAATGACCAAAATATCCTTCTATATAGGAGTCCATGGGGCTGTAATGTAATCCTAGTGGGGCCACAATGTAATCCTAGGTAACCTAAGAATAATAATTTAAGGGCACAATAATAACAATATTGGGGTTACATGGTTAAAAAAATAACAATAAGGGGGACTACACTAACATAATAAGGGACTACACTATTAATATAGGGACCTAACATGCCCCTGTCCTTCAAAAAAGTGTTTTTCTCAACGCTTCACTAGCTCCGGGTGCTTTTGTATGAAATTCTCATCCTCCCATGTAGAATCTTCCGTGGGTAAGTTCTTCCATTTGATGAGATACTCTGAAATTGATCGATTTTGTAGTTGTCGAGTTCTTGTTTCCATGACTACTTTAGGTTCAAATATGGTTTTTAATTCCTCGTCAAGTTCTGGAAATATTGTTTGAACTGGAAGTTTGTCCCCTATAACCATTTTTAAGCATGAAACATGGAAAACTGGATGCACTCACGAAGAAGCAGGAAGATCCAATTTGTATTCCATAGTACCAATATTTTGCAAAACCTTGTAAGGACCATAGTACTTTGGCGATAATTTATTATCCTTCTTAGCTTGCTTGAGGGACATTTGTTTGTATGGTTGTAGCGGTAAAAATACCCAGTCTCCCACATCAAAACTTCTCTCACTGCGATGTTGATCTACCTATTGTTTCATTCGATTTTGTGCCAAATTTAGGCTATCTTTTAAGAGTTGGAGAACTTCTTGTTGATGCTCGATGTGATCCTCCACTGCTTGAACCCTTGAATTTTCCCTTAAATAAGATGTGATGGATGGTGGATGATATCCATAAAGTGCCATAAATGGGGTCATTTTTGCTACAATATGGAAGGAAGTGTTATACCACCATTCAGCGAGAGGTAACCACTTGACCCATTGTGCTTGCTTATCAGATATAAAACAACGAATATATCCTTCCAAACATTTATTCACTATCTCTGTTTGACCATAAAATTGATGATCATAAGATGAGCTATGAGTTAGTTGAGTACCCAAACAAGAAAATAATTTCATCCAAAATTTTCCTGTAAAAATGGGATCTCTGTCACTTACACTAATCTTCGGGTTTCCATGTAGCTTTTGAATTGTTTCCATAAATGCGGTAGCAAATTTACTCACTTTAAATGGATGATATAATGCATAAAAGTGTGCATACTTGGTAATTCTATCAACTACCACCATGATGACACTCGTTCCTTTAAAATTAGGTAAACCCATGATAAAATCCATTGAAATCTCCTCTGAACATTGACTTGGAATGGATAAAGGTTGTAGAAGGCCTGGGGTTTTAATTGTCTCAACTTTTTTTTTTTGGCAAGCCAAACATTCTGCCACAAAATTTTGAATATCATATTTAAGGCCATCCCAAAAAAAAATATTTCTTCACCCTGTTGTAAGTTTTTAAAAATCTCGAGTGTCCTCCTAAAGGAGAAGTGTGCAATTCCAAAAGAATATTTTGTTTTAGTTTGGAACGCTTGCAAATAGATAAGCGACCTTCGTACCATAAGGAATAATTTTTCCAACTAAATGTATTAGATGTACTAGGATCTTGCTGCAACTTTTGAATGAGATTCCACACTTCTTCATCCTTCTTCCATTCATCCCTTGCTTCAGTTATCCAATTTCGTTGGATAATTGAAATGGCACAAAGCAATGCTTCCACCTCTTCATCATTTCTTGAGAGTGCATCTGTAACAACATTTATCTTCCCCTTTTTGTAGACAATTTCAAAGTCATAACCCAACCTCTTTGTGACCCATTTTTGCTGCTCTTCTGAAGATATTCTCTGTTCCAAAAAGTGTTTAAGACTATCATGATTAGTTTTTACCTTGGAGTGTCTTCCCATTAGGTAAGGTCTCCATTTCTTTAGTGCATGTAGTATTGCCAAAATTTCCTTCTCATAAATAGCCTTTTGTAAATACTTTCCTTTGATTGAACGACTTTCAAAAGAAATGGGTCTTCATTCTTGCATTAAAACAACACCAATTCCATTTCCTAAGGAATCACATTCCACAATAAAGGTTTTTGTGAAGTCTGGTGTAGCTAAGACTGTTGCTAGGCACATTTCCTGTTTAAGATGTTCAAAGGCCTTAGTTGCTTTAGGAGTCCAGGAAAATGCATCTTTCTTTAATAGTGTTGTTAGAGGTGCTGCTATTCTCCCATAATTCTTAGCAAACATGTGATAATACCCTGTTAACCTGAGAAATCCACGCAACTTCTTTATGGTTGTGGGGAATTTCCATTCGTTAATGGCTTTAATTTTGTTAGGGTCTACCTTAAACCCTCGTGAGATACAATATGACCTAGATATTCCACCTCTTGTACTCCAAAGAAACTTTTGGATGTTTTTGCATATAATTGTTTCTCCTCCAATACTTTGAGCATCCTATCAACATGTTGAACATGATCCTTCCAAGACCTGTTGTAGATTAGTATATCATCAAAAAATACTAGCACAAATTTTCTAAGGAAGGGTTTGAAAATGGAATTCATCAACCCTTGAAATGTAGAAGGTGCATTGGTAAAGCCAAAAGGCATGACCAAAAATTCATAATGACCCTCATGAGTTCGAAATGCTGTTTTCGGAATATCTTCAGTCTTCATTCCAATTTGATGATATCCTGAACGAAGATCCAACTTGGTAAAATAAATTGCTCCATGTAATTCATCCAATAATTCATTAATCACAGGAATGGGAAATTTATCTTTAATGGTGAGCTTATTGAGCTCCCTATAATCCGGACACATGTGCCATGATTCATCCTTCTTGTGTACCAATACTACAGGAGCAGAGAAAGAACTTTGACTAGGTTGAATTATACCCACCTCTAACATTTCTACAATCATACGTTCAATTTCACTCTTTTGGACATAAGAATATCTGTAAGGCCTGATGTTTGGAGGAACACTTCCTGGAATCAAATGAATAGCATGATCATGATCATGAATAGGTGGGAGTCCTTTGGGAGTTTCAAACACCTTGGAATGATTGTCCAAGACTTTTTGGAGATTTGGAGAAATATATTATTTTGATGTTGGAACTTCTAGTAAGCATAATTGTGCAATTACACCTTGTTGTTATTTCTTCAAAAGATTTGTCATGAAATTAGAGCTTATTATCTTTCCTAGCTTCCCTGCAATACCCCATAATTCGATTTCCTTTCCTTCCGAAAAAAAATTCAAGAAAATTTCTTGAAAATTAAAAGCTACCATCCCCAAAGATTGTAACCATTGTACTCCTAGTACAACATCAACACCTCCCATTGGAATGGAAAGCATTGGACTATTCAATACATATTCCCCCATGGTTAGCTTGATATTATGGTATTTTTCGAGCAATTTATAGTTCCTCCATTTGCAACCATCACTTGACATTTTGGTGCTGGGTATAGGAAACAATTCAATTCCTTGGCTACCTTATAATGAATAAAATTATGGGTACTACCCGAATCAATCAACACTATTACCTTTTTCTTCTTGATATGTCCTTCTATCTTGAGAGTTTAAGGAGTGGTAATTCCTGTCAATGCATTACATGATATGGTCGGACTCATTTTTTCTTCTTCTAGGGTTGGTTCCTGGTGTATATCCTCTTCTTGTTCATTTTCTTCTTCCTCTTCACAATCTATGTAAAATAATTTATTCTCAACACACCTATGACCTTGAGTGTATTTACTATCACAACTGTAGCAAAGCCCTTTTTCTCTTTTTTCTTCCAATTATTGTCGTGTCAACCTTGTAGGTTGTGGAAATCTAGGCGTAGCAAAAATTCCTTCTTTATAGAAGTGAGTGGTAGGCTTCCTTATCGCCATAATTTTACATTCAATTTTTCTTGCCAACCTGAATGCCTTCTCCAATGAATCAGGTTCCAAAATGCGAACTTCATGTTAGATATTATCCTTTAAAGTACCTATGAAGAGATCAATATTGTGTTCCTTTGGAATATAAGTTACCCTTATATTCAATTTTTGGAAGTTCTCAATGTGCTCTCCCACTAAACCCTTTTGTTTGAGATTTATCAATTGGCTAAAGAAGGTGTTGCTCTTTGTATCCTCAAAATGTGCTATAATTTCTTCCGTAAAAATTGACCAAGTGACAATTTTTTATGGGAGCAAAGCCATCGATACCATACAAATGTATTTTGTTCTAAATGTAAAGTTGCAATGCGTACCTTTTGTGTGTTTTGCACATTATGGAGATCAAAATATTGCTCCATCTATAGTATCCATGTTATAGGATCCTTTCCATCAAACTTCCTCATATCCATTTTTGGAATATGGTGGTTCTTCCTGCCAACATTAGATTTTATGAAATCACGATTAACATTTATTTTGTTCTCATCATGAGTTTTCTCTACTATATTTTCACCATTAGGAAACATTTCTTGTATCAACTTTGTCAAACCTTCCATGTCTTCTTTTAGATCATTCTTCATGTTTTCCATTTTTTCATCGATCTTAGCTTCCATGTCATCCATCTTAGATTCCATGCCAGCTTCCATGCCATCTATCTTAGATTCCACGACTTTATTCAACCCATCCATATTATTCTTCAAACCATCCATCTTCGCTTCCACGCCTTTCTTCAAAACTTCCATTTCATTTATTGCTGCTCTTTGTGAGAGCAAAACTTGGTGCACTTACTCTTGTAATTTTGATACATCATGCTGCAATTCTTCATCTTCATGAGTCATAGTAGAGCCTTCTGAAGGCTTAATGGGTGTTGAATTATTTTTACGGGGAATTTCTTAGAACCCAATACTTATATCTGTTCTACAATATGCCCTTGTAATCAATCCAAATTGATTCTTCAAATAAGACTTATGAAATTCGGAAAAAAAAAAAAACACACACACACACACACCTTTTTCTTGCTTTTGAGGAGCTCGATATTGAAATTGGATTATTTCTGTGATTGTTGCTCCTCAATATCTGAAATTTGGCACTGAAATAACCCTCTGAATTCTCTTTTGAATGCCACAGGTCTGACCTGATTTGGATTCTCCAAGACAAAGGTATGTCCAATCTCCTACAATGACCTAATTACGGACTAGTTTAGTAGAGCGAAGTTGTACGACTTTCCACGTATCACTTTTTCGTCGTTTGGACCCGAAATTGATAGCCAATAAACTACAGTCCGTGTAGTTGTGACAAATTTTTACGACACTCCAATCCAATGCTCAAAGAGAGAGTTATGAATTGTTTCCCATGATCACCTCTTTGAGATGAAATTCGGGAGCCTGAAAAAGGATTACCTTCCACAGATCATATCTCCAAAAATATTGCGAACCAAGATCTGAAATTTTTCAAGGAGTTTCCTCAGGATTTCGGCTTCACACGCTAAAAATTTCATATTCTGAATCTTCGTAGAAAAAAATGTATAAGGAAAATTCCACGATGACTTGTTTGGAGCAGTGAAACCCTAGAATCCAAAGCTCTGATACCAAATGTGGTGGAACCAACTCCAAAAATAGAAGAAAAGAGATATCAATGCCTTATAAATAAGCCACTTTGAGGGGGAAACCTATAATACATTACATGAATGAAAAATTCTTGGATTATATAAATGACCAAACCCTCCTTCTATATATAGGAATCCATGGGGCCATAATGTAATCCTAGCCGACCTAACAATAATAATTTAATGGCACAATAATAACAATATTGGGGTTACAGGGGTACAAAAATAAAAATAAGGGGGGCTACACTAACATAATAAGGGACTACACTATTAATATAGGGACCTAACAATAGCACGTGTGTTTTGTGGTAATTCGCGCAACATGTGAGGTTCTCCACACACCAACCAATTGAAAGGCTCCTTAGTTTTTACCACTGTATCTAATTTATTGTTTCGTTCCATTAGCTTGGAGCTTGTCTGGGAATGGGCTAGCTAGTTTTTGCCACCTTTATTGAATATTTTTCGTTGGTGGTTTCTGCCAATTTTTTTAGATAGGCTAGTTTTGGTATTTCTGGCTTGCTTCAGCTTGTTGTTTCTCATTATTCTTCCAATTTTTCAAGTGATAATTCCATACTTTAAATTGTTGATAGAAAAATCGGGCTTTTTGAACAGCTTCATCCATAGTCTTTAGGTTTTCAAAGTCAATTATCTCTTTGTATATTGTGGGTAAACAATTTAAAAATATATCTACTTTCACTTTTTCCTCTCTTATGTATGGTACATAGCAAAGTAAATTTGTGAAATTCATCAAAAATTAATCAATTTTGAGTTGTCCCAGCCTTTTCTCATGGCATTCCTTCGCTCTGTCATCATAATACCTCTCACTAAGGTATCAAGATTTAAGCTTCTCCCGAAATTATTTCCATGAGATAGTATTCTCATCCAGGAAGTGTATGATTCTTGCCTCTTCTGACCAAAAGTGTGGCATTACCTTGCAATTGGTAAACTTCCAGACTTGCTTTTAGATTAATTTCGTACTCATATACTTGAAAGTATTTTACCATATCTAGGAGCTACGCTTCCGCATCCTCTCCCTTCTCCACATCAATGGTTGGAGGCTTTATCTTGTGGAATTACCCCTACAACTCCTTCCTCCTATTGGAATTAGAGTCCACTTTCTCAAACTCCTCCCCACTCTCAAACTTCTCTGA
This sequence comes from Pinus albicaulis, assembly GCA_034641835.2. Taxonomy (NCBI): domain Eukaryota; kingdom Viridiplantae; phylum Streptophyta; class Pinopsida; order Pinales; family Pinaceae; genus Pinus; species Pinus albicaulis. The sequence continues at coordinate 204,618,994 of CM076581.1, read as the reverse complement.
TTTGATTTATGTTTCTTTTATTTTTATTTTTTCTTGTTATCACTCTTGATGAAAACATTTAGAGGTTAACTCTCTTATCAACCTCTCTTGTTCATTTCTAGCTTGCAGTAAACGTTCATTGCTAGTCCTTAGCTGAACCATTTCCTGCTGCAATTTTTGATAATTCTAGCATATGGGTGCTGGAATCTGGTGGGGAATCCTCCTACCCTAGTTACACATACAAATCTTCTTTGTCAGAAATGAAAACATCTGTAATTATGTCTGCACCTTATATCTTATGCACATGAAACCATTAGCATTTATAAACTATCATATGCCACTAATAATATTTTTGTAACATAATTTTCTTAAAATAAATTAAAATTTCCAGACAACAAAATTTCTAGTGTTGGAGTCCATAAGCCCAATGTTTTAACTTGGGCTCTTATATCACTTGTCATGCCCCCAATTTTTTGTTTTTTTTTCATGTACTTTTACAGTTTATTTGAGTGTCCTCCCTCTGTTAAAATTCATGTGTTATGATTCTTTACTCATTACACCTTTTAAATCTTATCTGTATTATCATGTATTTTTGAAAGAGTCCTAATATTTTAACTCTTTGTTGTTACATTCCATAGGTTAATCCTACTAACCTATATATTCATCTGTTACTCTATACATTACCCTTGTAATATATTTACATACCATTATCCCTCTTTATCTACCTTAACCCTATTTATTTAATTTTTAACCTATACTCTTCCCTAACTTTATTAATTTCATTAACTAAGTCCCATTGTATTAACCATTCTATACCCTTATTCCTATATGAAACATAAATAGTGTCTACGAAGTCTTTAACAAAAATATTAAATATATGCATGGTTCTTCTATGTTTAGTAACAAATACTTAAACCATCATCCCATTATTCCCTTTTGAATTTAATGTGTGACCCTACCAGATGACTTGTGACACTCGTTAGTCTCCAAGTGGGAGAGATCATGTTCCCTCATGTGGCCATCACCCTTTTCGAGGCCACGGATCGACGATGGAGATCACTTGAGGATAGATCTACAACTCTAAGGCTTTTTGAAAACCCTAAGGGTTTAACCTACCTTACTCTGCCTCAATTTGACATTTTCTCTACATGCTTTACGGTCATCTGGCCTACGGGAGCTATGACTCCATTGCTCGACTTGCAACTAATTTTTTTAGAGACACTGTGGTTCGATTCCTCCATGCAATTGACCCTCCATTGTTAGCTTGTTGGTTATGGACCGAACTTGGTCCTATGCAGAGCCTTTCATTGCCATGACCTCACAGGTAATGATTCCACTACATTTTATTTTTGTTTTCATGACTTCTTAGTCGTATGGGTTTCTAATGTCTGTTAGTTAGTTTTGCAGGGAAAACCCCATAGCATTTCGGCTGGGCAATCATGATTCTCTCAGGTAACCTCTGTTCAATATTTACCTCTGTTTTAGTTATTTGTTTCCATTTTTTTTAGAATACCCATCTGACTATGGGTTGATTTGTGTTTGCGGGGAGGAGTCATATGTCTGCAATGCGTAAACATTTGGGTAAGGCTCTTTTCCTTTCCTCACAAAATTTCGATGGCACGTATTTGGGATTCAAAACATTCAACTCTCCACCCTTTTCTTCTCTCAATAGGTAAGTGGTTTTCGACGCATTCCCATTTCATGGTTTACTCTATTTTGCACAGTATTCTAGGTTGATGTTTATATGTATATATTCCTTTCTGGTATGGTGGGGTTTATTCCTCATGCAGTAAATTGTATACATACTTGTGTTAGGTAGGAATCCCTCACCCTAAATTAAATTATGAGTTTATATTCATATAAGTCATCTAGCATTCTAGCTCTAGTTTTTGTATGCCTATCATACCCAGAGATATCTGGGTTTTTTTGTTACTCATTTGAATTTTTAATTTATATATTTAATTATAAGTCTCACTCCATACTCTATCTCTAGTTAAATTATTATCTATCTGATTTGTTAGACGAGGAAATAGAATCCTTTGTGCTATATAAAATTTGTGTAACTTCAGATACAATTCTATAATATGAATAGTTATTAAATCATCGGGTTTATGACCATGTTTGGAATTTCATATTTCGTTTTATTAGGAAATTTCTTCCATACCCTATTAATTTTGATTTATTTCTGTATGGGTATGCTGACTAGAACGTATGGTAATCCCCTCATTTACCTTTAGGTTATGGGTTTAATTATGTGATTAGCATATGTGGTATCAATGTAACTTTGTCCCATTCATTTCTGTGTTTATTGGGTGTAATAATTAGCTTTATGGTTTATTAAATTGTGTGTTCCTCAAGGAATTTCGATTCCTATGTTTAGTATAGTTTTGGGTTTTACATTTTCATGATAGAAATTAAAATTTATCTTCTTTTCTCATATGATTTCTAGGTTTATTAATTTCATCATGTTCATAGTTTGAGATCATCTTGGTATATGTGTTAGGGCATATTTTACTTCTCCGTTACTCATATCCTTATGACTTAATACGCTATGGTATTACTCATACATACTTTACCCACTATTTCATTTACTACTAAGAATATATTTTACATTTATTCATTGAATTAGTGTAATATGGGGTTTTTCATCCTTATATTATTCATGGTAGTTGCGTAAGCAGCTTCTAGATTTCTTTTACCTTTACGCTACTTAGGAAGGATTCATAACCTGTCTGGTGTTCTGTCCCTTAAGGTTTACATGAAATTCCATTACACAGTTTATGTTTCCCCCTTCGAGATTTGGAAAAGCCCTTTTATGCTTTCTTTATTTCTCATTTTCGTTAATGTTGTATATTTAGTTTTGTTTATAATTTATCCCTTCTGCATAATGTTTATAATTTTGTTTATAATTTAACTTAGACCCATAAATTTATTGAAGGATATGAGGATGGAAGCCTTTGATATTCAGGTTGGTTTCAACACTTTATGTTATTAATAACTTCCTCATTTATTATTTTCTTGTATACATGCTGAAGGACCCCCTCTCTTACAACATTATGTGATTTGTATGCACATGTGGAGAATTCAATGGCATGGAAGTGTGCTCAGGTAATACATCTCTCTGTCTTATACACAATAATACTTTTTATTTCTTAGTCTATTTGATTCCCTCTAATTCTTTCATTCTTGTTCTCTTACAGGTAGGATTTCTGAGTTTTTTTTTATCTGTGTGAAACTAAAGTTTCCCTCACTTCCCACGCTTAGCCAATGTATTCTTTCTCAGGTCCGTAGCATGTTTTTTGCCATGGGTCTCCTTCTGGAACATAGTTTAGACAAGTGTTATTAGATTTTATATGGCAACACCATGCTTGGCCTTTGAAAGTTAATGAATTGACGTAATGTTTCTTCTTTTTAATTTATTCATATACATATGATTACGTAATCCTCAAGGATTATTTTACTAGAAAACTCATCTATTCTTATAATTGGAATTTTGGATTACTTTTTCCTCATCATATTCATGACGGATATATATTTATCTATATCAAACTTTTAGATATTATAATGAATTCATCATTTTTTTGAATCCATTCATATGTTATGGTATTTTTGTTTAATAATGGTTTATTTGGTTCCCCGGATGTGGGTTACTAGTAGCAAGAGTTCAGGCCACTTTGGTGCCATGTGGCAGACACCTATCCGCCCTATGCGCCTGCACCTAGCCACCCATCTGCTGATAAATGTGGGAGCATGGATCCCTTAAATACATTCCCCTCCAACTTTTTTGCATCATCCTTCGGCTACTATGCATTAAAGCCTCCCCGTCCTTCTTCAATGGTTGTTAATTCAACCCGCCACACTGTTCAGGCCTCCATTCAACTCTCCATCTAGCTCTCTGTGTTTTCCTCCTACATTTCATTTCCGCCCTCGACTCTCGACCCTGCTTAGTTTTGGTGTAGCTGCCCCTCTGTTAATTTTTCTGGTGGGTGCTCCTCTTCTACTCCGAAGAGCCTCCCATCCCTATCTTGTACTTTCTCTCCCTCACCCAACATGCCTAGGCAACACAGAATGTGCTGCTGATGTGCAAGTGGGTGAGGCCTCCACTCCGGACCTCCGTTGTCGATGGCCATTGGCAGGGAAGTGAACCTCTCTATGGGTTGGGATGATCCGAGCATCCTCAACCCTATCAACCTCTCCACTCAATTTTTCCTTCATCTCCCTGTTTCCTCGCGTGAATCTTCTAGCCTTCGTCAAAGAAGCTCCCGTGCAAATCCACATTTCAGACCGAGCCTGTCTCCATTCCCTTCAAGATGAAAACTTTGCCTTCGTTGAGTGCCTCCAGTAGTAGGCATTGCTCCAGCAGTGGCTTTGGTTCCTACAGTGGTCATGGCTCAAGCAGCGAAGAGGAAGTTTTGGATGATGGCACCACCATACACGCAGCCTCCTCCAGCTCACCGACAACCCAAGTGTTATCTCTACCTCCGACATCTACCCACGCACCAAAAAAGGAGGATGACGAGTCTCTTAATGTTTGCAGGATCATGGAAGAAGCTCCCAACCCTCCTGAGAAGAATGACGACCGACCTTAAGTTAAATTACAGGGTGCACTCCTCTTACTCTATCTATCTTATGATATTATTTAGTTTGCAAATGTTTCAGAATTTTTCTCTGCTATGTTTCGGTTTCAGTCTCAAAACTAGACATGTTGGTTTCCCATCCTAGACAGATTTTTATACTCGCTACTTATCGACTGGTTTCCCCATTTGGGGCAGTGCTTATTTTTCTATCAAGATATTGACATTCCTTCCAGAATTGGCTTGCCGAATTCAGAGGACGATGTAATGTTTTTTCATGTATAATATAATATAAGTAGACTAAATTAGAAAACAAAATAAGGGTTTCTTTGGTTAGTTTTCTAGGAAATTTTATATGTATCTGAAATCTATACATAAATGTATTTGTAGTTTCTTCCATATTGTACCATGTATTATTTTCATTATACTTTGTCTCAGTCGCTAGAATTTACAAGTTCTATTTTATTTATCTTAATTTTTCACATAGAAGTACAAATTATTTACTATCTAATCATAAAGCTTTTGGGGTTTACAAGTAACCATATTCTAAGTGTGTCCACCTACAGGACCTTAGTTTTTATACATAATGCAGTGTTCACGTTGTACAATACTTAGTATTAGCACTGTACAATACACATATTTGACACTGTAAAATACACAGACTTTATACTATACTATACACATTACTAACACTATATGTAATTTTGACCAAGCCCGTTGAACTATCCTGTAACATGATTCAAAGATGGTTTAACATAACATTAACACCTTATTTACCAGGAATAATTTTGTCTATTAAGTTAGAAAAGTTGATCTTCTAGCCATTAATAAAACTTAAGAAATTAATTATAAATTTTCAACATACTGCAAACAAATTTGTAAAGACTAATTTTCCTCCCAACAATGAGCTTATCCTCATAGCTCACCCAGGAGTAGAGATCAGTATTCCCCAGTGTTAGAAACCTCTTGTCACATTATGGATCGCACTTTTAAGTGCACTTTCTCCTGCAAGTTTCCATAACGGTGTCCCGTTATTATGGGTTGTTGTTTCCTATAGCATACGCTTTAATTTTGTTTTTTCCACAAAATCGTGGTTTGAAATTTGCTTTTCCTCGACGTATTTTTTCTTACTTCTTCCTAATAACCTTCCTCTTTACTGGGATTTTTCTTAGATATTTTTCTCCCATCTCATTTAATATTTTTATTTTTCTCCAGAGGATTTTTTGGATAATTTTCGAAAAGTACAAAATTCTATCCTATCCTCATGGACACGAATTTCCATATCTCAATTACTCTTGTATTTACAAAACTGACATAATTTTCATAAACAGTTATTAATTAAAATATCTTCCAACAACATAATTTTTCCAAAGGTCCACCTAGACGTTGGTCTTATTAGCATAAACATAAAATGTGTAATTCAGAGGTATTACACACACACACCCCATTTCCATACTAACATGCGCCTCCAATAGAACCCAGTTATCCAGTCAACACGAAAACATCCCACATATTAACATCAATAGTTTAACAATTCCCTATGCACTATCTTGCACAATAGAAATTGACAATATTATTCATTTCACAAAGACTGATAGCTATAAAATAAAAATATCTACACAACTTCTATAGCTAACATACATACAATTTTCAAATGTGTAATAATATCTCCGCTCGACATAACATCAATAGTTAAACAATGTCCTATCCACATACTCCATATTCTAGGTATAAATACTCTAACAACAAAACATAATAATATTTCATGTTTCCTTGAACAAGCCCAGCAATAATATTTCCAAGAAGTTTCTAAACTCGACCAAGCTTAACACAAACCTAGTGATAACATCCAAGTCTTGTCCATCCAGAAATTATATTATTATTACTATATAATACAGATTATGATTAATACTAAGGAATAGTGAATTGATTGCAAATGTGTAAAAATTTCGTCAAATTTTTAATTTTATTTTAAAAGATGTTTTCACATTTAGAAAATTTATCCATCTCTTTTCATAATAAATTTTTAATTAATATTTATTTTTCGATTATATGTATTTTTTTTATCAATCTACTATCTATCAAATTCATGTGGAACACCTAAAGAAGCACAAATATTTCTCATATTGAATAACACTCTTAGAATAATTTAACGAATTGTAAAAATATTCCACTTTAAATTTATTTATATATCTTTCTAAAAAAACATATATAAAAGTTTATTGCCATATTTTACTTAATATGAAATTGGAATATTTTATTAATAGTCAACATTGATATATTTTCATGATAATGATGATCATCATAATTAATGTCCTTTAATATTTTATTTTGTGTACTTGAAAACATTAATAGTAGTGTTCCAAGCTCATCATACTTTTATTGAGTCAAAAGATCAAGATGGTTGGTATTGTGACAAATATTTTGAAATTTAAATTTAATTTGATTATAAACTAAACAATTTTAGAGAACATTATTTTCATCTTCAACCTACTTATTGTTAGAAAGGTAACAAGCTCTTTCATCCCATAGCCTTTTTGGAATTTACCAATATTTAGTTTCACTATGAAGCTCATGAAAATTTGATTTTCTTTTAGCAATGTTTTTTTTCTTCTTTACCTAAGTGGAAGATATATTTTTAATTTTAGAGATTTTGTTGATCACATCATAATATCTTACCAACCATTTAATTTATATGGTTTCCCAAGTGGAAAAGGGTTTCCACAATTTTAATTTAATTATCAATAATTATTATGTGGATGGTAGGAATTTAACGTTTATAGAATATTCTATAGTATTCTTAGTAGTAGTCACAAATCAAGGTTCATATTTATCTCAAAAGTAGTTATTTCCTTTATCTTTCATCTGAAAAGTTATATTTATTAGATTTGTAAAATTAAAATTATTAGATTTGTTCGGGAAATGTGTAAAAGTATTAGATTTCTTTTGTATATTCAAAGATTCACACACAATGAAACATACTACTAATAATAGATTAACATTAATAATTTAACATTAATTTCCACATGCATTTCCGGTTCTCCCAAAAATACCTCGTCCTAATAAAAGCTACACATAATGGAATCTACTACATAAACCACATTTTTAGAAAAGATTCCATTTTTAGATAAATAAAACACTATCAGAGCATTCTCCGGAACAAATTCCATCATGCTTAAAAATTCAATTGTAACACCAATGCCTAGAGCAATAACACATTGTTAAAACACTCATGAAAATCCACCTCTTCTACAGCTACCCCATTTTCCACATTTTTTTATCGTTAGTAGAAAATACATATAAAACTCACAGATTAACTCTCCCACATATACCACTTACTCTCCATAGTAAAAGCTTCGAATAACATTATACCCACCCCTCCATCAACATGCATACAATATAAAGATGCATACAATATAATCCATCTTTAGTAAACATAAAATACCATGAATTGTGTAAAAGTATTATATTTATTTTGGAAATTGACAAACATACACCATCTTCTGTATAGACATATCTCTGAATAATAAAAGATAATAATAATAATATATTGACATTTATAGTTTAATATACATTTAACATGCACCACGTCATATGGAAATATTCAATTGTAACACCAATTATCAGAGCAACAACACATTCTCTCTACAAAGCAAAAGACTTAACGCTAAGAGTACATTTCACAAGAGAATCGGTATCCTAGGAGTTTGAAAATATGATTTATCATTTATGTCTGCAAGATGAATTTCTGCTGCAGAAATTCGACACTAAATGAAACTTTTCTATCATCATTAATTTTCGGCTGCGAGGAGGTTTCCTCGTCCCAACAACACTATAGGGGCATAGAAAGGACGAATCCAAAAACAAATCTGATACAAATATCAACATTCTTGTACCTTACATTGTGGAATTTATCTGGAAATGGAAATAAAGAATCCACAAGTTACAAAATGGTCTTATGTGCTCCAATCCGTTGCCAAAACTAGTGGATCTACATCATTTGGTATACACACTAGACCTGAAATTGCTTAATGCATCTATGTTCTAGGTTTTTTTTATTTTACTGTAAAATTTTCTAATGTTCTTTTAAGCATGACATATACAAAGCGCGTCTTCAAGCCCAAAAAAAAACACAAAAGTTATATGCAAGGAGCTCCCATGGATAGAGGGGATTAGCAAAAGGGATCAACACAAGAGCCAAAACTTCCATAGTTCAAACACAGACGACTGCACTACCTCTTTCCGAAAGAGAGATGTTAGAAATTAAGAGACCTCAAGCATTTGAGTGTTCAAAGTCAGAAAAATAGGTCTCTCTTAAGGAAGAATAGAATTAAATAGAGATTATGCAGGATAATCAAATGGAAATTTCAAATGCCACTCCCAATAAGGTTTGTGGTAAAAATAGAGAAACAAAAAAATAAAAAATGATAATTAAGCCTCCTTTGCACTTCATCCCAAATGTAATTTTTTATAGTTTTTTTGGGCTTCAGTCTTGGTTTATGTCTCTTTATAAGAACCTCTATTATCTTGGAAATGTGTTTATATGAGTTTTGAGGTCAATTTGTCTTAAAATTTTGGATAACATGTTTGGATGATCTTAAACATGTACAAATATAATTTTATCTTATTTTTTCAAATTAAATAAAATTATCATTTTTTAGAAAAAACTACAGTATAATAATTTAAAATTTTATTAAAAAAATGAGAAAGTTCAATATCTTTAAAAATGAGAATATTCAATATTTACTTTAGAATCATCTTATTAAACCACATAAATCAAATCATAATTAATTATAAAAAAATATTATTTCATACAGAAGAAAAAATCACAAATTATATCATTAATATTTAATTTTAAATTTACTATTATTATAATATTAAAATTATTTATTATAACTCATTAAATTTTATATTCAGAGACCAGCGAAATTAAGAGAACGCACGGATCAGGAATTAAAATTCAACTAAATGACAAGGGAAATGTGGTGAGAATGTTCTCCTCTCTCGATAGTAACTCAACCATTCCTAGCGTTTAACTTTCACTTTGTTTTTAAATATAGCCGTTGAAAGTCCAATTTACATCCACTTAGTGTATACAACGCTAAATTTCAAATTTATTTGTGCAATAAATTTAAATATAATCTAAACATTAAATTTGCATTTGTAAATTTAAATGTGTATCAAACGTCAATTTAATTTAATTAACTTTACATTATCAATTTAATTTAATTAAATCTAAAATTTGCTTTCAACATATATTAAGTAAACTTTAGAATAGCACCATATTACATAAAAATTCTCAAAAATACTTTTTCTAAAAGTTAGAAGAGTTGGAAATAATTAGATTATTTGGGTATTAATGGAGAAATGGTTACATAGTTGTAACGTATCTCCTTAGTTTAGGATTTGTTCCTAGAATTTAGGAGTCTGTTTACAACTTTCTCATTTCTTGTGATGTACTTAAAGATGTATTTTCTGATTAATGAAGGTAGAGTGATCTCTCCGTTTGAGTGTAGTCTCCAGGTGCAATACTCACCTGAGAGCTACAACTCCTTCTTTCCAATTTTGTGTATATTTTATCTTGGTATCAGAGCTCAGATTAGGTGAGCCTGATTTTTTTATAAATTGCCTTTGTGGCTAAATTAACTTTGTGGTTACGTGTACACAGGGGCTTTGTGCTCACAGGAGCTTTGTGCTCGGTCGAGCAGGTGGACTTCAGTAACACCTGGCTCACGGTCTCAGATGATTCATTAATCTTTGAGCAGAAGGGGGTTGGTGCGTATTTTCCGCTGACAATCGTGCCGAGAAGTGCAATCAGCGCGACTGTTAGGTGTATACCCACACCAACGTGCCAAATCACGAGATTGGCGTGGAAATTCTCTGATTTCGTGCTGAAAGGCGCCACCTCGCCTTCGGTACAAGATCTGCAATAAGTTGCAGATCAAAGAAGTTGCGGATTTGTCTAGAGGGGGCAGATCGGACCAGTTTTCTGGTCGTATTGTGAAACAACGGATTTGCCCAGTGGAAGAAGATTGAGATTATCTATTGATGGCGTATTGAACACCCGATTTACTTAGAGGAGCAAGATCAATTTGCAGATTTGCCAGATAGTGCTGGATCTGAATCAAAGATACAGTTGGTGGATCAGGAGAAATAGCAGAACAGCAACAAATCGGTGCTCAGGATCTGGCAGGTATTGATTTTTTTTTTTTAGTGTCTGATCAGTTGGGTAGATTCATTCATTTTTAGATCAGTTCAGAATGAGTAACACTATGGAATCATATCTCCACGAGTCTCGCGAACTCGATGGATCTAACTTCACCAATTGGAAGTTTAAGATACAGACCTTGTTTGAGGGTGCAAATGCATGGTCGATAGTTACAAGAGATGAGCAGAGATCAAATTCAATCATAGGAGCGACTACACAGGAGCAAGATTGGGATAAGAGAGAAAATAAAGAAAAAGTTTCGCCGAAGATGTCCGTCAAGGACAACATTATCCCACATATCAGAGAATGTAAAACGTCCACTAAGATCTAGACGACCATTAAAATCTTATATCAGACCCAGAACACAAATCGGATTATGGCACTCAAAGGCAAGTTGTTTTCAATGAAGATGGAAGAAAATGAGACCGCTACTGCATTCATCGCATGAGTTAAATATCTGAAAGATGAATTGGGACACATCGGAGAGAAGGTGTCTGATTCCGATCTCGTCACAATTACGGTGAATGGGATGAGGGATGAATATAAAATTTTCATCACTAGATTGGCGGAAAGGGAGAAAGCTCCTACATTTGAAGAATTGAAAGGGATCTTGCTGTAAGAAGAAGAGCGGCGGCAAAATTTGAAACTGCAGAGTGATGATCTTGCTCTGATGGTGAAACGACGACACTTCAGAGGGAAGCTGCCACAGCAGCAATCACAGTCACAACAGCAACAGTGACAGAGAGGAGGAGGTACATCGCAAAAGAGACCGTATAGAGGTATGTATTTAAGAAGATGTTATTATTGTGGGAAAATAGGTCATGTACAGATTGAATGCCTTAAGAAGCAGGCAGATGATACAAAGAAAAAGTAGGCGAAGCACAAAGGATACTTTGTTGAAGAAGATGAAGATCTCAGTGACGAATTTTGACTGTTCACAACTGACTGTGCCCTTTCAGCATATAATGAGGACAACATATGGTATGTCGATTCTTGTGCATCCTCTCACATGACAGGCAAGAAGGAATGTTTTGAAACTCTTGAAGAAAGTTCATATGGATCAAAAATTTATTTAGGACATGATAGTGGATATGACATTAAAGGGTATGGGGATATTCCGGTAAAGTTACCAAATGGTGACATTACTCATCTTAAATTTTTTTATATGTACCCGGGATTAAGAAAAAATTGATATCTGTATCCATGAAAACTGATCAAGATATGCAAGTTGAATTCTTCAAGACTCATTATGTCATAAGGGATTGCAGGAAAGAGATTGTTGCAATAGGCGTGTGTGTAGGGATCCTATACAGACTAGATGTAAAAAGTATGCCACAGAAATTCATGGTTGCAGCTGGATCGACAACCGAAAATCTCTGGCACCAGAGATTCGGTCATCTGAATTTGCAGGACCTCATGTTATTATAGAGAAAAGGTATGGTTGAGGGACTCCCTGTTTTTCGCAGTATTCAGTTAAATTGTGATCGATGTGCCTTAGAAAAAATGCATAGAGAAGAGTTTCCTATGCATGATAGAAGGAAGGAAAGAGATATCCTAGAACTAGTGCATACTAACATATGTGGACCTATGCAGATGAGGTCGCTAGGTGGTGCATACTACTTTATTTTATTTACTGATGATTGCACTAGATACTCATGGGTTTATTTTCTGAGTAAAAAGAGTCAAACTTTCCAGTACTTTATAGAATTTAAAACCTTGGTGGAAAAACAGTTAGGAAAAAGCATAATAATTCTCCTTTCAGATCAAGGCGGAGAATACAGGTTGCAGGAATTCATGAAATTCTACAGATCTCATGGGATTGTTCAACAATTTATAGTGCCTCACACACCACAACAGAATGGAGTGGCAGAGCGCAAGAACAAAACTTTAGTGGAGTGCGCAAGGAGTATGTTACAAGGTAAGGGTCTATCTAATCGTTTTTGGGCAGAAGATATTAACACTGTTGTCTATTTAAAGAACATAATTCCTACCAAATTTCTTGGCTTCAAAACCCCCTTTGAAGCATTATATGGAGTCAAACCAGCAGTAAATCATTTGAGAGTATTTGGGTCAAAAAACTTTTCCCATATACCTAAAGCTGATAGGAAGAAGTTAGACCCTAAAGCCATCAAATGCATCTTTGTAGGATATGGCACTAAATTTAAAGCATATAAGTTATTCAATCCTGAGTCTCATAAGATATTTGCAAGCAGGGATGTAGTATTTCAAGAACAGGTTCAAGAAGGAAAGGATGATAGTGATGATGATTGGCACATTCAATTATTGATGGAGGAAAACAACGAGGATGAACGTGAGCAGGAGCAGAAAGAAGAGCAGGAAGAAGGTGATATAATCAATAATGCGAGCCCGAATAAATCTGAAGCAAAAAAAATTGAGGTAAGTTCCCTACCAAGGAGATCAGGTAGGAAGACTCAAATAACATCTAGATTGAAATACTATGCTTTGATGTCATACATTTTAAACATTGTAGAACCCAAAAATTATAAAGAAGCAAGTCAATCTGAGGCATGGAGGGCTGCAATGAATGAAAAGATTGAATCTATTATTAGAAATAACGCTTTGGATTTAGTTGAAATTCCTAAATGTAAAACATCCATAGGATGTAAATGGTTGTATAAACTTAAAATGAATGCAGATGGAAGCATAGAAAAACTAAAAAGTAGACTGGTTTCAAAGGGGTATTCACAGCAAGAGGGAATAGATTTTGATGATACCTTTGCTCCTGTAGGAAAATTAAACACTATTAGAATGCTTATTTCTTTAGCAACAAAACAAAATTGGGAGCTACACCAAATAGATGTTAAGTCTGCATTTTTAAATGGTGAGTTGAAAGAAGAAATTTATTTACTACAGCCTGAAGGGTTTGCTAAGAAGGGGCAGGAACATCTTGTTTGCAGATTGAAAAAGGCACTATATGGCTTAAAACAAGCACCTAGGTCTTGGTATGAAAAGATTGATTCTTCTTTTTTACAGCATGGTTTTCATAGGAGTATGAATGACCCAAATTTGTATACCAAGTGCAATAAACAGGGGCATATTATTTCAATTTCTTTGTATGTGGATGACATGATTATAACAGGCAATGCAGACAATTTGATCAAAGAAATCAAACGGCTGATGGCACAAGTTTTTGAAATGAAAGATCTCAGAAGTCTCCATTACTTTTTGGGATTGGAAGTATTGAGAGATACTAGACAGAATTTTCTTACTCAAGGAAAGTATGCCAGAAGTCTGCTAAAAAAATTCAGCATGGAGTAGTGTAGGTCAACAACAACACCATTGTAGCAGAATTTGAAGTTGTGCAGTGAAGATGGAACTAAGGAGGTGGATGCCACTATGTACAGACAACTAGTTGGGAGTTTGATATATCTCACAACAACTAGACCAGACTTGGCATACTCTGTTAGTGTGTTGAGCCAATTTATGTCTAAACCACTTGAAAGTCACTAGGTTGCAGCAAAAAGCGTGTTGAGGTATCTTTGTGGTACTAGTAATTATGGTATTTTATACACTGACACATCTGATGTTACTCTAGTAGGTTTTTTAGATTTAGATTGGACAGGTAACCTGGATGATCGAAGGTCTATCACAAGTTACACATTTAACATAGGATCCGGGGTCATAGCATGGAGCAGAAAAAAGCAAAGTACTGTAGCCTTATCTTCATGTGAAGCTGAGTACCAAGCATTGTATGCAGCCACATGCGAAGCGATCTGGTTGAGAAGGCTTCTCAATGATGCAGGAGAAGAATAGGAAAAATCAACTTCCATTAAAAGCGACAACCAGAGCACCATTAAACTAGCATACAATCCAGTGTTTCATAAAAACACCAAACATATTGATACTCAGTTCCATTTTGTTAGAGAGAAACTAAAGTCAAAAGAAATCTTTGTTGAATATTGTAAAACTTGTGACAATATGGCTGACATTTTTATTAAGCCTCTTGCACGTGTAAAGTTTGAATTGTATAGAAGGATGTTAGGAGTTCAGTATAATCCTTTCTCCATTAAGGGGGGGAGTTGGAAATAATTATATTATTTGTGTATTAATGGAGAAATGGAAAGAATATAACACATACCCAACATTCTCCCACTTGTTGTTTTCTTTCCATGGGGGGCCACACGAGGGCTTAGTCATTGGCCCAATTCTTCAACACCCATTTTTTCTCTACACCAAGAGAACTTCTGAGTGCTCACAGACTTTGTCAATGCATCTGCAACATTCTTCAAAGTGTCCACCTTTACCAGCAACACCCTTTTAGCCTCAACCATATCTCTAACAAAGTGATATTGAACATCTATGTGCTTTGTCTTTGAATGATAAGCAGGGTTCTTAGCCAAGAAAATTGCACTTTGGCTTTCACAGTCTATCCTTATAGCTTGATGTACCAACCCCATACTTGAACACAATCTCTGCAACCAAATTGCTTCCTTGCTTGCATGAGTGGCTGCTATGTATTCTGCCTCTGTAGTTGAAAGAGCCACTACAGACTGTCTTTTACTCATCCAACTGACTGCGCCTCCAAACAGGCTAAACACATACCCACTTGTAGATCTTCTTTGGTCCAGATCTCCAGCCCAGTCTGCATCAAAAAAACCACGAATGTCCAACATTCTTTCCAATCCTGGTCTTCCCTGGTAGCACAAGCCATAATCACTAGTGCCACGTAAATATCTCAAAACCCGCTTCACTGCTGTCCAATGCTCCTTCCCTGGGTTTGACATAAACCTGCTCAATACTCCCACTGCATGTGCAATGTCTGGTCTAGTACAGACCATTGCATACATCAGGCTACCCACTGCACTTGCATATGGAACACGGAACATATACTCCTCTTCTTCTTGTGTCTTGGGACACTGTTCAGCAGACAGATTTACACCTACAGGAATAGGAACATTCACCGGTTTACTATCCTGCATATTGAACCTCTGCAATATAGTCTCGACATACTTCCTCTGGTTTAACCAGAGCTTCCTCTTTGCCCAATCTCTCTTAATTTCCATGCCCAAAATATATTTTGCAGCACCCAGATCCTTCATGTCGAATTTGGAGAACAGTTGGGTCTTCAAATCGTGGATAATTTCTTTGTCATTTCAAATCAACAACATATCATCCACATACAAGACCAGATATATAACACGATCACCAATTAATTTAAAATAAACACAATGATCTTCCTTGCTTCTGGTGAAGCCAAGTCCCCGTATATAGGTATCAAATTTCTGATACCACATCCTTGGAGACTGTTTTAACCCATACAGAGACTTCTTCAACCTGCATACCAGTTCTTTCTTACCCTTCACCATAAAGCCTTCAGGTTGCTTCATGTAGATCTCCTCTTCTAGATCCCCATGAAGAAAAGTTGTCTTCACATCCATCTGTTCTATCTCAAAATCAAATGCAGCAGCAACAGATAAAAGTAATTTAATAGAAGTAACCTTGGCAACAGGAGAAAAAATATCACCAAAATCAATTCCCGGCACCTGGGAATAACCTTTCGCTACCAACCGAGCTTTGTATTTCTCCACCTTGACTTCTACATTCATCTTCTTCTTAAACACCCATTTGCTCCCAATGGGCTTCCTTCCAGCCGGCAACTCCACCAGATCCCATGCATCGTTTTTGTGCAAGGATGCCATTTCATCAACCATGGCCTCCTTCCAAAGTTTTCCATCCTCCGAATCTACTGCCTCTCCCCGATAGTCATTCATCATCGCTATAGTTAAGGAAAAAAAAAAAACCCGAACAGAAGTGCATGGACTATACCTTCTCCGTTGCCTTCTTCTTGAACCGGATCTTCTCAAAGTCGGAGTTTGTGGCTCTCTTCATCTCTCTCCAGTCTTCTCTATCAGAGTCCCATCCATCCTCCCTTTAACTCCAAACTCTATCTTCTCACCTTAGACTCAGCTAAGCTAATACCACTTCTCTCACTTCTAAATTACCACACATCTCATCAGACACAACTTTGTTTCTAGGTTCCAAAGCTTGTAACCCTTTAAACCATCCTTATACCCAATAAAGATGCACCTTTCAAATTTATTATCCAACTTGGTCCTTTTCTCCCTTGGAACATGTACATATGCATCACATCCAAATACCGTTAGATGTGAAAGAGAGGGTTTCTTACCATTCCATACCTCATGTGGAGTCTTATCCTCCAACGCTAATGAAGGTGATCTGTTAACTAAGTAACATGTACGACGCTTCTCGCCGACCTTGTCCTAACTCTAATTAATGTACGTAGCATGTGTTTCATTTTCTTTTCCATCAGTGTTCTATTCATTCTTTCTGCAACTCCATTTTGCTGAGGTGTATATGGAGTAGTCTTCTGTCGTGATATACCACACTTCTTACAGAAATCTTCAAATTCATTCTTGCAGAACTCCCCACCATTATCTGTCCTCGACGCCTTTATCTTCTTCTCTGTCTGGTTTTCCACCATAGCCTTAGATTCTTTAAATTTTTCAAAGACTTCAGATTTCTTCCTCAAGAAATATATACATGTATTCCTTGAGAAGTCATCTATGAATGAAACATAGTACACAGAATTTCCTAGTGATGGAACTGACACAGGCCCAAACAAATCACTGTGCACAAGTTCTAATATCTCGTTCGCCCTCTTCGCACCAGAAGGAAAACTCACCCGACTCTACTTCCCATATACACAATGTTCACAGAAATCGAAATCCAGAGAGAAATTAGACATACCTTCTACCATACCATTTCTATGCAGTATCCGAAGGCCCTTCTCTCCAATATGTCCAAGCCTTTGATGCCATAACATGGTCTTTTCTCCGGAGATAGCTAGGCTTTCCGCTCCACTTTCAGGAACCATAGAATTGTTACACCCATCAATAACAGTGCTACCTTGTAGCTTATACAAAGTTCCAGTCCGAACTCCCCGCATTAATACCAGTGCTCCCCGAACCATCTTGCAGGCATCTTTCACAAACACTGTTTTTACACCTGCATCATCCATCTTTCTTACAGAAATCAGATTTCTAGCCAATGCAGGAATATGCAGAACACCAGGAAGTTTTCTAATCCTTCCACCTTGTAGCTTCAGCTTGAATTTTCCACGTCCGACAATTCTGGCCTTCCTATCATCCCCTAGGAAAACATCACCACCATCATATTTCTCATACTCGCAGAACCACTCCCTATGGGGAGTGAAGTGAAATTATGCACCTGAGTCAATCAACCATGACTCATGATCTACATGTGTATTTGAAGAAGAACCCAAATACACATCCCCACCTTCATCCGAGGTGGTTTTTGCCTCTGCAAAAGAAGCATCCTCAGATCCATTTCCTTTCTTAGGAGCTTTAGATCTGCAGTCCTTTTTGTAGTGCCCTTCCTTTCCGCATTTCCAGCACACCTTTACAAAATTTCCAGGAGATTTAGATCTCCCTCTAGATTTGGATCTCCCACTCGAAACCTTATTCTTGTTTCTGTTCTGGGACCTTCCTTGTACAGATAAGGCATCTCCATTATGACCCTCCATATTTCGCCGTCTCATTTCCTCCGACAGCAAGGCTGAGAGAATGTCATCAAAGTTCAAGGTAGTTGTATTGCTACCTATTGCAATAACCAAACTGTCCAACGAGTCTGGTAGAGAACACAACAAATTGATGCACTTATCTTCATCTGAGATTTTAATATCAACAGATGACAGCTGACTTACCACAGTAATGAAGGCGTTCAGATGCTCTGTCACCGAATCTCCATCCTTCATCCTCAGGTTATACAGCTTTTTCCGCAGGAACAACTTATTCACCAGAGACTTAGATTGGTACAAAGTCCCTAGCTTTTCCCACAAGGTATTCGTCGTAGCTTCCCCAGATACATTCAACAATACTGAATCTAAGACACACAACCGTATTGTGCTTTTAGCCTTCCGATCCAGTTTCTTCCAGTCTTCATCTGACATTCCTGTTGGCTTAGTACCTGGATCTACCGCGATCCACTCATCTTTATCCACCAGCAGATCCTCCATCTTGAGCTTCCACAACTCAAAACTCTGACCATTAAATTTCTCGATCTCTATCTTTCCGCCGCTCGCCATCTTCTCTCACCGCAAGAATCGATCCCGCAGATCTCCCACTGAATAGGGTCTACCTCAGTCCCGAACTAAAAACCCTCAGCAGCAAAGGCGTCCCCTTGAAGCCGAAAATCTTTGATACCAAATGTAGGTTATAACCCTGGACAGAAATTATCTACACATGAATCTTATAACAAAAATAAACAATAGCAAGAGCATAAAACATAAAACAGATAAACACAGAGATTTTCCCCTGGATCCCAAATCAGGAGGACCAGCTTGATTTTTCATTATATTCCTTTTAGTGTTACAACACTCATATATATACATGCCGAAGCATACATAAACCCCAATCCATAAACCCTGGATTAGAACATAACCATAGTTCCCTTGACCGGATCTACAAAAATGCCAGGGGCCGAAAACCATCGTACCCCAATACCATGTGGAAAACCATGCACAAAACCATGGACATGGACTATCCGCCAGCAATTAAGGACCAAAAAATTTTCGTCGGGGCACTGCCACGGACCTAGACATGGGGGGCTATCGCCTCCCTTCTTACCCCCCTACGCATGCTTAGTCGTGGAAAGAATATAACACATACCCAAAAAAACTTGACTATGAAGAATCCCTTGGAATGTATGTCATAATCCATGGTCTAGTTGGTGAAAATTCAATGGAACAACTCCATTGGTTTTGGCTAATAGCAATTAAATTTGCACATTATCACCTAATTTTCAAATGTGGTCTGGTATTCCTCGATCTCTAAGTACATCACAAGAAATGGTTACATAGTTGTAACGTATCTCCTTAGTTTAGGATTTCTTTCTAGAATTTAGGAGTCTGTTTACAACTTCCTGATTTCTTGTGATGTACTTAAAGATGTATTTTCTAATTAATGAAGGTAGAGTGATCTCTCCGTTTGAGTGTAGTCTCCAGGGGCAATACTCACCTAAGAGCTACAACTCCTTCTTTCTAATTCTGTGGATATTTTATCTGTAAGTCTCTAATATGCGAGGCATTTTCAGTTTGCATAATATCATCTTTAATTCATTATACACGAGAGAAGTTGGTTTCCTATATAATGTTGATTTTTAAGATGTATTATTATTTAATTTGTTACTCCATTATGATGTTTTTTATATTTAATTATATTTATATTATAGAAGTTGGTTTCCTATATAATTTTGATTTTTAAGATATATTATTATTTAATATGTTATTTTATTATGATGTTTTTTATATTTAATTATAAATACATTTTATTATTTTAGAGGTTTTAGTTATATTTTTATTAATTTCTTTAAAGGTGTTATAGTTGATTATTGATGAGATGTTGTTATATAATATTATATTTAAAGACAATATTTCTATTAAAATAAAAATTAATAACAAAAAATTTATGGTGATATAAATAAAATACTTTAACTTTTATCATGACTTTACAACAACTTTATATAGGGAGGTAATTCATATTATATTATTGATATTATATCAATTTTAATTCATTATGTGTTCAATTGACATGTAACATTTAAAACAAAAATATATTAATATAAACAATGATTTTAGTGTCATTTTAAATAAAATATTTCAGTGTGCATATGAAATAACATAATTTTATATGAATTTTTTATCCATAAATAATTTATATGTAGTCTATATAACATTTAAAATTTATTAATAATAAACGAAGGACTAATGTGGGTTATAAATCAAATATTTTGATATTCATGTTGAATAAAAGCTTTTAATTAGTATGAGAGAGCTCTTATTCCAATGATAGTGCTTTCTAATTGAAGTTATAAACAAGATTCATAATTTCTGAGTTATATATATATATATATATATATATATATATAAAGAATAATTAGGAAGAAAGATTAAATATTATGGATATATGTTTTATAAATATTAATATGACTTAAATGTATTAACATTTTAACGTGAAGAATTTGAATTGCAAAATAAAATAATTTACTATTACGTTTCAACTACATAGGTATTTCATAAAACAAGTGAAAATAAAAAACCTCTTGTATTTAAAACATTTTATTTGTGTATTTCCCAAATCTACTATAGTTGCATTTTAATTCTAGATCTATCAAAAGCATAGGAGAATAAAATTTAATGAAATCTCTAGAGATGCAAACATTAGTAGATCTAAAATTAAGATAAATATATTTTAATTAATATTATTTGTAAAAACATAATTAAACTCTTATTAATTTTATATGCCATTATAAATATTTTATTATAACCACTAAAATTTTTATTCCTAATATTTTATTATAAGTAAAATATTTCAATAAATAATAAAAAAAAGAACTAAGACAAATATGAATTGGGAAAAAAATAAAAAGTCACAACATAATTTTTTTTTCCCTAATTTCCTAATATTTTGTATAAATAGTGGAAAATGAGAGAATTGTTACAATGTTTAAAATCAAGGACGCCATTTAAAAATATGAAATCTAATTAAGTGAGGAGATTAGAATGGTATGAGAAGAGAGAAAGTACAGTCGGTAAAAAAAATAAAAATTTAAAAAGTGTTGTTACATAAGTGGTAATAGTAATAAATATGAAATCAAGATACTTTATATTTTTTTTGAATGTTTGTTTTTTTTCCATGATGCAAAGGGTTTATGTTAAATTGGATATTGTAATGGCCTCATATAATTGGGCAATTTTTGGTTATTTGTTTTTCTTTTACTACGATAATTAGGGCAAAGACAAGTGATAAACTTGAATTGAATATTTTTAGATGTGAATAGTAAATAATTTTTATTTAATATGTTTTTATGAAAAATAGCCATTTGCTAGTTATAGAAGAGAGGATACATGAAGGAAGTCTCACACTTAAGACAATTAAGGAAAAGGTTATGCTGGTTGTTAAGAGTTAGTATGAGGACATATAAAACAAGGAGAAGAGGAAGCCAAGTCTGAGGACATATAAAGAAAGGAAAAGAGGAAACCAATAGGGTTACGCGAACCTGAGGTAGAATGGGAGAAAAAGGAAAATATCACAGCTAATGGATCAGTGAGATGTATTCTTGTCCTAGACCATAGCTGGTGATGACGACGTGGTTGAATTTATATGGCTATTTCCTCCTCTTGATTTAGTGTGAGAGTTTCTCGGAGGGAGCACCAGGTATCAGCCTGGTACTCGCAAGGGGTGGAGTATCCTAATCTTGCGTGTAACTCGGTGGAGTATCCTCATCTTGCCAGTAACTTGTAATTAGGTCTTCTATTTGTGACATATAAGTATTCAGGTCTTGATATCATAACTAGGTTAAGATGTTCTAGTATAGAAATCGTGAATGAAGTATAATTGAATTAGTTCCTCCACAATTTAAATTATGTTTGGTTCAATACATGCATTATTATTAGGAATAGTGAACCAGTTATGATTTCTATCATGGGCATGAATTCTTTTAAAATAATTTAATAAAAGATTGTGCATGTGTGTGGATAAACTGTTTGAATAAAGGCTCTAAATGTTTATTATCATGCACTTAGAGGGGTTCATGGTCCTCTTCTTTACAGGTATTATTAATCTGAAAAGTCCTTTAGAATAAACACAAAACTGTGAATATTTATAGAAATGAAAGAAGAGAATTACTATTTATTGTATGTTTAATTGTGTGTCATAAGAAGAAAGTATATGGTGGAAGATGGTTTCCTTTGGACACCGTGGGTTAACCGAAGTCTTCCGCGCAGAACATTCCCAAGGGAGACTATAACAATCTCATGACAAGGAATATCAGCATGTTCCATTATATAACAACGAAATACAATAACCAAATTATCTGAAATTTACTGCACCTGTTAAAACCAACTCGTTGGCAAAATAAACATGAGCAAAGGTCAATGTCGAATAAATATTAAGTTAGACATTAATCCTCCCAATATCCATACATCCTAAATCGAGATAGCATATGAATCGATGCTAGAATCCATAAAAGTATAAGTTATTACTCTTCACATGAATAGAGAAGCCATGGTGGCAAGAAGTCCAAATGTGGGAAAAGACGAAATACTGAGATACGATCAAAGAAAGAAAGCTATGGATATGATAGCATAGAAAAAACTGTAAAACTCTTAAACGTAATATCTGGCCCAAACTCGAATTTAGAAACTCAAAAAGGTCTCTAACACAAGTTTAATTACATTCCATTCTAAGAAAGATAATTACGTTAGCGTTTGGGGACCAGAGTGCTAATTAACTATACATTTTCATTAAACAAGGCTCATGTAAGAGTGTTAAATACAGCAGATATAAAACCCTATTTATATATCTCTAAAACCCCGTGGAAAAGAGGCCATCCACACCTATATCTAAATCTAGAGGTTTGAGTTAGAAGTGATCAAGCCAGGGTTTTCCTATAGGAATAATATCAAAGTAACTGAAGAAACTGAAGTCAAAACTTTCAAATAATGTTACTGTAAGGTTAACCCATGTAGTCGGGGTAAAAATCACCTATTCAGTGACTGTGAGGTCTACAAGAAACCACACATCCGCCATGGCTGTGAAGAAACCGTTCAGTGCTTGGGGCGAGTACTACGGTGAGGTTGGGTGCTTTACCCATGGAGAATAATGTGAAACATGTCAAAGTTCAACCAAATAGGATTAGTACACTTCAAATTGAAACCAATAAAATTAACACAAATAATTAATCTCAAACTAAATGCTCACCGAGAGTTGTTTCTAACCTATTCCAATAAATTCATGAGATCTGACAGCAATTGTTGGATACCAGACTCATCCAGGAGGTCATGTGTAGTTGTAAGAATGAGAATTATAGATCCTGCATGTTGATCATGATCGTTCGCAGAGCTAAGGGCGAGTTCAGTGGAAAGCTCAACCAAATGGGCTAGTGAATCGAGTGGCAAAGGCTTATGGAACCCTGAAATACGTAGAATGTTGTGCACTGTTGATTTGCTCTGCACCCACCGTCGATATAAGGACAGATACCGATGGGGTTTATCATTGCCGATTGTTGATGGGGACGGTTGGACAGGCTGCCAGAGGAAACAACGAGAAGCCACGGAGTTTGAGTGGGTCGTCGCGGAATTAAATCCCATTAAATATAATGTAATGCTACCAATGGATCATAATTAATATTAATACATAATTAGAGGTACTCAATATGAATTGTAATAAATAAGGAAGTTTACCTAGGTCTTTGAAATACCATTAATATTATTGGAGTACTGAAACCCCTTATGAAAAGACCGACATCATATCTATGATGTGTTAAATTATATTTGATGTGTTAAACTGAATCTTAAGACTGTACTTGCTCATTTTACTATATATATATATATATATATATATATATATATATATATATATATATCTATCTGTGTGGGTTTGTGTCATTAAAGTAAATTCCAAGGTTGTGATGAGATTAAAGTAAATAAAAAATTATATGAGCTATAGATATTAGAGGTGGTATCAGAGCCAAGTTTACTACACTATTGGCTTGGGTGGACATGAATTGTGTTGTGATTGCTCAAAGAGAGAGTGAGATATTAAACTATTAGAAGAAGAGGAGAGCCAACGGCCGTCAACTAGACCATTAGTGCAAGGAGATCTTGCACACCTGGAAGAGGATAATCCTGAACTATGGGTTCAACTGAAAAATGAGCAGCAACATAGAAGAGAGGCATTAATGGAAATGGTACAAAAAATGAGTACCAAAATGGCCACACTCTTGGAGGAAAACAAACGCTTGATACATGAGCAGGAATGTATTATGGAAAGTCTCATAGATAGAGAAAAGCATCGGAATTCAAAACCTATCTCAGATAAAGGAAATCAGGTAGAATCCCACAGAAGGAGAGAGGATAGCACGATAGAAATAAGTCAAACCCAAGAATCTGGAGGAAATCAGAAAACAAAAAAACAAGAATCAAGAGCCACCTCGAGCACTGAGGTATGCCAAAAGTCAAAGAAACAAACAATTGAATTACAAGGTGAATTTTAAAATATTAATTCACCGACTTATGATGGTGAAGCGGAGGAATTGGCAGAATCACAGTTAAATAACATGACGAAGTATTTCCAAGTTTATGGTTATGACGAAAATTTAAAAGCTCGGTTAGCCATATAACAACTAAGGGGGAAAGCCACTCTATGGTTGGAGGAAGCTAAATAAATGCACGATATTGACTAGCAGTTGGTCCCTTCAGAAGTTTTTCATAAACATTTTAAAAATAAGTATTTAATCGAAAAGTTTTATGATGAAAAATCCAAGCAATTTAATGAATTGCGATTAGGCCAAATGACCATCGATGAATACGTAACAAAATTTACTTCCTTGTTATAGTATGTGCCCTATTTATGTGAGCAGAAGGAAAACTTTGAAAGGTTTATTAACAACTTACTCATGTATATGAAGGAATGGATTGATTTGAATATCTAAAAATGATGGCAGATGATGTGAGGAAAGTGCTTCTTTGTTATCAGTAGGGACAAAAATGTTAATAACAAGTCTTGGTCGAGAAAGAAGGGGTAGAAAGTGTACCGAATGATAGAAATAATAAGAACATTGGTTTTAGAAATACTTTTAAAGGGAGGAAAGGGAGCATGGTGGATAAAGGTCAGCATAACAATCACTCTCAGAATGAAACAAAGAGAGTGGAATCATATGGCATAATTGAAAGAAAATCGAATCAGAAACCCACAATATAGTGTTGGAGTTGCGGAGAAACAAACTACATTAAGAATTCCCTTCACAATGGAAAGTTGGAACCAGTCAATAATGTATGAGAAGCATCAACTGTGGACGAGGTGGCCATAAGCCTGCCCCAAATTCATGCGGAACTCGAGGATCATGAGGCCGAATATCAACCCAACATTATTGAAATGTAAGGTAAGGTGTTAAATCATGTTGTTTCCATTTTAATAGATCATGGATCTAGATTAAGTTATATAAGTCATAGGGTGGTAGAATTGTGTCAACGTTAGACTCATAGATTTAAAAAATCTTGGATAGTTCAAGTAGCCACAGGGGCAATAGCACAGGTAACAGAAAAAGTATAAAATTGTTTGATTGAAGTAGCAAACAATCCCTTGAGGATAAATTTAATGTTATACCTTTAGGGTCATACGATGTTGTAATCAGTATGCACTAGTTAGAGGCCCATTGGTCGTTGGTAAACTACAAGGAGAATACATTTATTTATCAGAATGAAGATGGTATTAAGTTTGAAATGCAGGGGATTAAAAGACCTGTACAGTTTATACCAATTACTCCCTCTAAACTAGGGAAATGTATAAGAAAAGGGTGTTTTATTTATGCATTACAAGTGGGTTATGCAAATTCCAAGGGAAAAGTAGTAGGGTTAGAACACTTACCAATAACAAGGGAGTTCGTAGATGTATTTCCAGAAGAGACACCTAGATTACCCCCAAAGCGGGATTTGGATTTTACTACTGAACTCATTCCAAGAGTCCCTCCAGTATATAGATCTCCTTATAGGATGAGTATGCCTGAGCTTACAGGGCTAAAAATCCAACTACAAGAATTGTTGGACAAAAATTACATACACCCCGACGTATCACCATGGGGAGCCCGAGTATTATTTGTCAAGAAGAAAGATTCCACCTTAAGGTTGTGCACAGAATACCAGTAGTTAAATAAATTGAGTGTCAAAAACACATATCCACTACCTCAAATTGATGATTTATTCGACCAAGTTAAGGGTGCAAATTTTTTTTCAAAAGTTGATCTGAGATCTAAATATCGCCATATCTGAATCAAGGAAGAATACATTTGTAAAACCGCATTTAGTACCCATTACAAACTCTACGAATTTCTAGTATTACTCAGTGTTGGCTAACGCACCAGCCACCTTCATGTGTCTAATGAATGGAACATTTCACCCATACCTTGATAACTTTGTGCTAATTTTTATTGATGATATTTTTATCTACTCCAAAAGTATGGAGGAACATCAAGAAAACTTATGAATTGTCATAAGAAACTTGTAAGTTCATAATCTATATGAAAAAATATAGAAAGTGTGATTTATTTAAGGAGAAGATATAATGTTTGGGGCATGTTATAACACCAGAAGGTATCGTCATGGATCCCGAAAAGATAAAGAAAATTATGGACTTTCTAGTTCCTACGAACTTTGTAGACATTTTATCCTTTTTGTATTCAGCAGGATGCTACCATCATTTTATAAGAAATTTTTCTAAAGTCACTCACCCATTAATATCCCGGCAAAAGAAGGGAAAGGTATTTAAGTGGACCCATGAGTGTCGGTAGATTTTTTATCAACTACGAAAAATTCTTACTACAACAAGAGTCTTGCGAATAGTAGACCCAAATAAGGAATTCTTAGTTTGCACGGATGCATGTCAATCTAGAGTAGGAGGAATGCTAATGCAGGAAGGCTGAGTAGTGGCATATGAATCCCAGAAGTTAAAGGATCATGAAAAATTATATTGAGCTTATGATTTGGAGCTTACTGTTGTAGTCCATGCCTTGAAGGTTTAGCGCCACTGCCTATTGGGAAAGAAATTTATACTAATGATGAATCATAATGTCCTAAGAAAATTTTTCCACCAGGAAAACTTAAATACTTGTGAGGCACACTGGAATAAACTCTTAAGTGAATTCAATTTTGAAATTATGGATCTAAAAGGCAAATAAATCAAGTAGCGGATGCCTTAAGAAGACAGCTAAATCATGTTTATGAAGTTTATTTTTGTAAGATAAAATTTGATTATTCATAACAGATTAAGAAGGCGGCGTTGAAGGACTGAAAATACCATTTTCTATGGCAGCAAGTGTAGAAGGAGGACAACAAATAAATGAAGCTAGACTATAAAACTAACATGGATAACATATTAACATATTGGGGCCGCATCTATGTACTCAATCAAAAATATTTTAAAAGGTTGAATTTGAATGAATATCATAGAGTTCCATATGTAGCACATCCAGGTCATCATAAAATGATTGCCATGTTGAGAAAATATTATTTCTGGCATGAAATGAAATCAGAAACAACCTAATATTTGGCTCACTACTTTGAATTTCAATAGGTAAAGGCTAAGCACCAGCATTGAGCCAGTTTAATTCATCCTTTACCCATTATGGAATGGAAATGGGAAACTATAAAATTTGATTTTATTACTGTGTTACTAAAATCGAAAAAGAGGAATTACTCAATCATGGTGGTAGTAGATAAGATATGTTAAGTCCCTATATTAATAGTGTAGTCCCTTATTATGTTATTGTAGCCCCCCTTATTGTTATTTTTGTACACTTGTAACCCCCATATTGTTATTATTGTGCCCTTACATTATTATTTTTAGGTCGGCTAGGATTACATTGTGGCCCCACTAGGATTATATTGTGGCCCCATGGACTCCTATATATAGAAGCAGGTTTTGGTAATTTGTATTATCCAAGAATTGTTCATTCATGTAATGTATTGGAGATTTCCCCCTCGAAGTGGCTTATTTATAAGGCGTTGATATCTCTTTTCTTCTCTTTTTGGAGCTTGTCTCACAACATTTGGTATCAGAGCTTTGGATTCTAGGGTTTCGCTGCTCCAAATAGGTCATCGTGGAATTTTTGCTATAAATTTTTTTCTACAAAGGTTTAGAAGCTATAATTTTTAGGGTGCGAAGCCGAAATCCTGAAGAACATCATCGCAAAATTTCAGATTTTCGTTCGTAATATTTTTGGAGATATGATCTGTGGAAGGTAAGGCTTTTTGCAGGCTCCTGAATTTCACTTAAATAGGTAATCACAGAAGTTTCACTATAAATTTTTATCTACGAAGGCTAAGAATCTGAAATTTTTAGGGTACGAAGCCAAAATCATGAGGAAAATCCTCACAAAATTTCAGAGCTTGGTTCACAATATTTTCGGAGATACGATCTGTGGAAGATAGTGTTTTTTCAAGCTCCCGAATTTCATCTCAAAGAGGTGATCGCGGGAAAAGATTCATAACTCTCTCTCTCTCAGAGCATCAAATTGGAATGCTGTAAAAAGTGGCATCAAGTACACAGACTTAAGTTTCCTTTCTATCAATTTCAAAGCCAAAGGAGGAAACATAAAGATGTGGCAAGTCGTACAAGTTCGCTCTATGGAACATGTCCATAATTGGGTCATTGTGGGAGATTAGACATATCCTTGTCTTGAAGAATCTAAATTAGGTCAAACCTATGACATTGGAAAGAAGGTTCAGAGGGCTACTACAAGGCCGAATTTTAGATATTGAGGATCCACAATTATATAGATAATTAAATTTCAATATAGAGCTCCCTAAAAGCAAGTAAAAGGTATGTATTTTTTTTCCCGAATTGCATAAGTCTTGTTTGAAGAATCAAGTTGAATTGATTCCAAGGGCATATTGTAGAATAGATATCAGTATTGGATTCTAAAATGGTCCCTAAAAAGAATTCAACAGCCATTGAGCCTTTAGAAGGCTCTGCTATGACTCATGAAGACAAAGAATTGTAGTATGAGATATCAAAATTACGGTACCAAGTGCAACAAATTTCGATCTTACGAAGAGCAACTGAAGATGACATAGAAGGTTTAAAAGCAGAAATGGAGGCTAAGTTGCATGGTTTTAAGTATCAAATAATAACTAATATGGATGATAAATTAGTCGAAGATCACATTGAGCATCAACAACAAGTTCTCCAACTGTTAATGGATAACCTAAATTTGGTGCAAAATCTAATGAAACAACAGGAAGATCAACATCGCATCGAAAGAAGTTCTGAAGTAGTCACAGAAACAAGAACTCAACAAGTACAATCAATTTAAGAGTATCTCAGCAAGTGGAAGAACTTTCCTGTAGAAGATTCCACATGGGAGGATGAGAATTTTATACAGAAGCATCAAGAAATAATCAAGCCTTGAGGACAAAACTTGTTTAAGGGAGAGGGGCATGTTAAGTCCCTATATTAATAGTGTAGTCCCTTATTATGTTATTGTAGCCCCCCTTATTGTTATTGCTATACACATGTAACCTCCATATTGTTATTATTGTGCCCTTACATTATTATTTTTAGGTCGGCTAGGATTACATTGTGGCCCCACTAGGATTATATTGTGGCCCCATGGACTCCTATCTATAGAAGGAGGTTTTGGTCATTTGTATCATCCAAGAATTGTTCATTTATGTAATGTATTGGAGTTTGCACCCTCAAAGTGGCTTATTTCTAAGGCGTTGATATCTCTTTCCTTCTCTTTTTGGAGCTAGTTTCACAACACACTACTTTGCATTTCAATAGGTAAAGGCTGAGCACCAGCATTGAGCTAGTTTACTTCATCCTTTACCCATTATGGAATGGAAATTGGAAACTATGAAATTCGATTTTATTACTGGGTTACTAAAATTGAAAAAGAGGAATTACTCAATCATGGTGGTAGTAGATAAGATATGCAGGGAAAACCACTTTATACCTGCTTGATCAGCCTATAAGGCAGTGCAAATAACTGACATTTTTATGGAGGACATTTTTAGGTTGCATGGAATTCCAAAGATGGCTATTTCCAACAAAGATGTAAATTTTACCTCCGCTTTTTCGAAAGCCTTGTTCACTCATCTAGGCACCCAAGTACAGTTCAATACAACTTACCATCCACAAATGGATTACCAAATGTAGAGGGTGAACCAAGTGTTAGAAGAAATTATTCGAATGTATGTAATTTAACAACAAACAAAGTGGGAAGAATATATAAATTTGGCTGAATTTGCTTATAATAATGGCTATCATGTGTCATTAAAGATGAGCCCGTTCAAGGTGTTATGTCGGAAAAAGTGTAGAGTGGCTATCAAATAGAATAACACAGAAGACAAGTGGATGTTAGGGATTGATATAATTAAGGACATGGAAGCTACAGTTAAAAGAGTAGGAGCTAACTTGAAGGCTGCTAAAGAATAACAAAAGAGCTATGAAGACCAATGAAGATCCTACCGTGAATAAAAAGTAGGGTATCATGTGTATGTAAGGTAACTCAAACCCAAACAAAGTTCCTTGAGGTGGGAAGGTAACTCTAAAGTGGCCCCTCGGTTCTGTGGACCCTTTTAAACGATTGACCAAGTTGGGCCAATGGCTTACCAATTGGCTTTACCTAGCCACAATCATGTTCACAACATGTTTCACGTGTCATTGTCGACCCTAGACACATAATACGTTGGAAAAGTGTAAAGTTAATTACTGTATATATTGTGAAGGTAAAATACCTTTGCATATGTAAGAATTTATTTCTTTAATGTTTTCTTTTTCTTTTTCTTTTACAAGAAATTGTTACAACACTGTTCGCAGGTCGAGATAGATGGGGAATTTCTGGTCGAGCCCATTAATATTCTCGACCAGAGAGAAATAGAATTACTTAAATGAGTCATCCCCCAGGTTAAAGTGAAATGGAAACACTTCAGCCCGAAGGAGGCTACCTCGAAGGATGAAAAAATTATGAAGGAAACATATCCACATATGTTTTGTTTGCAAGGGAACACCGAGGACAATGTTATTTTTGAGAGGGAGGAGATGTAATGTCCCCGAATAATTAGGTAACTTTGGCTAGATTGAAAATAAGGAGATATAAAGCGAGGAAAAGATGAAGCCAACACGGTTAGGTGGACCTGAGGTAGAAAGGGAGAAAGAGTAAAATATCTTATTTAATGGTTTAATGATTAATTTTAATCCTGGACCATATCTTATGATGAGCAAGTGATCAAATTGATATCATTATTTCCTCCTGCTTGAGTGTGAGAGCTGCTAAGGGGGAGCACTAGCTATCAACCTCGTACTACAAGGTTGGGTGGAGTATCCTAATATTTCCAGTAATTTGTAATTGGACCTTCTATTTGTGACAGATAATTATTCAAGTCTTGATTTCAGAACTAGGTTAAGATGTTCTAAGAAATCATGAATTCAATATGGTTGAATTAGTTCCTCAACAATTTAAATAATGTTTGGTTCAATGCATGTACTACTAGTAGGAATAGTGAATCAGTTATGATTACTCTCGTGGGCATGAATGTTGTTAAACTATTTTAATAAGAGATTGTGCATGTGTGTGGATAAAATGTCTAAATTGAGGCTCTGAATGTTTACTGTCATGCACTTGGAGTGATTCATGGTACTCTTACTTATAGGTATTATTAACTTGAAGAATAGTCCTTTAGAATATATATATATATATATATATATATATATATATATATATATATATATATATATATATATACTATGGCAAAATAAACACAGAGCTCTGAATATTTAAAGAAATGGAAGCAAATAAATACTATTTAATTTGTGTTTGACTGTCTTTTGTAAGAAGAAAGTACACAGTGTAAGATGGTTTCCTTTGGAAACCTTGGGTTAATTCTGTGGGTTAAGAAAAAATTTCCCCGCAGAATAGTCCCAGGGGAGACTACAATTCCGTCACAGGGAATATCAGCATGCTCCATTATATAAGAATGAAACACTATAACCAAATTATCAGAAATTTAATGCACCTATTAAAACCTACTCATACACAAAATAAACGTGATCAAAGGTTGATGCCGAATAAATATTAAGTTAGACAGTGATCCACCAAATATCCATACATCCGAATACATGATAGAATATGAATCGATGAGAGAAGACATATAATT
This sequence comes from Pinus albicaulis, assembly GCA_034641835.2. Taxonomy (NCBI): domain Eukaryota; kingdom Viridiplantae; phylum Streptophyta; class Pinopsida; order Pinales; family Pinaceae; genus Pinus; species Pinus albicaulis. Next base: position 204,586,518 of record CM076581.1, on the reverse strand, counting down.
ATAAGTTATTATTCTTCACATGAATATACATGCCATGGTGGCAATAAGTCCCAATTCGAGAATAGAGAAAATACTGAGATACGGTTAAAGAAAGCTATGAATATTACAATAGAAAAAATGTAAAAGATCTAACCCAAAACCGAATTCAAAAACCCAGTAAAGTCTTTAACACAAGTTTAAATACATTCCATTCTTAGAAAGGTAATTACAGTACCGTTTGGGGACCAAAATCCTAATTAACAATACTGTTTCATTAAAACAGGATCATGTAAAAGCATTAAATAAAGAAAAGATAAAACCATAAATATATATCTCTAAAACTCTATGGCTAAGAGGTCGGTCGCACTTGTATTGAGAATTGGAGGACTGAGTTACGAGTGACTGAGACATGGTTTTCTTGTCGGAACAATAACAAAGTAACTCAAGAAATTGAAGTCAAATTTTCAAATAATATTGTTGTAGGGTTAACCCATATAGTCGGGGTGAGAATAACATGTTTAGCAACCGTGAGGTCTACAGGAAACCACACATCTTCCATGGACATGAAGGAAGGGTTCAGTGCATGGGGCCAGTACTCCGGTGAGGTAGGATGCTTTACCCAAGGAGAAAAATGTGAAACCTTTTAAAGGTAAACCAAATAGGATTAGTATAGTTCAAATTGAAACTAGTAAAATTAACACATAGAATTAATCTTAAATGAAATTCTCAGTGAGAGATGCTTCTAATCTGTTTCAAGAAATTCAAGAAATATGGAAACAATTGTTAGATACGAGACTCATCCTGGAGGTCATGTGTTTTCGTAAGAGCGGGAATGAAATATATTGCAAGTCAGCCATTATAATTCGCAGAGCTAAGGGCAAGTTTGGTGGAAAGCTCGACCAAATGAGCTACTGAATCGGGTGGGAAAGGCTTATGAAACCATGAAAGCGGCAGAACTTTGTGTATTGTTGATCTACTCTACACCCACCATCGATTTCAGGACGTATCCTAATCGGGTTCATCATCACCGATTTTTGTTGGGAATGGTTGGATAGGCTTCCATGAGCAACATCGAGAAGCCACCAAGGTCGAGTGGTTTGTATGGACATTAAACCCATTAAATACTATGTAATGCTCACAATGGATCATAATTAAGATTAATACATAATTACAGGTACTCAATATGAATTGTAATAAAGACAAAATTTTACCTAAGTATTTGAAATGCCATTAACATTAATGGAGTATTGATGCCCCATTGTGAAAAGACCGGCATCATATCTATGATGTGTTAGATTACATTTACCATGTTAAACTGAATCGTAACATTTTACTTCCTCACTTTAGTGTATGACTATATATATATATATATAGCTATGTTTATGTGATTAAAGTAAATTCGAAGGTTGTAATGAGATTAAAGTTAATTTTTTTTTTTTATATGAGGTAGGGATATTACAGATATCAAGTGAGACTATATTATATTTATAGGTAAAATGTGGAACATAAACATTTTAAAGTAATTAACATGGAAAAAATTATGGTTTCATTAATATGGAAAAAAAAATCTTATCATAAAGGGATTGGGGAATAGTTTCTTACATTAAAATAAATATCACTCCATCGTAATAGAGAATCTCTTAGAAAAACTTCTTTTATGAAAACAACCTATATGAAAATTTGATGTATAATACATCTCAAAATGTATTTAGGGTCTAAGAAATAAATGTAATATCATCTTCCTAAGATAATTTAATGGTAAAACTAAACCAATCCAACAAAAATATTTAAGCAATGATTCTAATCCTACTACTTTATAGATAAACTAAGAAATAAAGAAATTGTTTTAGCTAACATATATAAGAGAAATGATGAAGTCTTGGTTGAGAATTTTCTTAGTAACAAGATACTCAAGCTTTATAGTTCTCAAGGTGTAATAATGTGTGATCATGTAATAAAGTGCCCAAACTTTAACCAAATGACTTTTATTAGTGTGATAGCAATTCATGTCATGGATTACATGATATCTAATATCTTTGTCTACAAATAGAAAAATTTGACCTTGCAAATGATCATCAACTTAATTTCCATCATACAATAATAAAACTACAAGGATGAATTAACCCATAGGATGGATTGGCCCAAACGTTTCAAAGGAATCGAAGAAATCTTAAGCAAACTAGAAAAATAATTGTTGGCTCCCAAAACCCTCTACAAATAATTCAGACATTTAGCTTCATTTTAGTAACATGTCATTCTAGCACATCCTTTCAATGCTAGGGTTCACCATTCAAATAGAGCCATAAGAGACACAACTATGATTTTGGAATAATTAATAAGTGGACACATGTTTCCATCAATCAGATCACTCAAATAGTGATAAGGAAGAAAATACAAATGTACAGCACCCATAATAGTATTCATCTTAGGAAAACCAAATTATTGTACAAAATTTATGTTGATGAGACACCTCCTTAGGGTGGATAGATGTATTTAAGAAAAAAAGAGAAAATGATCAAAAGAGGGATCCATGATGTTTCTCTAGTTCATCACGTAGGATAGAAGTAATGTATGAATTAGTTAGTAAGACCATGGAGGTAGCGAATATATTGGTGGGAGCAGTGGACCTGAGTGGTGGAAAGATTGATGTAGCTGGATATTTTAAGGTAATACTAATTAATTTACAAAAAAAACAAAAATGAAATTGATCTTCTCTCATATGATTAAATAATGAATTAAATCCCATTTATTTTAAGTAAAATGATAAATATCCCTATCCTAATTTAAAGAAAACCCTTTCTCTTCAAATAGCAAGTACTTTATTAAGACATTATGTAAAATTAAAAATACAACCAACTGTTGGGTCGGTATTAAGTATAAGTTACTAGGCATAGAATTAGGGATGCTTATAAATAATTCTTAATACCTCAATTGGTAAACTCATACAAATCTCTAGTCGAAAGGAAAACAGTTCAAAAATCATCTTTGAAACCTATTTAAATTTCATCCTAAGAAGCCCTAGAGGAAAAATTTAACATGTATGCCTATAGAAAATAATATGATTACTTCTAAGGACAAAATTACTACCTTAAAATATTTTATAGATCCTTTAAACTCCATGAACACCATCCCAACTTTTCCTATAGAGGACTAGGTTTTCTTCGTGGAAGAAACATTTTGTAGTTAAGAAAATTACAAATGGGAAATATAATCATATCAAATGCCACCAACATAAAATATGAATACTGAGAGGGTCTATTATTTCTACCACATATAGAAGATCTTAAATTTAGTGGTCAAGTGTTGTAAACTTTGGAATCCTCATTATACTTAGTTATAAAAATGGGGCTACAACAAATCCTTATAACTGTAGCTCATTGCAATTAGACCTATTATAGGAAAATTATATGGAATATTTTATAAAATAATATTATCATATGGATCCAAACTCCTGTATAAATATTTAAATGATATGATAGATTTAGGAGCTATCACTGCATTGTGGATCCCCCTATTATGGTTAGGATCATGGTGGAGAGGTGTTATAAATAATAAAACCAATCTCATTTATTATTCTATTGAATTTAGTATGGAATTGTTAGGGTCCTATAATAATAGGGTTCATAAAATTTTGAATTAACTTCGATAAGTCTTGTAAATATGTACATACCTTGATTTCTGCAAGTTGTTTTCCCATATTTTGAAAAATGAAAAATAATAAAAAATGAAAAGAGGGTAAAAATTCCTAAAAGAACAATCAAAGGACAAAAAGAAACAAAGATCAAAAGAATATTCAATATGAACCCCATCAAAAATATATCATGAAAGTGTTGCAAGTTTAAATGCCACTACTTTAGTTTACTTTTTTCCAATAAGATTTTGTGCAACTTGTCCTAAATGCCACAATCCATGAGGGTAAAACATCTTAAGCTTGACCTCTCATGCTTTAAATTTTATGTTGTTAGATAGAGAATAAATATCTCTCAAACTATTTAAACCTGACAGATAAGTAGATAAGTAGAGAATAATGAGGAGCTCAACTATTTAATCTGAGCCCTCGGATGAAATAAGGTAGATCTAGATAGTTTTATGCTTTGAAAGAAAATGTTTTAAGGCTGCAAACCTAAATGCACCTACAAAATGAAGAAAAAATGTTAGAAATAAAGTTGGGTAGGTAGAAAGCAGTGGAGAAATCATGTAAATAAAACATCATCGGGCAAAATCACTAATTTCCCTTCCCCTATAAGTATTTAGTATTCTAAGCTATCAGTCAAACAGGCTCAGAGAATTTCTTTGACTTTTGTTGAGACCAAACCCAAGGCTCGATGACTGGCTAGTTAAAAATACTGAGTTCCTACTTTAAACCCTTATTCATCAACATTTACCCCTCATTCATACATCAAAACCCCTTTTTCTGAAGTAAAGACACATTCTTACTTAGAAAATTTGAAAAACCTAAAATAATTAACTTCATCCCTTCATAAGAATTCATAAAAACTCACAAAATTACATTTATCCTAAGTATTAGTGAAAGAAATATAAAGATGAGCAATGCATGATTTTATATTTTACTTAGAGATAATATGTAGATTGTTTTTATTACAGTACCCTTTCATATTAACCTTTAACATATTTTTATTAAATCCCTAAAAAATACCCTCCCATACTTATTAATTCCTTATATTTAAATACCCCTAAAAACCCACTATTATAAAGTTTTGACCAAAGTTTATTATCCCATGTGCGTAAATAAAAAACCCAAATTATGAAGCCCTTTGGTCTAAAAACTATCATTATTCATGTATTCCACCCCTATATTATTTAAACCATCAAAAAAGGTTTTAAACACTATATAATATATATTAACCCGTCTGCTTATGTTTTATTAAAAACATTTCACAAATGGTTTTAAATGCAAATGTCAATCCCCGCCTATACCATTATTAAAACATGTCATTTATGTTTTATACCTATCCCTGCCACTATATAAACTATGGTTTAAATGTGTTTTAAAACATTTATTTCATAAACTTAAACCATTGCCACCTATGCAAATAGCCTGATCCCACCTTTCCATTTCAAAGCAACTCCTGACACGATCTCAGTCGTTAGCATTAAACCCTCAGATCTGACGGTTGACGTCTAATATTGCACAAAATAGATGCACAATCACCCAAACTATGAAGTCGAGAAAAATAGGAAATTTTGTATTTCCTCTCTCCTCCACGTGGTTGATCATTACTGGATCACATGAATTGGACTTGAAACCGTTTACTACCCAATCATCGCGCGATAACTGTCGATTTTCAAAGCCTTTGCAATTCGAAACTGCCTCCTTCTTGACTAGACCTACATTCAATGCTAGTTTAAACATGACCAATATATCAATAAAACCTTTCAAAAATAAATTTATTCACCATTTTTGCACACCCAACCAATGTATTGCCTTCTCCCGACAGTTAAAACCCTACTAAAGCCCCTGGTCGCCATTTTAACGCCTCGAACATCCAAAATATCCCAAGACACACCCGTAAATAATGCTAAGGAGTTACGCCTTACTCCAGATAAGCCGTTGAAGTTATCAAATCGACCAGAAACCGAAGAAGCCCTTTAAAGTGGATACGTATAATACATACAGGTATTTTTCTCCAATTGAAACCTGTAATTGATTTTAAAGCCTTAAAAAGAACAAACACTCTCAGAGTTCAAGAAATCTATTAAAACAAACTGCTAAAAAGTCTCAAAAACAAACCAAACTTTGGCAAATTCTTCCCAGAAACCCTGTTTTTCTGCTACGCACTATTTCGAGGAAATTTATCAAATTTCTCACAACTTAATGATCCATTTCAAGCTCTAAAAGGCAAAAAAACCTTTGCAGTTATCCTAAACCCTCTGTAATCCTTTTTAACATAGTTTAGCCCCATTTCTCAATCAAGAAACTCAAAAAACCACTCTTTTCTATTTTAGACCAATTTTAAAGCCTCAAAACTTATTTCATAAACCTAACTGAGAAGAAAACACAAAAAGAGACTCTATTTTTCCAAATTTGCCCAATTAAGCCTCTACTATAGTAAAATTGCCTCTCCAAACTGTTTAAACTTGCAGAAGCAAACCAGGATACCTAAAAAGCAGAGTTCTAGCTATCCTAAAGGTTCCAAAGTGCCAAAATCAAATCCAGTTCAGTGACAACTTAAGGCCATTATCACCTCCCTGCAGCCAGGGTTTCATTAAAAAATTGTTTGATTTTTGCAGGTTATTATTAGAATATGAAATTGGGCCAACAGTTTCAATACTAGTTAACAAAATTTTTTGCTCCAAATTCTCAGCTTTTAATTCAAAAGCTTCATTCAACAAATAGTTTATATACAAAGAAAAAATAAAATCAAGTCAGAGAGAGATTAAAAGGAAGAAATCACAGTAAAAAGGTTAAAGTTCAAAGTAAACTAATAATTCACAATAACAGTGAAAACATAATCAATCAAAGAGCATCAGAGTTAAAGTGTATCAGATGAAAGTCAGAATGAATGTTAAAACAAAGTTACAGAGAAGTCAAGGTAAATAGTAAAAGCAAATACAAAGGCTGTAAATGGTAAATAAATATGAAAATAATTTCAACAAAAATAAAGTTTATCGAAAGTGAAACTAAAAACAGCTAAAAGAATAGTAAGGTTAAAATATGAAAACAGAGTAAGAAGGGACAATTTTGCAGAAATTTCCTGTTTATGTCATTATTTGGCAGAAACTATTGTGATCAATCCAAGATGAATTTTGAAAAACTGAAGGAGGTTTATCTTCCTAAGATTTCCATCTACAAAAAATTATCTCACTATTCTAACAGCCATTATAGATTTGGAAATATTAGACAATATTTGAAAGCACCTTTTCAGAAAATTCTTGTTAAGTCATTAGTTTGCAGAGAAGATTGTAGCCAATCAGAAATACATCTTACAAAACGGAAGGAGGTTTTTTTTACTAAGAGACCCATATACAAAAACCTATCTCAATGTTTGCATAGGTATTACAGAATGAGAGATGCATGCACATCTTTACAACCTATTTTTCATACCGTGGAAAATGTTGTTTTACACATTGTTTTGCAGAGCCTATTGTGAACAACTGGAAAATAATTTTAGGGAACTGAGAGAGGTTTATCTTGAAAACATATTTGTCTACAACAAAGTCTTTAAATTTTTACATATCTATTACTCATTGAGAAATAAAAGGGTATCATGGGACCCCAAGTTTTCAGAAATGCTGGAGCAGAATGCACAAAGAAAGGAGACAATTAGTGACTTGAATGCCTCATCATCAAATAAGAGTTGAGATCAAATTTGAATTCTCCTCTTTTTCATCACCTATCCATTAAAAATAGTGCCAAATAGATGCATTACTTTTGAGTGTCCTTTAATTAAGTTCTATTTATGTAAAACAGTTGGAGATATTCATAAACCAATCTTGATATTTTTTCAAGATATTCTAGTTTAGAATTTGTATAAATACTTCAGACTTTGAAGAATTTTGGTGGAATAAAATTGTTGGATATTACTATAGATATTATGTTTACTTGAAGGCTTTTCATTTCGATTTTGATTAGCAAACTAGATCAACTATTTGGCATCATACTTCAGGATCCCTGTGATAAGCTATTGGGAGTGAAGTGCTCTCTAAAACTCGTCATTTTTATTCTTCTTTGTTACATGCATATATCTGTGTTTTAATTCTAAATCTAAATGTATAACTAGAAGTATTACTACAGGACATGGTAATAACACCATATTTTTAACTAGTTATCATTTCTTTGTTTTCTTCTAATTTCTGGTGTAGGGAACCCTTAATTTCTCCCTCTCCCGTTTGACCTCTATATACTAATTCCCTTTTCTAGATCAAAGGATCCTTAATTTCCCTTTATCCCTATCATACCATCTCAAAAACCAATTTTCCAAGATCTCCAAGGGTTATCTATCTTGCCCTGAAGACATTTGACCTTTTAGGCCTTGATCCCAGTTTTGTTAGCTTGAATTAGACTCCATAGCCCAATGAAAAAGTATATTTTCCTCTATCTATCCCTCCAAGTGAAATTTTCCCACAAAATCCAACAAAACCAAACAAAAATTGCACTTTCATAGCTAGCCTAATATTCACAAATTAAAACAAAGCTAAAATTTGAAGAGAGAGCCCTCTCTGAACCCTAGGAAGGCTAGATCCTAGAGTTTGAAGTAGGTTTGTGGTTACCTCGGTGAGTTCTCTCTTGAACCTGGAGAACTTACAGAGTGATAACATTATTGGCGAGCATACTTGGGAAGACTAAAATTTTCTTCAGAAATATTTTATAGGTTCAGATCTGATCTATGATGGTGGAAAATGATCAGACACACAAAGGTTAAAATCATCCACCTAGCGACTCCAAATCAATTTCACTATCACGACTCCACTATAGGAATGAACCTAAAAGAACAATATGGAAAGACCAGGCTTTCAACGTGGATCTTAATCCAAGAAATTGTGTTCTTTCTCATTAAGAAAGTTTTTCAATGTATATTTTATTTTATAGAATATCTTAGATTAGTTTTTAATTATTTTCCTTTGAAGATTGTAAGTACTAATTCTATTAATCTCTTTGAGAAGCTTTCTTCTGAATATAATGATCATAATTTTTCAATTAAGAAGACTCAAATAATGAAGACTAATCTTACAATCCTTGTACATAATCTTGTACCATATAAAACCACAGATAGATATAAGCCCCTTATTTTACCTCCTATACTCCATGGTTTTCCTGATAACTATTACAAACATCTTCCTAGATTTGAGGGAGAGAATGGTATCACTACCCAAAAACATATTCAAGGTATTGATAATTATTTAGACCTATTTGAGATTGATGAAGATTATGTTAAAATCGGACTTTTTGCTCTTTCTTTGCAAAATAGAGTAAAAATTTGGTTCAAGAATCTTCCTAATGCAAGCATCTCAAGTTGTCAACAGTTTGTTAAAATTTTCCTTGATAGATGGATAATCAAAGTTAATCCTTTCGTGATCATAGAAGAATATAATCAGTTAAAAAGACATCCAAATGAAACAATACAACAATTTTCTAACAGATTTAATCAAGGTTATTATTCAATGCCAGAAAATATTAGACCTCCTCATGATTCATCTCTCTTGCATTATCCAAGTGCTTTTGATCATCTACAAATCAAACAAGAAAAATTGAGAGGAGAAGAAGAAGAGAAGAACAACATTGCAGAGGTAAAACTAAGCCTTTTGGTAAGAAAATTAGATAAAATCATACAAAAGATAACTATGAAAGATGAATTTTTTGTTCAAAATCACCATGATACAGTTATTGAAGAAATAGAAGAGGTTGATATCCATGAACAACTTCCTACTAATTCCAATTATCATAGATTAGAAAATGGGTTTACAAGTCAATATGTGGAAGAGGAATCTGCTAATCTAATGTGTATGTTTGATGACATTCCTTATTTTGATTATTTTCCTAAGTATGATCATTATGATGATTTTTATGCTCTCCAAACTCAAGCTAACTTTACAAAGCAATCAAAAGCTAGTTTGTGGGATGAGGAAACTTAGTTTCAGCAACGAGAATACAGTAATCAACTAATGCAAATCAACTTTGAGAGTAAGGAAAAAAGTGCACAAAATTTGGAAATAAGTGAAGGTTCTTTACCTCTTTTTTTTTCTTCATTTCAGTTCATTAGGGACAAATTTCATGCTATAAATAATCATCAGTATTTAGATATTGTTATGGACAATAAAGAAGATAATGAAACTCTTGATCAGGATATTTCAGTTTCACAATTGCAGTTATCAAATTCCATTGAAACATCTGATAAAATAACACAAGAAAGTTCCATACCACTATGTTTTGAATCATTTCATCTTTTAAAGGAAATGTGGTATAACATGATTAAAGAAAAGGATGAGAAACTTGTTGAAGTTTATGAAGTCCCAGGGATTTCCATATCCAATAGATTGCAACCATCCTCACAATTTTTTCATGATCCAATAGTAGATATGTTGGATAATGAATGCATTAAAATACTTTCTCCATTAACTAAATATGAGTTTCAGAATCAAGATGATAAAGGTTTCAGCAATCAAACATTACAATAAGTAGGAATATCATCACAAAGTTTACAGGGAGCTAAAGATGAAAGTAACATTTCAGTTTCATGGCATGGAGGCCATCCAGAACAGATGTACAATTTTTTTGCATCATTTAAACATTAGGGTATATATTTTAGAATATCCTTTTGAAGATTTTCTAGAGTCAACAAAGGAAATCAAGTATCTCCTTATCCTCTCATTTACTGACAAGTTTCTAATAGGTTGCATAATTACAGTTTTGACAATGAACAAGTACCTGCAACAAAATACCTCAATGTATATAATGCTTAAATGGTTGCATTGGCTGTTTCATTCTACCTAACCAACAATTGAGCAGTTGATTAGAGTAAGTAGGTAGGATTTCAACTTATTATAGTTTTTAGCTTTCAGCTAGTTTCGAAATAATTCATCAAGATTTGAAGCGAAAGAAAATTCCCTAAGGTCTTATTGATTTATTATTTTGGTTTGAAGTTTGCAGCACCTTTTAGTCTCATATCAGATTTCAGTTTGCATAAAAAGGTGTAAATACGGTTCAAGAGTTTTCAGTCACATCATATGCATGTTTGGGATTGGCCCAGTGGATCACGCTACTAGTCGACGATGTTCTTGACATCTCACAAGGAGATGCCATCCCCATGTGAAGCCGCTATTAGGGTTCTGTAATAATAGGGTTCATAAAATTTTGAATTGACTTTGATAAGTCTTGTAAATAGGTACATACCTTGCTTTCTGGAAGTTGTTTTCCCATATTTTGAAAAACAAAAGATAAGAAAAAATGAAAAGAGGGTAAAAGTCCTAAAAGAAAAATCAAAGCACAAAAAGAAAAAAAGATGAAAAGAATATGAAATATGAACCCTATCAAAAATAGATCATGAAATTGTTGCAATTTTAAATGCCACTACTTTAGTTTACCGTTTGCCAATAAGATTGTGTGCAACTTTTCCTAAATGCCACAATCCACGAGGGTCAAAAGGCTTAAACTTGACCTCTCATGCTTTAAATTTTATGTTGTTTGATAGAGAATAGAGATCTGTCAAACTGTTTAAAATTGACAGATAAGTAGATAAGTAGAGAATAATGAGGAGCTCAACAGTTTAATCTGAGCCCTCAGATGAAATAAAGTATATCTAGATATTTTATGCTTTGAATGAATTTTTTTAAGGTTGCAAGCCTAAATGCACCTACAAAATGAAGAAAAAATATTAGAAATAAAGTTGGGTAGGTAGAAAGTAGTGGAGAAATCATGTCAATAAAACATCATCAGAAGAATCACGAATTTCCCTTCCCCTATAAGTATTCAATATTATAAACTATCGGTCAAACAGGCTCAGAGCATTTCTCTGACTTTTTTTTAGACCAAAGCCAGGGCTCGATGACTGGCTAGTTAAAAATATTTAATTCTGACCTTAAACCCTCATTCATCAACATTTACCCTTCATTCATACATCAAAACCCCTTTTCCTAAGTAAAGACACATTCTTACTTAGTAAAATTGAAAACCCTAAAATAATTAACTTCATCCCTTGATAAGCATTCATAAAAACCCACAAAATTACATTTATCCTAAGTATTAGTGAAAGAAATATAAAGATGAGAAATTCTTGATTTTATACTATACTTAGAGATAATATGTATTTTGTTTTTATTACACTACCCTTTCATATTAACCTTTAACCTATTTTTATTAAATCCCAAAGAAATACCCTCACATACTTATTAATTCCTTATGTTTAAATACCCCTAAAAACCCACTATTATAAAGTTTTGACCAAAGTATAATATCCCATGTGCACAAATAAAAAACCCAAATTATGAAGCCCTTTGGCCTAAAAACTATCACTATTCATGTATTTCGCCCCTATAGTATTTAAACCATCGAAAAAGGTTTAAAACACTATATAATATATATTAACCCGTCCGCTTATGTTTTTTTTTTTAATTTCACAAAAGGTTTTAAATACAAATGTTAATCCCCGCCTGTACCATTATTAAAACATGTCATATATGTTTTATAACTATCCCCACCGCTATATAAACTATGGTTTAAATGTGTTTTAAAACATTTATTTCATAAAATTAAACCATTTCCACCTATGAAAATAGCCCAATCCCACCTTTCCATTTCAAAGCAACTCCCGACACAATCTCAACCGTTCGCATTAAACCCTCAGATGTCACGGTCAACATCTAATATCGTACAAAATAGATCCATGATCGTCCAAACTCCAAAGTCATGCGAAATAGGAAGTTTTGTATTTCCTCTCTCCTCCATGTGGTTGATCATTATTGGATCATGTGGATTGGACTTCAAACCGTTTACCACCCAATCATCGCGTGAGAACCATTGGCTTTCAAAGCCTTTGGAATCCGAAACCGCCTCCTGCATGACTAGACCTGCATTCAATGCTAGTTTAAACGCGACCAATATATCAATAAAACCTTTAAAAATACATTTATTCACCATTCTTCTACACCCAACCACTGTATTGCCATATCCTGACAGTTAAAACCCTACTAAAGCCCCTAGTTTCCATTTTAACGCCCAAAACCTCAGAAATCTCCCATGACACACACGTAAATAATGTTGAGGAGCTATGCCTTAATCCAGATAAGCAACAAAAGTTATCAAATCGACCAGAAACTGAAGAGACACTTTAAAGCCAATACCTGCAATACACACAGGTATTTCTCTACAATTGAAACCTGCAATCGATTTTAAAGCCTTAAAAAGAACAAACACTCTCAGATTTCAAGAAATCTATTAAAATAAACTGTTAAAAAGTCTAAAAAATACACCAAACTTTGGAAAATTCTTCCCAGAAACCCTGTTTTTCTGCTACGCACTATTTCAAGGAAATTTATCAAATTTCGCATAGCTTAATGATCCATTTCAATCTCTAAAAGGCAAAAAAATATTTTCAGTTATCTTGAACTATCTGTAATCCTTTTTAATAGAGTTTAGCGCCATTTCTCAGTCAAGAAACTCAGAAAACCCCTGTTTTCTATTTTAGACCAATTTTAAAGCCTCAAAAATAATTTGATAAACCTAATTGGGCAGAAAACCAAAAAAGAGACTCTATTTTTCCAAATGTGCCCAATTAAGCCTCTATTATAGTAAAATTGCCTTTGCAAACTGTTTAACTTGCAGAAGCAAACCAAGATGCCTAAAAAGTAGAGTTCTAACAATCCTGAAGGTTTTAAAGTTCCAAAATCAAATCCAGTACTATGACCACTTAAGGCCATTATCAACTCCCTGCAGCCAGGGTTTCATTAACAAATTGTTTGATTTTTGCAGGTTATTCTCATAATATGAAATTGGGCCAATAGTTTCAATACTAGTTAACAAAATTGTTTGCTCCAAATTCTCAGATTTTAATTCAAAAGCTTCATTCAACAAATAGTTTTTATACAACGAAAAAATAAAATGAAGTCAGAGAGAGATTAAAAGGAAGAAATCACAGTAAAGGTTAAAGTTCAAATTAAATAAAGAATTCACAATAACAGTGAAAACATAATTAGTCAAAGAGCATCAGAGTTAAAGTGTATCAGATGAAAGTTAGAATGAAGGTTAAAACAATGTTACAGAGCATTCAAGGTAAACAGTAAAATTAAATACAGAGGCAGTAAATGGTAAATAAAGATGAAAAATCTTTTAAAAACAATAAATTTTATCCAAAGTGAAAGTGAAAATAGTTAAAAGAATAGTAAGGTTAAAAGATGAAAATAGAGCAAGAAGGGACATTTCTGTAGAAATTTCCTGTTTAAGTCATTATTTTGCAGAAACTATTGTGACCAATCCAAGATGAATTTTGCAAAAATAGAGGAAATTTATGTTCCTAATATGTCCATCTACAAAAACCTCTCTCACTTTTCTAACAGACATTATGGATTTGGAAATATTAAACAATATTTGAAAGCATTTTTTTCAGAAAATTCTTGTTAGGTCATCAGTTTGTAGAGGCGATTGTGGCTAATAAAAAATACATATTACAAAAGTGAAGGAGGTTTGTGTTCCTAGGAGACCCATATACAAAGAAATATCTCAAGTTTTGCACAGATATTACAGAATGAGAGATGCATGCACATATTTACAGCCTATTTTTCAGATTGTGGAAAACTCTGTTTCACACATATTTGTGAAGAGCCTATTGTGAACAACTGGAGCATAATTTTAGGGAACTGAGAGATGTTTATCGCAGAAACATATTTATATACAATAACCTATTTCATGTTTTACATATCTATTTCACGTTGAGAAATAAAAAGGTATAATTGAACCCCAAGTTTGTTGAATTGCTGGAAAAGAATGCACAAATAAAGGAGACAGCTAGTGACTTGGATGCCTCATCATCAACTAAGAGTTGAGATCAAATTTGAATTATTCTCTTTGTCATCACCTATCCATAAAAAATAGTGCCAAATAGATGCATTATTTTTTAGTGTCATTTACTTAAGTTTTATTTATGTAAAACAGTTGGAGATATTTGTCAACCAATCTTGATTTTTTTTCAAGATTATCTAGTTTAGAATTTGTATAAATACTTCACCCTTTGAAGTATTATGGTGGGATAAAATTTCTGGAGATTACTATAGATATTTTTTTGACTTGAAGGCTATAGATTTCGATTTTTAGCAGACTGAATCAAATATTTGGCATCATAATTCAGGATCACTATGATAAGCTATCTCGAGTGAAGTGCTCTCTAAAAATTTTCATTGTTATTCTTCTTTGTTACTGCATACATCTGTGTTTTAATTCTAAATCTGAATGTATAACTAGAAGTATTACTACAGGACATGTTAATTGCACCCTAATTTTAACTATTTATCATTTCTTTGTTTTCTTATGATTTTCGGTGTAGGGAACCCTTAATTTCTCCCTCTCCCATTTTATCACTATATACTACTTCCCTTTTCTAGATCAAAGGATCCTTAAGTGCCCTTTATCCCGATAATACCATCTCAAAAACCAATTTTCCAAGATCTCCAAGGGTTATCTATCTTGCCCTGAAGACATTTGACCTTTTAGGCCTTGATCCCAGTTCTGTTAGCTTGAATTAGACTCCATAGCCTAATGGACAAGTAGATTTCCCTCTATCTATCCCTCCAAGTAAACTTTTCCCACCAAATCCAACAAAACCAAACCAAAATTGCACTTTCATAGCTACCCTAATATTCACAAATTAAAACAAAGTTAAACTTTAAAGAGAGAGTCCTCTCTAAACCCTAGGAAGGCTAGATCCTAGAGTTTGAAGTAGGTTTGTGGTTACCTCGATGAGTTCTCTCTTGAACCTAGAGAACTTACTGAGTGATAACATTATTCGTGAACATACTGGGGAAGAATAATATTTTCTTTAGAAATATTTTACAAGTTCAGATCTAATCTATGATGGTGGCCAATGATCATACACACAAAGGTTAAAATCATTCACCTGGCGACTCCAAATCAATTTCACTATGAAGAATCCACTGTAGGAATGAACCTAAAAGAAGAATATGGAAAGATCAGACTTTCAACTTGGATCTTAATCCAAGAAATTATGTTCTTTCTCGTTAAGAAAGTTTTTCAATGTATATTGTATTTTACAGAATATCTTAGATTAGTTTTTTGTAATATCCCTCGCATAAGCCACCATAAAAACTCTCATAAAATGAGGGTTATTAAATAATTAAATATTATTAATTATTATATTGATATTAAATGAAGAATATTCTTGTACTTGTTGATTATAAGAATATTGGAAGAATTATTTCTTAATTATTTTATTTATAATAATTTATATTCTTCCATGGAAATAAATTATATTTCCAAGTTGGTATATTTTATGAGTTTTAGAGATAATGAGTAATAGATTTGGAAAAAGTATGGATAAGTGATCTTTTTCTCATAAGGAAAAAACAAATATAGATTTAAAAATAAAAGCATGAGAGATTTATGGATTGCTTTTGTGAGTTGGAAAAACTAGAATGGTTTTATGATTTAGAAAATATGGAATTCTTTTATGATTTAGAAAAAAGCTGGAATACTTTTAGGATTTAGAAAAGCTGGAATTCTTTTATGAATTAGAAAAGATGGAATTCTTTTATGATTTAGAAAAAAGTTGGAATACTTTTATGATTTATAAAATCTATTCCATTTTAATTAATTCTATTTTTATTATAAGCCTATGAGAGAAATAGAAGAGGGGAAAGGGGAGAATACATGGAGAATGGAGTCAAGGAAGAGGAAGAGAGCATTTCAAGCATGCATCAAGAGATGAGTAACCATATCCTTTGAAAATATCTTTTTTTGCATATGGACCATGATTATATAATGATTGAATTTATTTGCAATAAAAATTTCAATGTATTAAAAGCTAGATCTACACTTATTTATGCATTATTTTGATAAAACCCCAGGGGGGTCTTGTTTAGAAGGCTGAGTAGTTCCAGATCTGGTATGGATCTGATGTTTCAGCCATATATCAGTTGTAGATCTAAATATTAACCTACATCAGCTGAAGCTCCTCATATAAAATGTTGTCAAGTCTTTCTGCAGCTTTTCCAATTGTTTCTGCTATTATTTTTGAAGGATTCTTTCTCTTGCTTCAAGTAAATCCAATGCTTCTACAAAGGAACTTGATTATAGATCTGATTTCTTGATGCCATACTATAACATGAGTCTAATGGCTGATTTCTAGTGTCTTCCAGCAGAAACTGCGCAATTTCTAAAGGACGGTTTCCCTATTTACCAACTCTCTCCTTTAGCTGATTTTCAACTAGTGTTGATTGTGGGAGATCTGTTAAAACCTCTAAACTCATTTATTTTTGCTGAAAATTTGCTTGAGGTCCGACACAGCCTAAAATAAGGGAACCCATCCCTGTTCTGCGTTATTTTCACACTGGCTTGCCTATACAATGTCCTCCTTGAACCTATTGCAGATTTTCCTGAGAGTGGAATTTCCCGCTTCTTCCTTGGTTGGTTTTTACTTCTCTTTTGGATCCATTGTTTAGATCTATAGATCTAAGGTTCCTAAGAGCAGAAAACTCTAAGATGAGTGTGTTATTCCCACACTTGCTGTGTTCCACCATTCCTCTATAGACAGAGTCTGGAATGGGCCAGGAAGCCTCTGGATTTCACCCTTCCTTGTGAAGGTGATGCATCTAGTAAATGCCCTGCCAGTCTATCTCTGGTTTAGATCTATTGGTGTAATTCCATATTGCCGTGATTCCATAGTGGAATATCTTAAGATATTCCCTACTGAGCCTATATTTTCCCATTTGGAACATTGCATAATTGTATGCAAGGAAATAATTATTGTGTTAAAACTCTTCAAAATGAATAGAAGATAAAAATATATCCTTGTATGCATTATTGGATTTGATTCTTAGAGAGGAAAAAGAGTAATCACATGCTTTATTATGTAAGATTATTTAGAGAAACATATATGCTTGCATGCATGGGAAAAATATATTTTTGACTATTAGATTTCTAGAGAAAAGGAAGATGCAATCACATAATATTTATTGTGTTAGCCTTCTTTTGGGAAAAATAATATGTATTTGTCCAACCTAAAGGGATTAGATATGGTATTAGCTTTATCTTGGGAGAATATTATGCATATTTATTGGTTATATCTTTTGGATGGGAGGGAAATGTCACTTTGCATGCATGAAATGATAAGTGGTATGCGTTTGACCCTTGGAAAAGAAATGTGTTTATTTTTCCATGAAATATTTATTTGGTTTCTTTTGGAAAGAAATATATGTTTTACATGCAGGAAGAACAAGATATGTTATTGCATGAACAAAAATAGAACTTGTATGTTAACTTTGTTTGAAATAGAGTTGGCATTGTTATACATAGTAACCATTATGAATAGATCTTGGGTGGAAAATATGTTTTTGGAAAAGAACATGTATTCACATGCGTAAGTATAACATCTATTGCATTAATCCATATTGAAAAGAAAACACACGAGTAGGCAAAAAGAGAAATTGCTTGTTGGGATAGTTATCTTGAAAATATTGTTATGCATTTGCATGCACAGTATTATTATATAGTATGTTAGCTTTCTTTTGGAAATAATAGGAAAGTGCATGCAATATTTTATTAGTGTTTGGTGGAAAGAGGATGCTTGATATTGATTTATTTGTTACTAATGCATGTGAAATGATGTTAAATAAGGAAACTAATGTCAATGTGGTTATGTTTTATAAATGCATACAAATATTTTTTGAAGTGTCACAAATAGAGATTGATTATTGGTTTATTAATATTTTATCTAATCATGATATCAAGTGTGCTGACGACATAAATGGCAGGAAAGAAGGATGACTTGAGAAAAGGAAATTTCAAGTTTAACATTGTGGAAGATAAAGTGTTGTTAGTCCATGCAGGTTTAGTAGTTCCAATTGCACAATGATCCCCTGAAGGAAACAGTCTGAATACAAAGACAGAGATTGATGATTCGTGGGTAAATGGTATGATGATGATTGTAATAACTTATAGCTAGTTATGTTTCATTTAAGATTATTTTTATATGTAAATTTTATTACAATGGTCAAGGGATGGACTCCCTTATAACCATTGAGTGAGGGGTGACAACCCTCACGAGCGTTTAATAATAAAATTAAACGTTTGCTAGTTTTCACCCTACGGGGTTTCCAGGGTATATCGGTGTCTATTTATGTGATTGTTAATTGTGTCGCTTTGATGATGTTAATTTCTTTCATGATATGACGTTGATATTATCAATTAGGTGATCTAATAATTGAATTAAAATGATCATGGGATCGATGCATAGTTATAGCAGGAAATTTAAGTTAATATGCTACAACAAGAACAATTAATGGTTGTGTAACTCACTATGATTTTTGCTAAATATTTCTCTAAGTGATGATAATGTGTATTTAAATGGTTAATGCAGAAATATATAAAGAAATTTATAAGGTTACACATTCGTAAATGTTGAAAAAAAGTCCTAAATCCATGCATTTTTCCTGCGAGGTTATCGGGGTATGTTACAAATGGTATCAAAGAAAAAGGTTGCAACACTGGTGCCTTTTGGGAATCGTTATGCAAAAAGGAAGTAGAGGTATGATGCTAGTGGGCATCATCTCAGGTATGATTTTAATTAAACTTGTAGTATACTACAATTAACATGAGATGCATGTTGCATGATTATTGACTGCATGAAAGAGTAGACATTTATAATGTTTATTTAAAAGTTGTGCTCATGAAATTTTAATATGGATGTGGATAAAACACAATAAAACTTCTATTGTACCTATGAACCATCTTGAGCACTCACTGTTTATATTGTAGATTAATTACCAACCTTTGCATGCATAATGTGAGAAAAATTATTATGGTGCATAAGAAAAAAAAATGAAAAAACATGGCTAAAGTTATCATGCACTACCTATAAATAATGAATACATGTATGGTTGGTGTGATAACTAAATAATATAGAAGTTGGGTTTGACCCTGAAGAGGACAATGGAATGTTGAAAACAAAATATATATATACTTGAATGAAACTCTTTAGTTGTTAAAAATAAGCAACGAGTGAAATAGAACTCACATAGTGAACTTAAATTCAATGAAAAAAATCATAGTAGCATAATTGTGGGTTCTCTTTCTTCATTTAGAGTTGTAGAGGAAAGTTTGCATTCAATGTGTTCGACAAAAAGTGGTAATTGAGATCCACGGTTTTGTATTTTAAATAATTTCATCCGTAGAAGTTTTGGATGTGATTAATCTTTAATATCAAGGGGTTTTCATACCTTGAGATCATGTAACCCCCATGGTGATTCCAAGAAAAAGTTATGTTTAGAAATGGATCCATAATTTGGTCAAATTTCCTGATTAGACGTTGTTGTAGGGATTGTTGGTTCTGTTATTAGCATAAATTTTACCATTGATGATATTAATATGATTCATGATGTTCTAGAAATTCTAGTTTTACTATCTCTATGAGAGTATAAACATATTTATGGAAATTTATTTCATCTCTGCTAACTAGTCCCTCAATGGTAGTAGATTGTATGCTTGCCAACTATTTGGAAGAATGCCTTATCCACCATAGATTGCATGCTTGCAAATTGTTGTTAAAATTTCTCAATGGATGTAGATTGCATGCTTGAAAATTGTTTGATGGAATGTCGAATTGGTTGTAGATTGCATGCTTGCATACTATTTGAAAAAAAGTCTACAGTGATTGTAGATTTCATGATTGCAAATTATTTTCACAAAATTCCTCAATGGTTGTCGCTTATATGGTTGCAAGCTAATGGTAAGCGAAAAAAAAAAAAAAAGAACCACATTTTGTGTCGTAGTGTTCAATGGGACTGTTAGTTCTCTACAATATTGATGGCTGCTAAGGTGAGACCTTAAATAAAGTATCATGCTATGGTATGCAACATATGTTAATGTCTTTTTTCTAATCTACATGATTATTATTATTATGTGGAAATTTTGAATGTATACCACCTATATTACATGCGATGAATTGTAGTCAATGTGCTTTGACAAATTTTGGACCCCATGTTGTGGGTCAAGTATAGATGCATGGTGTACATAAATGTTCCTTTGCCTTAATGATAATATGCAATGGAAAATTATGTAAATTACAGTGGATTTGTAGACATTGACTATTTTTAGACATTGATTTTTTATTGGATTCAATGGCTATGGAAGCTATGATGGGATTGATGTAATGAGGTAATATTTTATTTTATTGTTGAGTTAATGAATACTTTAGTTGGGGTATTCAGGAAATAACTCTAGATTTTTTGTAACACCCCCAAGTTCTATGCTTTTCAAATTAGACATTTGAACATAACTCCAAAGGGGAGTGGACCCCAATGGATAATTATTGTGTGGATGTGGTTAATTATTTATTTATGAAAAATAAATAAAATATTGTGTATGCACTATGACCAAATAAGAAATTGAGATCACATGCCTAATCCATGAGGTTATGGAAAAGGTAAAGACTTTCCCCAAAATCTTTCAAAAATCCTTGAAAGAAGTTATTTCTAATTTAGATTTTTGAGGAAAAATCTAAATTCCCCAATGATGAGGAAAGTAGTTGGGAAGAGGTAAAAAGCTGGAAAAACAGAAAGCAACTTTAAAGTCCCTAAATAAGGGAAGCCTAGGCAAACAGGAATAAAAGCATCCTGAAATTCTGGACGCAGAATTGGAAACAGGCTTTGGGGAGAGCACAACTTAAATAAGCTGCTCCAGAACAGATTGAGGTTAGTCTTTTCTTGGAGGATCTCAGCTCAGGGGTGAGTTCTGGAGATAGACGAAATCTAAGGTTGGGAGGACTGGTCATAGTATTGGTATGCATACATAAATTTGGAGATTTATCTATGAATTTTTATATAAGGTTATATGAATTGTTATGTTATGATTTCTTATGCAAAGTTTATATGAATCATTATGTTATGATTTCTTATGAAAAGTTTAGATTGACTGTTTGTTCAGTACCTCATGCAATTGCAAATTAGAGCTATTAGCTGAAAATCCAGTAGGTTAATAGCAGGGACAAATGGTTGGAGATAAATACCATGAGTTTGAATTGGATTGAAATTATTGTGGGAGAGAAAGACAATAATTTGCAAAAACACTAGTGGGAGAGAAAGACTAGTGTAACTCCTAAATAAAATGCAATGTGCACTTGATAGAGTTTTCTTATCATTTTGATGATTAAAGGGCTAAGTGCTCCCTGAGTTTTTGTGAAATTATTATGACTTAAGTATTATTTTACATTTTCTAAATAATTGGAAATGAAAATTAAAGATTAATGTTCCAACAAGAGAAGAACATCGAGGACGATGTTCTCTTTAAGGGGGGGAGTTTGTAATATCCCTCACATAAGCCACCATAAAAACTCTCATAAAATGAGGGTTATTAAATAATTAAATATTATTAATTATTATATTGATATTAAATGAAGAATATTCTTGTAATTGTTGATTATAAGAATATTGGAAGAATTATTTCTTAATTGTTTTATTTATAATAATTTATATTCTTCCATGGAAATAAATTATATTTCCAAGTTGGTATATTTTATGAGTTTTAGAAATAATGAGTAATAGATTTGGAAAAAGTATGGATAAGTGATATTTTTCTCATAAGGAAAAAGAAAATCTACCTTTAAAAATAAAAACATGAGGGATTTATGGAATGTTTTTCTGATTTAGGAAAAATAAGATTTATGGAGGCTTTATGGATTGCTTTTGTGATGTAGAAAAAGCTGGAATACTTTTAGGATTTAGAAAAGCTTGAATGCTTTTATGAATTAGAAAAGATGGAATTCTTTTATGATTTAGAAAAAAGTTGGAATACTTTTATGATTTATAAAATCTATTCCATTTTAATTAATTCTATTTTTTATTATAATCCCATGAGAGAAATAGAAGAGGGAAAGGGGAGAATACATGGAGAATGGAGCCAAGGAAGAGGAAGAGAGTATTTCAGGCATGCATCAGGAGATGAGTAACCATATCCTTTGAAAATATCTTTGTTTGCATATGGACCATGATTATATAATGATTGAATTTATTTGCAATAAAAATTTCAGTGTATTAAAAGCTAGATCTACACTTATTTATGCATTATTTTGATAAAACCCCAGGGGGATCTTGTTTAGAAGGCCGAGTAGTTCCAGATCTGGTATGGATCTGATGTTTCAACCATATATCAGTTGTAGATCTGAATATTAACCTACAGCAGCTGAAGCTCCTCATATAAAATGTTGTCAAGTCTTTCTGCAACTTTTCCAATTGTTTCTGCTATTATTTTTGAAGGATTCTTGCTCTTGCTTCAAGTAAATCCAATGCTTCTACAAAGGAACTTGATTATAGATCTGATTTCTTGATGCCATAATATAACATGAGTCTAATGGCTGATTTCTAGTGTCTTCCAGCAGAAACTGCGCAATTCCTAAAGGACGGTTTCTCTATTTACCAACTCTCTCCTTTAGCTGATTTTCAGCTAGTGTTGATTGTGGGAGATCTGTTAAAACCTCTAAACTCATTTATTTTTGCTGAAACTTTGCTTGAGGTATGAAAAAGCCTAAAATAATGGAACCCAACCCTGTTCTACGTTATTTTCACACTGGATTGCTTATACAATGTCCTCCTTGAGCCTATTGCAGATTTTCCTGAGAGTGGAATTTAGCGCTTCTTCCTTGGTTGGTTTTTACTTCTCTTTTGGATCCATTGTTTAGATCTATAGATCTAAGGTTCCTAAGAGAAGAAAACTCTAATATGAGTGTGTCATTCCCACACTTGCTGTGTTCCACCATTCTTCTATAGACAGAGTCTGGAATGGGCCAGGAAGCCTCTGGATTTCACCCTTCCTTGTGAAGGTGATGCATCTAGTAAATGCCCTGCCAGTCTATCTCTAGTTTAGATCTATTGGTGTAATTCCATATTGTTTTGATTCCATAGTGGAATATCTTAAGATATTCCCTACTGAGCCTATATTTTCCCATTTGGAACATTGCATAATTGTATGCAAGGAAATAATTATTGTGTTAAAACTCTTCAAAATGAATAGAAGATAAAAATATATCCTTGTATGCATTATTGGATTAGATTCTTAGAGAGGAAAAAGAGTAATCACATGCTTTATTATGTAATATTATTTAGAGAAACATATATGCTTGCATGCATGGGAAAAAATATATTTTTGAGTATTAGATTTCTAGAGAAAAGGAAGATGCAATCACATAATATTTATTGTGTTAGTCTTCTTTTGGAAAAATAATATGTATTTGTCCAACCTAAAGGGATTAGCTATGGTATTAGCTTTATATTGAGAGAATATTATGCATAGTTATTGGTTATATCTTCTGGATGAGAGGGAAATGTCACTTTGCATGCATGAAATGATAAGTGGTATGCATTTGACCCTTGGAAAAGAAATGTGTCTGTTTTTCCATGAAATATTTATTTCGTTTCTTTTGGAAAGAAATATATGTTTTACATGTAGGAAGAACAAGATATGTTATTGCATGCACAAAACTATAACTTGTATGTTAACTTTGTTTGAAATAGAGTTGGCATTGTTATACATAGTAACCATTATGAATAGATCTTGGGTGGAAAATATGTTTTTGGAAAATAACATGTATTCACATGCATAAGTATAACATCTATTGCATTAATCCATATTGAAAAGAAAACATACGAGTAGGCAAAAAGAGAAATTGCTTGTTGGGATAGTTATCTTGAAAATATTGTTATGCATTTGCATGCACAATATTATTATATAGTATGTTAGCTTTCTTTTGGAAATAATATGAAAGTGCATGCAAGATTTTCTTAGTGTTTGGTGGAAAGAGGATGCTTGATAGTGATTTATTTGTTACTAATGCATGTGAAATGATGTTAAATAAGGAAACTAATGTCAATGTGGTTATGTTTTATAAATGCATACAAATATTTGTGGAAGTGTCACAAATAGAGATTGATTATTGGTTTATTAATATTTTATCTAATCATGATATCAAGTGTGCTGACGACAGAAATGGCAGGAAAGAAGGATGACTTGAGAAAAAGGAAATTTCAAGTTTAACATTGTGGAAGATAAAGACTTGTTATTCCATGCAAGTTTAGTAGTTCCAATTGTACAATGATCCCCTGAAGGAAACAGTCTAAATACAAAGAAAGAGATTGATGATTCGTGGGTAAATGGTATCATGATGATTGTAATAACTTATAGCTAGTTATGTTTCGTTTAAGATTATTTTTATATGTAAATTTTATGACAATGGTTAAGGGATGGACTCCCTTATAACCATTGAGTGAGGGGTGACAACCCTCACGAGCGTTTAATAATAAAATTAAACGTTTGCTGGTTTTCACCCTACGGGGTTTCCAGGGTATATCGGTGTCTATTTATGTGATTGTTAATTGTGTCGTTTTGGTGATGTTAATTTCTTTCATGATATGACGTTGATATTATTAATTAGGTGATCTACTAATTGAATTAAAATGATCATGGGATCGATGCATACTTATAGCAGGAAATTTAAGTTAATATGCTACAACAAGAACAATTAATGGTTGTGTAACTCACTATGATTTTTGCTAAATATTTCTCTAAGTGATGATAATGTGTATTTAAATGGTTAATGCAGAAATATATAAAGAAATTTATAAGGTTACACATTCGTAAATGTTGAAAAAAAGTCCTAACTCCATGCATTTTTCCTGCGAGGTTATCGGGGTATGTTACATTTTTAATTATTTTCGTTCCAATATTGTAAGTACTAATTATTTTAATCCCTTTGAGAAGCTTTCTTCTTAATCTAATGATGATCATTTTTCAATTAAGAAGACTCAAATAATCAAGACTAATCTTACAATCCCTGTACATAATCCTGTACCATATAAAGTTCCAGATAGATATAATCCCCTCATTTTACCTCCTATACTCCATGATTTTCCTAATAACTATTACAAACATCTTCCTAGATTTGATGGAGATAACAGTATGACTACTCAAAAACATATTCAAGGTATTGAAAATTATTTTGACTTATTTGAGATTGATGAAGATGATGTTAAAATCAGACTTTTTGCTCTTTATTTTCAAAATAGAGTAAAAATTCGGTTCAAGAATCTGCCTAATGCAAGCATCTCAAATTCCCAACAGTTTGTTAAATTTTTCCTTGATATATGGATAGTCAAAGTTACTCCTTTTGTGATCATAGAAGAATATAATCAGTTAAAAAGACATCCAAATGAAACAATACAACAATTTTCTGACAGATTTAATTAATTTTACTATTCAATGCCAAAAAATATTAGACCTACTCGTGATTCAGCTCTCTTGCATTATCCAAGTGCTTTTGATCATCTACAAATCAAACTGGAAAAATTGAAAGGAGAAGAAGATGAGACGAACAACATTTCAGAGGTAAAACTGAGCCTTTTGGTAAGAAAAGTAGATAAAATCATACAAAAGATAGCTATTAAGATGAATTTTTTGTTCAAAATCACCATGATACAGTTATTGAAGAAATAGAAGAGGCTGATATCCATGAACAACTTCCTGCTAATTCCGATTATCATAGATCATAAAATGGATTTACAGATCAATATTTGGAAGAGGAATCTGCTGATCTAATGTGTATGTTTGATGACATTCCTTCTTTTGATGATTTGCCTAAGTATGCTCATTATGATGATAGTTATGCTCTCCAAATTCAAGATAACTTTACAGAGCAATTAGAAGCTAGTTTGTGGGATGAGGAAACTCAGTTTCAACAACGAGAATATAGTAATCAACTAGTGCAAATCAGCTATGAGAGTAAGGAAGAAAGTGCACAAAATTTGGAAATAAGTGAAGGTTCTTTACCTCTTTGTTTTGATTCATTTCAGTTCATTAGAGACAACTCTCATGCTATAAATAATCATCAGTATTTAGATATTGTTATGGACAACAAAGAAGATAATGAGACTCTTGATCAGGATATTTCAATTTCACAATTGCATTTATCAATTCCATTGAAACATATGATAAAATAACACAAGAAATTTCCATACCACTATGTTTTGAATCATTTCATCTTTTAAATGAAATGTGGTATAACATCATTAAAGAAAAGGATGAGCAACTTGTTTAAGTTTATGAAGTCCCATGGATTTCCATATCCAATAGATTACAACCATCCTCACAATTTTTTCATGATCCAATAGAAGATATATTGGATAATGAATGCATTCGAGGACTTTCTCCATTAACTAACTATGTGTTTCATAACCAAGATGATAAAGGTTTCAACAATCAAACATTACAATGAGTAGGAATATCATCACAAAGTTTGCAGGGAGATAATGACGAAAGTAACGTTTCATTTTCATGGCATGGAGGCCATCCAGAATAGATGTATAGTTGTTTAGATCAGTTAAACATCAGGGTATATATTTTAGAAGATCCTTTTGAAAATTTTCTAGAGTCAACAAAGGAAATCAAGTATTTCCTTATCCTCTCATTTATTGACAAGTTTCTAATAGGTTGCAAAATTACATTTTTCAAAATCAACACGTACATGCAAAAAAATACCTGAATGTATATAGTTCTTAGATGGTTGCATTGGCTATTTCATTTTACCTAACCAGAAGTTGAGCAGCTGATTAGAGTAAGTAAGTAGGATTTCAGCTTATTACAGTTTTTCAGTTTTCAACTAGTTTTGAAATAATTCATCAAGATTTGAAGCCAAGGAAAATTCCCTAAGGTCTTGTTGACTTAGTATTTTGGTTTGAAGGTTGCAACACCTTTTAATCTCAGATCAGATTTCAGTTTGTAGAAAAAGGCGTAAATTTAGTTCAAGATTTTTCAGTCACATCATATGCATGTTTGGGATTGGCCCAATGGATCAGGCTACCAATCGATGATGTTCTTGACATCTCACAAGGAGATACCATCCCAATTTGAAGCTGCTATTAGGGTCCTATAATAATAGGGTTCATAAAATTTTGAATTGACTTTGATAAGTCTTGTAAATATGTACATACCTTGCTTTCTGCAAGTTGTTTTCCCATATTTTGAAAAATATAAAATAATAAAAAATGAAAAGAGGGTAAAAAGTCCTAAAAGAACTGTACAAAAAGAAACGAAGATCAAAAGAATATTAAATATGAACCCCATCAAAAATAGATCATGAAATTGTTGCAAGTTTAAATGCCTCTACTTTAGTTTACCTTTTGCCAATAATATTGTGTGCAGCTTGTCCTAAATGCCACAATCCATGAGGGTCAAACAACTTAAATTTTACCTCTCATGATTTAAATTTTATGTTGTTAGATAGAGAATAAATATCTTTCAAACTGTTTAAACTTGACAGATAAATAGATAAGTAGAGAATAATGAGGAGCTCAACAGTTTAATCTGATCCCTCGGATGAAATAAGGTAGATCTAGATAGTTTTATGCTTTGAAAGAAATTTTTTTAAGGTTGCAATCCTAAATGCACCTATAAAATGAAGAAAAAATGTTAGAAATAAAGTTTGGTAGGTAGAAACTAGTGGAGCAATCATGTAAATAAAACATCATCGAGCAGAATCACTAATTTCCCTTCCCCTATAAGTATTCAGTATTCTAAACTATCAATCAAACAGGCTCAGAGCATTTCTCTGACTTTTTTTGGGACCAGACCCAAGGCTCGATGACTCGCTAGTTAAAAATATTGAATTCCAACCTTAAACCCTCATTCATCAACATTTACCCTTCATTCATACATCAAAACCCCTTTTCCTAAGTAAAGACACATTCTTACTTAGTAAAATTGAAAACCCTAAAATAATTAACTTCATCCCTTCATAAGCCTTCATAAAAACCCACAAAATTACATTTATCCTAAATATTACTGAAAGAAATATAAAGATGAGAAATTCTTGATTTTATACTATACTTAGAGATAATATGTATTTTGTTTTTATTACACTACCCTTTCATATTAACCTTTAACATATTTTTATTAAATCCCAAAGAAATACCCTCCCAGACTTATTAATTCCTTATATTTAAATACCCCTAAAAACCCACTATTATAATGTTTTGACCAAAGTTTATTATCCCATGTGCACAAATAAAAAACCCAAATTATGAAGCCCTTTGGTCTTAAAAACTATCACTATTCATGTGTTATGCCCCTATAGTATTTAAACCATCAAAAAAGGTTTAAAAAACTATATAATATATATTTACCCGTCCTCTTATGTTTTCTTAAAAAAATTTCACAAAAGGTTTTAAATGCAAATTTCAATCCCCGCCTATACCATTATTAAAACATGTCATATATGTTTTATACCTATCCCTGCCACTATATAAACTATGGTTTAAACGTGTTTTAAAACATTTATTTCATAAAATTAAACATTTTCCACCTATGCAAATAGCTCGATCCCACCTTTCCATTTCAAAGAAACTCCTGACATGATCTCAATTGTTCACATTAAACCCTTAGATCTGACAGTCGATGTCTAATATCGCGCAAAATAGATCCACGATTTTCCAAACTCCAAAATCGCGCGAAATAGGCTGTTTTGTATTTCCTCTCTCCTCCATGTGGTTGATCATTATTGGATCGCGTGGATTGGACTTGAAACAATTTACCACCAAATCATCACACGATAATCGCCGGTTTTCAAAGCCTTTGCAATCCGAAACTGCCTCCTGCTTGACTAGACCTACATTCAATTCTAGTTTAAGCACAACCAATATATCAATAAAACCTTTGAAAAATACATTTATTCACCATTCTTGTGCACCCAACCACTGTATTGCCTTCTCTCGACAGTTAAAACCCTGCTAAAGCCCCTAGTTTCCATTTTTATGCCCAAAACCTCCTAAATCCCCCAAAACACACCCGTAAAGAACGTTGAGGAGCTACACCTTACTCCAGATAAGCCGCTAAAGTTATCAAATCGACCAAAAAATAAAGAGACACTTTATATCCAATGCCTGCAATCCAGACAGGTATTTCTCTCCAATTGAAACCTGTAATCGATTTTAAAGCCTTAAAGAGAACAAAAACTCTCAGAGTTCAATAAATGTATTAAAATAAAGTACTAAAAAGTCTAGAAAAATAGACCAAACTTTGGAAAATTCTTCCCAGAAAACCTGTTTGTCTGCTACGCACTATTTCGAGGAAATTTATCAAATTTCGCATAGCTTAATGATCCATTTCAAGCTCTAAAATGCAAAAAACATTTTAAGTTATCTTCAACCATCTGTAATCCGTTTTAATAGATTTTAGCCCCATTTCTTAGTCAAGAAACTCATAAATCCCATGTTTTCTATTTTAGACCAGTTTTAAAGCCTTGAAACTTATTTGATAAACCTAATTGAGCATAAAACCCAAAGGGAGACTCTATTTTGCTAAATTTTCCCAACTATGCCTCAGTTATAGTAAAATTGCCTCTACAAACTGTTTAAACTTACAGAAGTAGACCAACATGCCTAAAAAGCAGAGTTCTAGCAATCCTGAAGGTTCCAAAGTTCCAAAATCAAGTCCAGTAAGGCCATTATCATCTCCCTGCATCCAGGGTTTCATTTACAAATTGTTTGATTTTTGCAGGTTATTCTCAGAATATGAAATTGGGCCAATAGTTTCAATACTAGTTAACAAAATTGTTTGCTCCAAATTCTCAGATTTTAATTCAAAAGCTTCATTCAACAAACAGTTTGTATAAAAAGAAAAAATAAAATCAAGTCAGAGAGAGATTAAAAGGAAGAAATCACAGTAAAGGTTAAAGTTCAAATTAAAGTAATAATTCACAATAAGAGTGAAAAAATAATTAGTCAAACAACATGAGAGTTAAAGTGTATCAGATGAAAGTCAGAATGAAGGTTAAAATAAAGTTACAGAGTTGCAGTCAAGGTAAACAGTAAAAGTAAATACAGAGGCATTAAATGGTAAATAAGGATGAAAATTCTTTGAACAACAATAAAGCTTATCCAAAGTGCAAGTAAAAACAGTTAAAAGAACAATAAGGATAAAAGATGAAAATAAAGCAAGAAGGGACATTTTTGTAGAAATTTCCTATTTAGGTCATTATTTTGCAGAAACTATTGTGACCAATCCAAGATGAATTTTGAAAAACTGGAGGACATTTAAGTTCCTAAGATGTTCATCTACAAAAACCTCTCTCACTTTTCTAAAAAAAATTATGGATTTGGAAATATTAAACAATATTTGAAAGCACTTTTTTCAGAAAATTCCTGTTAAGTCATCAATTTGTAGAGACGATTGTGGTCAATCAGAAATACATCTTACAGAAGTTAAGGAGGTTTGTGTTCCTAAGAGACCCATCTAAAAAAATAATCTCACTTTTTACACAGGTATTAGATAATGAGAGATGCATGCACATCTTTATAGCATATTTTTAAGACTGTGGAAAACTCTGTTTTACACATACTTTTGCAGAGCCTATTGTGAAAAGATAGAGCATAATTTTAGGGAACTGAGAGAGTTTTATCGCAAAAACATATTTATCTACAATAACCTCTTTCATGTTTTACATATCTATTTCGTGTTGAGAAATACAAAAGTATCATTGGACCCCAAGTTTGGTGAATTGGTAGAAAAGAATGCACAAAGAAAGGAGACAGTTAGTGACTTGGATGCCTCATCATCAACTAAGAGTTGAGATCAAATTCAAATTCTCCTATTTTTCATCACCTATCCATAAAAAATAGTGCCAAATAGATGCATTAGTTTCGAGTGTCCTTTACTTAAGTTCTGTTTATGTAAAACAGTTGGAGATATTTGTAAACAAATCTTGATATTTTTTCAAGATATTCTAGTTCTGAAATTGTATAAATACTTCAGTCTTTGAAGTATTATGGTGG
This sequence comes from Pinus albicaulis, assembly GCA_034641835.2. NCBI lineage: Eukaryota > Viridiplantae > Streptophyta > Pinopsida > Pinales > Pinaceae > Pinus > Pinus albicaulis. The sequence continues at coordinate 204,555,048 of CM076581.1, read as the reverse complement.
AATAAAATTGTTGGATATTACTATAGATATTTTATTGACTTGAAGGCTTTGGGTTTCTATTTTGAGTAGCAGACTTGATCAACTATTTGGCATCATACTTCAGGATCACTGTGATAAGCTATCTGGAGTGAAGTACTCTCTAAAGCTTGTCGTTTTTATTCTTCTTTGTTAGATGCATACATATGTGTTTTAATTCTAAATATGAATGTATAACTAGGAGTATTATTACAGGACATTTTAATGGCACCATGTTTTTAACTAGTTATCATTTCTTTGTTTTCTTCTGATTTTTGGTGTAGGGAACCCTTAATTTCTCCCTCTCCCGTTTGACCTCTATCTACTACTTCTCTTTTCTGGATCAAAGGATCCTTAAGTGCCCTTTATCCCAACCATACCATCTCAAAAACCAATTTTCCAAGATCTCCAAGGGTTATATATATTTCCCTGAAGAAATTTGACCTTTTAGGCCTTGATCCCAGTTCTGTTAGCTTGACTTAGACTCCATAACCCAATGGACAAGTATATTTCCCTCTATCTATCCCTCCAAGTGAAATATTCCCACCAAATCCAACAAAACCAAACCAAAATTTCAGTTTCATAGCTAGGCTAATATTCACAAATTAAAACAAAGTTAAACTTTAAAGAGAGAGCCCTCTCTGAACGCTAGGAAGGTTAGATCCTAGAGTTTGAAGTAGGTTTGTGGTTACCTCTGTGAGTTATCTCTTGAACCTGGAGAACTTACTGAGTGATAATATGATTATGATATTGTGCATAGGGATAAAATTGAAATAGATTAGATTAAGAAAAAATCCTTCTAAATTGATAAATATTATGGAAATATTGTATTACAACAATATTTTGAAGTTTAAAAACTTTAATGTCTCATTTGAAGAAATTTATTGTATTATCATATGGATACAAAATCATGTATAAATATTTAAATGATATGATAGATTTAGGAGATATCACTGCATTGTGGATCCCCTGTTATATCATTAGGATCATGGTGAGGAAGTGTTAGAAATAATAAAACCAATCTCATTTTTTATTCTATTTACTTTAGTTAGGATTATGATATTGTGCATAGGGATAAAATTGAAATAGATTACATTAAGAAAAAATCCTTCTAAATTGATAAATATTATGGAAATATTGTATTACAACATTATTTTCCAAGTTTAAAAACATTAATGTCTCATTTGAAGAAATTTATTGTATTATTATCATTTAATTAAGTTGTTACTTATCCTAAATATTTTTGAATATATATTAGCTTAGTATTCAAAATTAACTTTAAATGGTTCCTAAAATAATTTGGAAATATATCCTACATTATCTTCTCTAAATTTCATATCTTATAATAAAATAAATAAAAAGAAACTCTTACTCTATATTTCGTAAATTAATATACAAAACAACAACATAGTCAAGTAAATTCATCATTGATGTCAAGAAAACTTAAGTTACCTTTAATAATAACTTTAACATTTAGAAAAATAAATTAAATTATTAAAAATGTAACATCTGAAAATTTAAAAAACTAACTTTAATACTTAAATAAATATTAAAATTAAATTTGAAGGTAGAACACTCACAAGACGTTGAAATATTGAAAGGAGAGTCAAGAATAGAGTCTGAAAAAAACGGAACAAGCAAAATTATGATTACAAGTAATAATTAAATATAAATTTGCGGGGTCAAGATAACTTTTATTCAACAAATTTAATTTCAAATCATCAACAGGAATCAAAATTAACTTTAACAAATATTTTAATACATCGAAGTTTTATTTAACTGCAATAGATGAAATTACTTATTAAATATTAATTTTCGCTATACAATTATTTAGTTTGACCATTGGAGATTGGAATCTTTGATTTTAGCATTGGGGATTAAACAATAGAGTCATTTAATACTATTATGATTTCATTCTCCATATCATTTGGCCAAATTTTAATCCCTTGTTGAGGCCGTCTCCACCCAAACCACCTTAACATTAAATAATTATATAATAAGAGTGTGAAGGTAATTTTTGTTCAGCAAATTTAATTTTAAATCATCCATGGGAATCAATATTAAATTAAACGAACATATTAATACATTGAAGTTTTACTGAATTGAAATACATGCAATCAATTATGCAAAATTAATCTGAATTGAATATTTTTTTTATTGTTGGAGATTAAATAATAGAGTGCTTTAAAACTATTACGATTTCATTCTCCTTATCATTTGTCTGAAGTTTAATTCCTTGGCAGGGCCACTAGACTGCCTTTACTGCGATGCGGTGTGGAGATTTTATTCGTGTGTCGTGTGCTATATCTTTTCTTTGATGTAGTTTATGTCTATTTTGTTAGGGTCCCGTGATTTGGCCGATTGGCTAGCCAAATGACGATGTAACATCAAACCAAGCTTTGGAGCCCAAGGACCTAGCCTTCCTGGACTCAGAGAGGGCTCTCTCTATATGTGTAAAAGATGTCGGTGTGTTTACTTGCGGTGTTTTGATATTAGGCTAGTTATGAAGTGTGTTTTTAGTTTTTTGGTTTTTTAAGTTTGTGAGGGATGAAACTGATCAAATACATAAACTGGATAACAAGATGTAGATAAATTGGGCTATGGGGTCAAACAGGTCAAGGAAGCTATGAGGTGATGATGTAAAGCTACTGTAGGGCCGATTTGATTCACGGTAGAAGGGATCTTTGGGAAAAATGGATTAAATGGACAACAAGTTGGTGAAAGACAAGGGATTTCAAGTGTAACTAGTTGATAGCAGACATAAACATTTTATAGCAAGCCATTAATCATGTTAAATGTAACTATGAGCTAATTAATACATAGAAATCAAACATTTCAGCCATACATAGAGGTATAAGATCCTCTAACTTCGGGAAATGGCTATCAGACCTTGGGGAAAACACACAAGACAAACTAAAAACTCATAAACTACGCCGGAACGCCTAAACATAGTCTCTAAGTCATTGGGCACTTTGAAAAACAAGCTTTCATAGTTTTAGGCAAAGGGCTAGATCGGGACTAGGCCTCCTTGGTTCAACAAGATGATCAACAAATCAGACGAAGAGAAAGTTTTATGGACAGAACTATGGGCAGCTTGATAGGTAGGTAGGGCAAACCATACATCCTACTCAACATACATAGAACTTATAAATAAAACTTAGCAACAATACCTTAAGTTACTAAAGAGCAACTAAGAATTCTTTAGCATAACTAAGGGAGAAGAAAACATCAAGCTATGAAGATTCAGGGATTTTGAGGTGCCTCCATGGGCATATCTCAAAATCAATCTTTACTGATCTATAGCAGCAAGAAATATGTAGTATGAATGAAAACTAGAAGACAAAACACATTAAGAAGCACTATACCATTCTACCATGTCAAGGAATCCATCAACAATCCTTCATCATTCCTCGAAAGCATCCAAGAGGCAGTCCAAAAATCATAACTCAAGTGTATTCTTCAAAGCTCATATGACCAATGTATTAATTCTTCTCTCAAGTTCAGCCTCTGATTTACAATGAGAACCATGGAATAAATAGGCTTGAGGGAGGAAAACCTCATGGAGCAACTAGCTATCCCATTGGCCAAGTCAAAAATATCTAAACTTGTCCTTGAGGCTTTGCAAAGCCCAAGGCACAAAATATCCCATAAAATATCTAAAAAACTGCTAAAAACGGAAATTATATTGACTTTACATGATTTCCCAATGATAAAAATAGCTTAACGCACATTTGGGAAAAGCAGTTTTTTGGAGTTCAAAAATTACAAAAATACTTCATATTTATGCCTGAAAAAGGTCCCCTGACTTGCTGGATGCAAATGGAAGCCTTCCTGATGTCGAAATGAGGCTCATGATGGCTCGTTGGAAATCTCTCTGTGTCTTCTTTCCAACGCAAGTGGAATAACCTCAATCTGATCTCTGAAAGTCCCTCAAAACTGTACCTGTGTGCAGAAACCCAGAAAATAGCAGGCTGCTGATATGGCGGGCAGAATGTGCAAAATGAGGGTGTTTTTCGCCAATTTGAGGGGGCGAATGATCTTCAAATGCCCTGAAAATCGCTGGAGACCTGCTCATGGAATTATGGCATCCATCGGTATCATTCTTTTCCCTTGACGACTCATCAAACTGAAATGGCGAATTTATGAGTTTTTGGCCAAAAACCCAAAAAATGCCAAAAAACAAAAAGTTGCCGAAACAGGCCCAAAATTGGCATGCATGACCCTCAAGGGTCCATAGAAACATGCTCCGAAGCTGAAGCCAAAATATCGAGGGCGGATATGCTTTTCCCTTCCTTCCGTGCTAGGCGCCTCTCCTTCAACTTCTTCAATTTCTCTTGTGCTACCTTTAATTTTCGCCTGGCAAACTGATTTAGCTTCTGAAAATGAAGAGTCCTCTTTCTTTGTAGCTCAAGATCCCTGTTCGCCCTCTCAAGCTTTGTTTCCAAATGTTGGTTATCTCTCTCAAGCCATGCTTCTTTGTTTTCCTCAATTTCCTGCTCAAGGAGGGCAGTGAGAGGAAAAGCTTCGAAATGAGCTTGTTCTTCTGCTCTCTGTTTTTCCAAGGCTCTTCTAAGCCCGATGGTCCTAGGCCTCTTCAGCCTAGGCTGGTCTTCCTCCTCTTCATCATCAAACTCGCCAATGAGCTCTTCAATTCTTACTTGCGCCTTTTCTGCCTCTTTCTTATACTTGATTGCCCTTGCCTCATGAATAGCTGCATGAAACTTCATTTGTTTGTTTTCAACCTCCAGGAAGTGGTTGAAATTCCTCGCCCTTTGAAGGTCTTCTTGTAACACCTCAATTTTCCCCTCTTTGTGAATGAGGAGGTTTTCAAGGAGGCGGGCCTCATTGTCACTGTCATCGCTTGGGATAGGGATGACAGCTAATTCATCTCCATGCTTGGCACTTTCTTCAATTTTACTTTTGCCTTTGAAAGCCAATCTGGCGCTTTTCCTCCTTGGCATGATAGAAGATGTCTTTTTGGGAAATTTCCTCTTGCTAGGAGTGACTTTTGTCACTGTTTGTATGGCAGCATTAGCTTGTTGTTCCTCACCAATGTTTTGTCCAATTTGTGTTTCAAGAGGTGTTTCAATTTCTTGCCCAACTTGATGTGCTTCATCAACTGTCTGCTGCTGTCCCTCAACATCCAAATGCTGCTCATCAATGTGTACCTGTGGCTGTTCTTCACTTTGTATCTGTTGTCCTTCATCCTGTATCTGCTGCTGTTCCTCTTCCTGAACTTGCTGCTGTTCACTGCCTTCTAGCTGCTGCTGTTCACTGCCTTCTAGCTGCTGTTGTTCCCTGCCTTCTCCTCCTCCCTGTGGTTCACTGCCCTCTCCTTCTCCCTGTTTACTTGGCTGCCCAGTGGTCATTTTGAGTTTTTTAGGGGTAGGCCTACTAGACAAAGGCACTGGGCGATGGACAGGCTGAGTAAGAGACACATGAACAGGAGGGACAGTGGCGAAATCTGAATGGCTAATGAATGAATCCCATGAAACCCCTTTCTTCTCCAGCTGGTGTAAGAAGATAATCTTGATCAAGGAATGATGAAAAAGAGAAGGGATTTGCTGAGGTGGAGCCTTCTTTTGAACAGTAGCTGCCATTTTCTCTATGCTTTTGGACAAAAAGTACGGAAGGTTTAGTTGCCTGCTTCTGGTAAAATGCATCAACAAGCGGACATGATAGGCATAAATTCGGTTAAACCTCCCTTCACAAGTGAAATATCTCATTATGGCTTTCATCAGCGGAGCATAACTGTCAAGAAGATAGGAAAAAGGGAAAATAGTAGTGATGGTTTCCCTATGTTCAGGCTTGATGAAAGGTTTATAATCCTCTAGATCAAGATGCGCTTGTTTAAACCACTTTTCACCATGATACGGGATCTTGGTAGCCTTGGATACATACCTTGGGGAGATTTTGAAATCAAGACCCGCCAACTGGAAGTGTTTGTCCTTGAATCTGAAAGCGCACAAATGCGTAAGTGGCGAAAAACTCTTGACTTCTTCTATCCTCTTGCAGAAATCAAGATAGCCTACTTCATGGAAATTGAAAAGCACAGATGGGTGAGCATTGATTTCTTCTGTGGAGATAGGCTCATATCTCTTATGTGAACCGCTCCTGTGGTCTTGCTTTGGAGGCATTCTGACTTGAACAAGCTTTGAAAGAGGCAAACTGTCTTCAGTATATGAAAAATGTTCTTCTGGATTGAAACTAGTCACTAGACTGTTTGGACAGATTTAGACAATGTGGTTAGGATAGATTGCAACAATGTTTCTTTGAATAAACCACCTCTGCACTCCTTAAAAACAACCCTTCAACTCTGGATGCACTTCAGCCAGGCAAACTTTTTAATATGGTGCCATGTGTAAAGATGAGACAAACTCCTGTGTAGATTCCCTGTGCACAGTTTTGAAAAATCACTACTCCTGGTGAGTTTGTCAGAGGTTAATCAATCATAGCTACATCTCTGTCTTCAATGTAAAACTCAATCATCAGCCACCTGTTTTTTAGAAAGTGGCCAAAATGATACAATATGGTGAAAAGAAAAGGCAGACCTAGGTTAGGTGTAAAATCAATGCACAGTGCTTTAGGAAAACCCCTCTTTACTTGTGAATTTCAAAGGTCAACCACTACACCTGTACCTCTGTCTCAATGTTAAATTCAATCACCAACAACTCTGCCCTTTAGAAAGTGGCCCTGCACCTTTGGAAAATCTCTGTTCAACAAATTTACAGTAGTGAAAAAATACTGTGAAAGAGGGACAGTCTGCTAAAAAGTGTGCTTGTGAGAAAATGCCAATAATCACTCTGTTCTTGAAATCTTTGATGTCAACCAATACACAAAAATCCTTGCTCAAGGAGGCTTATAGTCATTTAACAATTCTGCCCTGTATAGGTGTGCCACCTTTCAACAATTTGCATCTCACACAAACCACCATACATATGGCTAGACTATCAATACACAGGTTTTGAGCACAAGTGACAGAGTTTTTAGAAGACCACACAATTTTTGGCAAAAACTATGTGAGTTCTCTTTTTTCAAAGAAAATATGTCACAATTCCTTCCACTGGTTGCATTTCACTGTTTTGATAATGTGGCAGTGTCTGGAGGACTGTGAGGACAGTTTTTCTCTTTTAAGTCCAGCACCCTGTCTTTCTAAATCAGAATCTCCTATAATCAAAGCACAATTCTTTACAGGAAAAACCTCTGCCTTTCGACTGTTTTGAAAACAAAATGCCCTTAATCTTAACCCCCACCTTTTCCCGTAGGGTTTCTAGATGACACAGTTAGCCTTTTATTTCATCCTTAAACCTCAAAAACTATGCAGCAAACAGCGCTACTTTCCAGGTATAGTGACATTTTTTAAGGTTCTATATGCAATGTAATGAGGAGGTTGGCAACAAGTCTGATACCCTTTTCTTGTTGGTCACCATTGATAGTGTATTTCTCATGTACATAGCTTTCCCTTCAAGGGTATTTTCAAAGTGATTTCTTGACACCGAGGGGGAAAAAGTGTGAGAGTACCTTTAAACTTGATGGGCAATCCTCGTGCAGGGCAGGAGCAGCACGGGGGCCTTCCAAAACTTGCGCGACACTCTTTTGCAGCCAGCACGTCGCACAAAAATACTTGTCGTGTCGGCCTGTCGGGTGGTCGGGCGGCCTGTACAGGCGCGTCGCGCCAATGTACAGGCACGTCGCGTTGACAAAGGTGGCCCGTGTAAAACTCACGCCAGGCGCGTCGCGCGCTAACACAGGCGCGTCGCGCGCTAACACAGGCGCGTCGCTCGGCTTCAAACGGTGCCAAACTTCTGAACTTTCGGCCAGATCTTCCTTGTTTGATGCTATGGAGGCGCGGGCTCTATTTCAACTTATGAAAATGACGTTCTCACTTTCATGCTTCAAACTTATATCGTTTTCAAAAAACATTCCCAATGGTCATTCCATTTTAAAAGGTAAAACAGAACTTTGGTTTGGTTTTTTTGGGGAGTTTTTGTTTTGAAAAACCTTTGATTCTTTTAACTTCGGTATGTTCAAAATTTGCTTTGGAGAGCTGCCATACCTTTGAACACGTGTATATCACAGACTTTAGCACAGGTGTTAGAAGGAGGACCTCCAGCTTTGTCCTTTGGGGGACATTTCATCACCAACCTTTAGACTCTAAAAAATGTCTCCATAATCTTGATGCTATTTCTGCCACTGTGTTTAATAATACAGGTACAAGTTGCTGCATCTTTTATGACCTGCAGTGTTCTTCAAAGAGGGGCATTTTTTACTGCAATCCTCTGCTTGACAACTCATTATGCCACATCTCTGTTTATTTAATACTGTATCTCTGTGCTACATCTGCCCTTTGGAATGATGACAACTGTGTTTGTTTTAAGACATCTAAACAGTGACAATTCATCAAAACGAACTTCTTCTGCCTATTCATAATATTGTATACCCATTTTCCTTGTCCATCTGAAAAGATAAGCTTGTAAAACAGGAAAACAGGGCTCTTTGATACACAGTCATTATTTTGCTTTGACCAGTGTGTTAACCCCTTTTTGTCAATAGAACCATTTCATAACTGGACTATGTTCACTGTTTTCCCATCTTGGCGATTTTTATCAAGGAAGGACCATTCATAATGCGCCAGAAACATTTGAAAACTTTGAACACCATTTCTTGAAAAGCGCTTCTTTGGAACTTTGGCATGTGATATTGTTTTGTTGCTTGACCCTTTCCCTCAAGGAAACTGCCCTCTTTTTGGTATCAATGGCATACCTTATTCATAACATTTCCTGTCCACCAAGATGTATATTTTGAAAGATATTTTCATATGAATAGGAAGAGTAATATTTTTGAATTTGAAGCATTATCTTTGACCTGTGTAATGACTTCCACTTTCCTTCCTTGTATCTCTCCACTGCACCTTTCTGACTAATTCAGTCTTCAACAATATCCAAGGCTCTGGCCATCTGCTCATACATGGAGGAGGCTCTTCATTAGGTAAGGTATCTGAAAGTTTCTTAACAGATCTGTTTGACACAGCTTTTCTCAGGATGTGATGGTAAGTAAACCACTCGAAAAACATCAATCTTAGCATCTTTACTTGCAAGCATCACTGTATTTCAGAAGAAACCCTATCCATAGTGACACTGTTTCTCTGCACTGCTCTAAGGGTGACTGAAATATCATCATCTGGTTTGGTCATCTCATGAAAAATTACTTGACAAATAGTTTCTGTGACTATGGGGGTCAGTGTCTTTTGAGAAACTAATAACTTTCTTTCTGTCTGTGTAATGGCATCTGTTAACAGCATCTATTCCATTTGATCCTATGGAAAACAGGCTGCTTAAGATTGGAAATGTTTACTGATGACATGCTTTCTAAAGTTCAACAATTCACATGATTTGCAAGCTTGAAATGACCTCCTTTATCAGACCAGACTCTTTTTCCTTTGAGCTAGCATATTTCCACTATATTCCTGCTATGATCATCAGTCACATTCATAAAACCTGGAGTCTCTGTTTCATTTGTTCAGTTCAAGGCAAACCTGGACTTTTGCAATCTTCAAAGTCAATACTGGTCAGCGCCCTCTGCTTGTGGATGAAGGAGGCGCCCTAACCCTCTGCTTGTAAATAAAGGAGGTTATGGGCCTTGACAATTTACCAGTTTGCTGAGACAGTGGTGTCTCTTCCTTACTGTGATTTTCATGCTGGAAAGAGCTGTAAAGTCTGGATGAGTAGCTTTCTGTTTTGCAGACATATCTTAGGCTCAAGTTACATTTAGAAGCAGCTGTTCCTCTAACTGTAAATTCAAGCATTTCCTCCTGAGATGAAGTTATATTTCCTGCCTTTGTAGAAACCATAGAACACTGTGAAAAACCTAATAGTCAGCTTGAGATTGGGGTTTATGCAGTGTTGAGATCTAGGGGATGTGAGTGGCGCGACTTAGGGTTGTTTGTCAATTTCATTTGCAAAGTAAGAGGTCAGTCATGGTAGGTCTGTTGCAGATGGAGGCTTTTTGGCTTTTTGATGATTGCCAAGGGTGAAATGTCTTAAAGCGCCACTTCCTAACATAGGGGATACTCTTGAAACAGATGTGGATTTTCCTTTTAAAGCTGATGGGTAGACCAATAAGGCTGAAGTTAGATAGGATTGTGACCATGAGGTTCTGATTTCGCCAGGGGTGGACTGAATAGGTAGAAGGGCGAAAAAAGTTTTGGGAGGGTTTTCTGGATGACATATTGACATAAGGAAATCAGTTTCTAGAAAAATCAGCTGTAGATATAGTCATCACTAACATGTAAAAAAATACTGATGGCTAACAGTGGCTCCATTTGGGGAGGGCAGCTCCTCGTCAGGAGGTGTCCAGATTTCAGATTTTTGGCTTATGAAGACTAGTGACTTATCCATTGGCGCAAAATTTACCCTTCTCTTGATGTTATTTCTGAAAAATGACAGCATGGTTAACATCAATGATACTTCTACCTACCCCACTATCTTTCCTAACATTTTTTCTTCTCTTTGGCGCATTTGAACTAGCAGCCTTTTGACAATGTATATTTTTTCTTTTTGCAAAATGAACCTATCTATTTCTACTCTTATATCTGCCGGGAGTTCAGATTAAGCTGATGAACTCCTTCATTTCTCTACCTAAAACTTAGATCGGCTGTCAAGATTAAGCAGTTTGACAGGATTTCATTCTCTAATCTACAACATGAAATTCAAAAATGATCAAATCAGGATTAGGCAGTCTGATTTGTCATGCATTTGCGGCATAGAAGACAAGTTGCACACAAATGTTATTATGCAATAAAAGGAAACTAGACAAGCGGGGCTAAGATGTACAATGTGTTTTTTATCCCTCGCTTCTCTCTTTGGTTCTGTTTTAGGCATGTGGAACCAGAATCTCTCCCTAATCTAAGCTCTGTGATAAGTCAATCTTACACAATGTTGACTATCTTGGCACTCACTAACTTATCAGCAAATAAATTTAAACATGCTCATCTATGATTAGGCTAGATAGCTGAACAAGACATTGGAGCACTAGTAGCGGCATTTAGACTTGCTCGCTTTCTGAAAGACTGTTTTTTGGAACATGGGGCCTTTGTTCTATCTTCACTTGCCCTCTTTTCTGCTTTTTACTGTTTTTGACTTTTCTATTTTTTCAATATTTCAAACAATGGTATGTACAATGAATGCAAGTGTCCCAAACTCAAAAATGGAGTTCTTGACAAAAATAGTGTTTTAATGTCCTACCATTCACAGGACCCCCAAAAATTTCAGTCCCATCAGGTTCTTGTAAGAAGAAAGCATTATTTCCACTGGCTGAGCTGATGATGTAAGGCCCTTTCCATAAATTTTCAAACTTGCCATGTTTACCTTTGTCTTCTCTTCTAGAATCCCATTTTAAAACTTTATCTCCAATTTGAAAATCATTTTCCTTAGTTCTTCTGTCAAAATTCTGTTTTATTTTGTCTTGTGCTAATTGAGCCCTTTGGTAAACTTCTTCTCTGGTTTGTTGTAAATGGATAGTCTGGTTTACTCTCCTTTCTACGTCATTTTCTTCTATTTGGACTTCTTGTAATAGTTTCATTACCGGAACCCCTAAAGATGTTGGGAGAATGGCATCAACACCATAAACTAGCTGGTAAGGGGACATACCTATGGACTTCTTGGTAGTTAATCTATCAGCCCATAATGCGTGTACTAGTTTCCCATGCCATGCTTTTTGATTTTGTTCAAGAAGTTTTTTGATAATGTTGACTAGGCTTTTGTTAGAAGACTCGGCTAAACCATTACCTTGAGGGTAATAGGCTGTGGAATGCCCTAATGAAATATGATACTTGTGACAGAAGTCTATCATTTTCTTGGAAGAGAAGGAAGCGGCGTTATCTGTAATGATTTTCCTGGGACAGCCAAATCTGGATAGGATATTGGTTTCTAGGAATGTGATGATGACTGAATCAGTGGCGTTCCGAGATGGTATGGCTTCTATCCATTTGGTAAAGTAATCAGTGGCTGTGAGGATCCATTTATGTTGAGTGGAGGAGGAGGGGTGAATTTCCCCAATGAAGTCTAGACCCCATTGTTGGAAGGGTCCTTCAACTATGATGGGATGTAAGGGCAAAGGTAGAAGCTTTTTCTTGCCATCAAAAATTTGACATTTATGGCAGGTCATGACCAGTTTGTGAGTATCGGGGAACAAGGTGGGCCAATAATAACCGGCTCTAAGGATTTTGTTTGCAGTAGTTTTCCAGTAGAGATGACCTCCACATTCCCCTTCATGCATTTCCCGCATAATTTTCTCTGCATCAGACTCAAGCAAACATTTAAGCAGCATACCAATAGGATTTTTCCAATACAGAGAACTATCTATAATGCAAAACTTTAAAGATTTTTGTTTGAGGAATCTTGCTTTTGTTTTTGATAAAGTCGGAGGAGCATTCATATAAGTTAATACATAGAGAATGTCTGCATACCAAGGTGAATCCAAAAATGTTTGATCGATAGGGGGAAGTGTGCACTCTTCTTGTTCTTCTAAGGCATCGACAAAATTTATATCTAAAGCTTGGAGGTTGGTTTCGGCCATTAATCTCGCGAGTCCTTGTCCTTTAACTAGTTTAGTAGGCCTGATTTCTAAATCATACTCTAGGATGATAGCAATCCACTTTCCCCTTTTACCATCGGGATCTTGGTTGAGAATGTCCTTGACGACAGTATTAGGGACGAAAGCTATGACATGAGAATGTAAGATGTAAACTCGGAAATCTTTTAGTGCCTTTACCAATGTGAATGCCTGTTTTTCCATGATGTTATATTTCAAGGGAGCATCTCTCAGAGATTTGCTAAAAAAGGCAATGGGTTGCTCCTGCCCAGCTGCATTTTTCTGCAACAACACCGCAGCTGTTGTATGTTCTGAGGAAAATGAGAAAATGTAAAAATCTTTGGTGAAATCAGGGCTTATCAATACTGGTGTTTCAGTTAAAGCCCTTTTAATTAGTTCAAAAGATTTTTTGGCTTCTATATTCCATTTAACCCCGACCTCCTTTCTTAACATATTTGTGATATCTTTCAAGAGCTCAGCAAGATTTGGGATGAATCTTCTCAAAAAATTTATCTTGCCGATAAAGGACTGTAACTCCTTTATGTTTCTGGGGTGACTTATCTGTAAAATACCTTCGATTCTCTGGGGGTCTATTTTAATTCCTTCTTCCGAAATAATGTGACCTAGGAGTTTTCCTTCTTCTAGACCGAAAAGTGTTTTCTTGGGGTTTAGGGACAAACCATACTTCTTGCATTTGTTGAAGACCTTTCTTAAGTGTGCTAGGTGTTCTTCATCTGATTTAGAATATACTGTTATATCGTCGAGATATATGACTATGAAAACACCTATGTCTTCTGAGAAAGCTATGTCCATGGCTCTTTGAAATGTGGCACCAGCATTCATCAGTCCGAAAGGCATTTTAACGTACATAAAAGTGCCCCAGGGGGTGGTGAAAGCTGTTTTATGCTGATCGGTAGGATAAACCAATACTTGGTTATAACCAGAAAAACCATCAAGCAATGAGATTCTTTTGGCGCCTACGACCTTCTGAAGTATGTGGTCCATTTTGGGCAGAGGGTAGTTATCTTTCAGACATGCCCTATTCAGGTTTCGGAAATCTATGCAGAGTCTGATTTCACCGGTCTTTTTCCTAACTGATACTAAATTTGAGACCCACTCGGAGTATCGGAGAGATACTATTATCCCGGCATCATACATCTTTTTAATTTCCTTTTCCACCAATGGGAGTAATACTGGGTTTATCCTTCTTAACTTTTGTTTAAAAGGTTTTTGGTTTTCTTTAAGGGGAATTTTATGTTGGATGATGCTGGTATCATATGATTTCAAATCTTGGTACCCCCACACAAAGACATCTTTAAATTATTTGAATAGATTTATGTACCTATGTTTTATGTTAGGTGGGAGGGTTTTGGATAGTTTAATGTTTTTTGGCTCTTCTGGGCTTCCTATGTTGTATTCCTCTATGTCATCCTCTGTAGATTCCATTTTAGGATTTTTGGCCACATCATTAAAGTCAAACAATTCTTCTAAAGGTGCGAGCCCTCTGGGTATGGTGTCATTCTCACAGTGTAAGACTTCGAGTTCTCTTTGGTCAATGTCTTCTTCTATCTCCCTATCACATGGATGGTCTACCAGGTTTAGATTGGTCCACAAAGGTAGATTTAATTCTTGGTCTTGACTTAGGCTGGGTTTCCTTTCTTCATCTCTTGAGTCTGTTTTGGTTCTTTCAAACTCATTCCTAGATTGGAGGAAATCATCAATTTGATCATCATCTTGGAATACTTGCCAATGGTCAAGATTGTCTGGTATAGTAGGGCGGTGTTTCACTTGGATGTCATATTGCTCACTCATACATGGTATTTGGCTAGTGCTTGCAGCAAAGGTGAGCTCATTTGCCAGACTGTTTTGAATCCTAGGGATATAGGTGAGTTCATATTTTTCAAAAGTTTTAAGGATATCCAAAGCTGCATTCCTATATTCTCTCAGTCTTGGGTTCTTGGCTGAATATTCACCTTTGATTTGCCTGATTACAAGCTCTGAGTCTCCTTGAGCTGTTATTCTATTCGCGCCTAAGTCTCTAAGCATGTGTAGACCAATGAGAAGGGCTTCATATTCCGCAATGTTATTTGTACATTGGAATTCTAATCTGAAAGAATGACCTTCTTTAGTATTGTGTATCCATATGCCTGCTCCTGAACCTGTCTTGCCACAAGAACCATCAAAGCTTATACTCCAAAGAGTTTCTTTTTCATACATGATACTAAGTTGTTTCTCAGGTTTCTTGAGACTTTGGTCATCAATTTCTTCATTCAGTAACGGTTTGGACATGTCTTCATTTCCTTTTATCTGCTTGTTTATATCATCTTCATTGTATAAGATAAAAGAATCTAAATTGGAATGAATGGAATAGATGGGGGTATTGTTTGGCTTATCTCTGCTGCTAACCATGTATTTCATGCGAGCCTCTCGGTATAACCTCCTAGTTTGATTGAAAACTGGGATAGTAGCGAATGACATATCCATTTGAAGGCTACCTTGTATTTTGGCAGCCCATGCTCTTGATAGTAGCATTCCATACTTGGGTGTGATGTCAGCCACTACTACATCCATGACTAAGTTTTTGGTTGGTAGTTGCGTTAGGGCAAAGTCTAGATTTTTTATCAGACCTAAACATTTGACCTGACTCGAGTCGAAAGAATACAGGTTTTTGTAAGGTTGGGTCACTTCCAGTCCTAGGTTTTCCATGACTGCTTTAGGCATGAGGTTATGGGAGGCACCAGAATCTAACATGGCATTATGTAATATTTTGTCCCGGATGTTTAAGCTTATGTAGAAAGGAGAAATAGATCCTTCTTGGTATTCACCTTCTACTTTAGGGCCAAATAAAAGCTCGGGTTTGTCTTTAGTTAGATTCAAGGTATCAGCCTTGTTTTCTAGGTCAAAGACTTTGAAGATTTGAGATCTATACCTATCTATAGTTATTAGCTCTGTAAGGGGTATGGTAATTTTTATTTTGGAAATTTCCCCTTCGAAGCTAAAAGGAATAGGTAGTTTGGGTATATTTGTTTCAACTTTTTCAGACATAACCTTTTCTATGTTCTTAATTTGCTGACTTTGGCTTGGGACTTCTTTTGATACAGTCAACTTTGGGGTTTCTGTAGAGGTACTAGGAATATCTGAGCTAATACTTGTCTGAATGGCCTTACCCTTGTATTGGTCAGTCTTTTGGGCCCTAATTTTGCTATTATCCATGGTCTCATTTAGGATTTTATCAGAGATTTTGGTATGGTCAGGGCTATTCTTTTTGGAATGGTTTTGGTTATTTCTGCTTCTAAGATTATACTGCCGGTGAGCTTCTATTATGGAATTTTGAAAGTCTAAGGCAGGATCGTCGAGATCTTCATAGGTGGTCTCATCCTGATTAGGAGAACATAGCTCTTGTTCTTCTGCAGTGAGGTATACCTCGCTTTCATTATCAGACCCTACGAGATTTAGATGGCTTTCATCAAGAGGTTCTGTATCCCTATCATCCTCTTCCACATAGTTTTCATTGAATGGTGGCCTAATCTGTTGGTGATTTTCCCTTGGTATGTTTTGGGGCTGTTCCCTCCTAAAGTTTTGGTTTCGGTTTCTGATCGGAGGGTTTGGCTGGTTGTCCCTAACAGGAGCCTTTTCATTTATCTTTTCCCATATTTTGGCCATGGATTTGACTAGGTCATCTATTCTAGGATCTAGGGAAGGTGATGAGGTGGAGACCTCGTCTCTATATGTGACCTTCCTTTCTGATCTAGTCCTAGCCCTCTTTTCTGCTAAGTTAGCATCTGCTTTTATGGCTATTTGTTGCATTTCTTCCAAAGTAGGGGGATCCTTATCTCTCAGATGATATGTCATGTCCGGATCAAACCCCTAGGGAAATTTCGCCAAGGCTAAACCAAGTGGAGGCTTGAAATGAGGTGGGAGGGAGTTATATACACTGTTGAACCTAGTACAATAAGCTTGGACACTTTCCCCATTTTCCCGTTTTAGATTGTTATATTCTGACAGGATTTGAATGGGGTTTCTTCGGATTTCCCACCTATTTCTGAAAACTTGATGTAGTTCTGGGATATCATGGATACTGTTTGGAGCTAAGCTTTTGAACCATGCTTTGGGTTCACCACCAAGACTTTGGGCGAATATTCTCATTCTGACAGTCTCGTCTTATACCTCTAGGTATTCATAAGCATCAGTCATCCTACTTATATGCTGTTGAGGTGTGGTGGTGTCTTCTCCAGTAAAGTGTGGGATTTTTTCTTGATATTTGTTTGGGAGAGGAGCTAAAGGCGGTGGCAACACCAAAGGTGCGTACCAGGCTGCCATGACTGGAGCTAGTGGATGATGTACAAGATGAGGACTAGTACGCTGAAGTGAAGTGGTTTGAACAGTGGTGGTTTGACCAGGTGTGGCGGATGAACTTGGACTATTGATCTGGTTTTGAGCAGATCTGGGATGATAGGAGCCAAACTGATAAAGAAGCTGGAAATCAGGAGGAGTGGTAGGTGAAGCTTCTCTACTAGGACTCTGTGGTGGGTCTAGGGGTTCAAGATTGTCAAAGTTTATCTTACTATATGATTTGCTTCTGGGAAGAGTTTGTGATGACTCTAATTCAAAAGGTGAATCTGGTAGGATAGTGCAATGTTTAGGTACAGATCTTGTTCTACGGATGGATCTACCAGTAGCTAGATGATCAGTTTCGGAAGCTTGCCACAGAATCTTTTCTGGGTCATCTACTATGATAGGGGGATTTGGGTCTGGATGAGCTCTGGTATTGATTCTTCGTGAAGCCAGATTTTAAATCCAGAGTTTAGAGAGAATGGTATTGGTGAATGTTCTGGATGAATGGTTTTTCTAAAGTTTTACTAAGGTGAAGGATGGTCAAAGTAACAGGATGGATTAGTGGAGTCACCAGGTGAAAATGGGTTGTTTTTCTGAAGATAGCTATGGTCCACCAACAATAACTACTCTGGAAATGTTTTTGGATTTTCTGAGTTTTATGTGCAGCATATGGTTTGTTAAAGTATCCTAGACTTGTTTCAACACTTTGCTAGGGTGATGAGAACAAAAAGAGTTTACTCTAAATGGATCTATGGACTGCTTGCTTGTTTATGATACCTAAAGGACCAAAAAGTCTATAAGAGTTTGCTGGACTATTATGTACTCAGTGTCCCACCATCTCCCGCTATGTTAGTGAGCGATGGGATAGGTTTATCGGATAGTAGCCTGGAGCTTAGTAAAATAGTAAGGCTTACTAGAGTTTAGTGGAGTCGCCAGGTGGATTTTTAGTTTGTTTTGAGATATACTTGTATGGTCCACCACCAATATTGACAAAAACCAATCTAAGGGAGTGTTTGTGGTTTTTTCTGAGTTTTTATGTGCAGCCTAGGATGTAAGAGTGTTATAAACCTGATTCATCACTTTGCTAAGATGGTGAAACAGAGAGTTTACACTAAATGATTCTAAAGGCTGATGGTCTGAGTTTAGGATTGAAGGACTAAAGAGTCTATAAGAGTTCGCTAGACTTTCATGAACTCAGTAAGTCCCACCGTGATCGCCATTATGTTAGTGTGGCGATGAGGTGGCTAAATCGGATGGAATTCTAAAATTTAGCAAGGTAGTAAGGCCTACTGGAGGCTAGTGGAGTCGCCAGGTGGATTTTTAGTTGTTTTGAGGTATATTTGTATGGTCCACCACCAATACTGTCAAAAACCAATCTAAAGGAGTTTTTTTGGGGTTTTTTGAGTTTTATGTATTCCTGAGGTTTGGAAGAGTTTCCTACAGCTGAGTCATCATTTGCTAGGATGGTGAGACAACCAGATTCTACTCTTTTAAGTTTGACTGAGATTTTGAGAGTTCCTAAGGGATACCTAGGATGTTTTGACTCAAAGTCCCACCGTGATCGCCATTATGTTAGAGAGCGGTGGGATAAGTCAATCAAACAGTATTCTTAAAAATAAGGGACTTCTAGAGTTCTAAGGTGTCCTTAGATTGTCACTAACTCAAAGTCCCACCGTGATCGCCATTATGTTAGGGTCTCGTGATTTGGCCGATTGGCTAGCCAAATGACGATGTAACATCAAACCAAGCTTTGGAGCCCAAGGACCTAGCCTTCCTGGACTCAGAGAGGGCTCTCTCTATATGTGTAAAAGATGTCGGTGTGTTTACTTGCGGTGTTCTGATATTAGGCTAGTTATGAAGTGTGTTTTTGGTTTTTTTTTAGTTCTTAAGTTTGTGAGGGATGAAACTGATCAAATACATAAACTGGATAACAAGATGGAGATAAATTGGGCTATGGGGTCAAACAGGTCAAGGAAGCTATGAAGTGATGATGTAAGGCTGCTGTAGGGCCGATTTGATTCACGGTAGAAGGGATCTTTGGGCAAAATGGATTAAATGGACAACAAGTTGGTGAAAGACAAGGGATTTCAAGTGTAACTAGTTAATAGCAGACATAAACATGTAATAGCAAGCCATTAATCATGCTAAGTGTAACTATGAGCTAATTAATACATAGAAATCAAACATTCCAGCCATACATAGAGGTATAAAACCCTCTAACTTCGGGAAATGGCTATCATACTTTGGGGAAAACACATAAGACAAACTAACAACTCATAAACTACGCTGGAACGCCTAAACATAGTCTCTAAGTCATTGGGCACTTTGACAAACAAGCTTTCATAGTTTTAGGCAAAGGGCTAGATCGGGACTAGGCCTCCTTGGTTCAACAAGATGATCAAAAAATCAGTCAAAGAGAAAGTTTTATGGAAAGAACTATGGGCAGCTTGTAGGTAGGTAGGGCAAACCATACATCCTACTCAACATACATAGAACTTATGAATAAAACTTAGCAACAATACCTTAAGTTACTAAAGAGAAACTAAGAATTCTTTAGCATAACTAAGGAAGAAGAAAACATCAAGCTATGAAGATTCAGGGATTTTGAGGTGCCTCCATGGGCATATCTCAAAATCAATCTTTACTGATCTATAGCAGCAAGAAATATGTAGTATGAATGAAAACTAGAAGAAAAAACAAGAAAGAGACACTATACCATTCTACCAAGTCATGGAATCCAACAACAATCCTTCATCATTCCTCAAAAGCATCCAAGAGGGCAAATGTTGACTACCTTTAATCATAACTCAAGTATCTTGAAAGCTTCATAAGGACCAATGTATTAATTCTTTCCCCAAGTTCAGCCTCTCGATTTACAATGAGAACCATGGAATAAATAGGCTTGAGAGGGAGGAAAACTCATGGGAGCAATGGAGCAACCAGCTATCCCATTGGCCAAGTCAAAATATCTAAACTTGTCCTTGAGGCTTCGCAAAGCCCAAGGCACAAAATATCCCATAAAATATCTAAAAACCGGCTAAAAACGAAAAATTATTGACTTTACATCATTTCCCAATGATAAAATAGCTTAACGCATATTTGGGAAAAGCAGTATTTTGAGTTCAAAAATTATAAAAATACTTCATATTTAAGGTACCCGAAAAAGGTCCCCCGACTTGCTGGATGCAAATGGAAGCCTTCCCGATGTCGAAATGGGGCTCATGAGGGCTTGCTGGAAAGCTCTCTGTGTCTACTTTCCGGTGCAACTGAAACCATCTCAATCCGAGGCCTGGAAGTCATCCAAAACTGTACCTGTGTGTAAAAAGCCAGGAAATAGCAGACCGCTGATATAGCGGGCATAATGTGCAAAAAGAGGGTGTTTTTCGCCAATTTGAGGGGGCGAATGATCTCCAAATGCCCTGAAAATCGCTGGAGACCTGCTCATAGAATTATGGCATCTATCGGTGTCATCCTCCTCCCTTGACAATTCCTCAAACTGAAATGGCGAAATTATGAGTTTTCGACCAAAAACCCAAAAAATGCCAAAAACAAAAAGTTGTCGAAAAAGGCCCAATTTTTGCATGCATGACCCTCAAGGGTCCATAGCAACGTGCTCCGAAGCTGATGCCAAAATATCAAGGGCTGATATGCTTTTCCCTTCTTTCTGTGCTAGGTGCCTCTCCTTCAACTTCTTCAATTTCTCTTGTGCTACCTTTAATTTTCGCCGGGCAAACTGATTTAGCTTCTGAAAGTGAAGAGTCCTCTTTCTTTGTAGCTCAAGATCCCTGTTCGCCCTCTCAAGCTTTGTTTCCAAATGATGGTTAGCTCTCTCAAGCCATGCTTCTTTGTTTTCCTCAATTTCCTGCTCAAGGAGGGCAGTGAGAGGAAAGGCTTCGAAATGAGCTTGTTCTTCCGCTCTCTGCTTTTCCAAGGCTCTTCTAAGCCCGATGGTCCTAGGCCTCTTCTGCCTAGGCTGATCTTCCTCCTCTTCATCATCGAACTCACCAATCAGTTCTTCAATTCTTGCTTGTGCCTTTTCTGCCGCTTTCTTATACTTGATTGCCCTTGCCTCATGAATAGCTGCATGAAACTTCATCTGTTTGTTTTCAACCTCCAAGAAGTGGTTGAAATTCCTCGCCCTTTGAAGGATTTCTTGTAACACCTCAATTTTCCCCTCTTTGTGAATGAGGAGGTTTTCAAGGAGGCGGGCCTCATTGTCACTATCATCGCTTTGGATAGGGATAATAGCTAATTCACCTCCATGCTTTGTACTTTCCCCAGTTTTACTTTTGCCTTTGAAAGCCAATCTGGCGCTTTTCCTCCTTGGCATGATAGAAGATGTCTTTTTGGGAAATTTCCTCTTGCTAGGAGTGACTTTTGTCACTGTTTGTATGGCAGCCTTAGCTTGTTGTTCCTCACCAATGTTTTGTCCAATTTGTCTTTCAAGAGGTGTTTCAATTTCTTGCCCAACTTGATGTGCTTCATCAACTGTCTGCTGCTGTCCCTCAACATCCAAATGCTGCTCATCAATGTGTACCTGTGGTTGTTCTTCACTTTGTATCTGCTGTCCTTCATCTTGTATCTGCTGCTGTTCCTCTTCCTGAACTTGCTGCTATTCACTGCCTTCTAGCTGCTGCTGTTCACTGCCTTCTCCTCCTCCCCGTGGTTCACTGCCCTCTCCTTCTCCCTGTTTACTTGGCTGCCCAGTGGTCATTTCGAGTTTTTTAGGGGTAGGCCTACTAGACAAAGGCACTGGGCGATGGACAGGCTGAGTAGGAGACACATGAACAGGAGGGACAGTGGCGAAATCTGAATGGCTAATGAATGAATCCCATGAAACCCCTTTCTTCTCCAGCTGGTGTAAGAAGATAATCTTGATCAAGGAATGATGAAAAAGAGAAGGGATTTGCTGAGGTGGAGCCTTCTTTTGGACAGTAGCTGCCATTTTCTCTATGCTTTTGGACAAAAAGTACGGAAGGTTTAGTTGCCTGCTTCTGGTAAAATGCATCAACAAGCGGACCTGGTAGGCATAAATTCGGTTAAACCTCCCTTCACAAGTGAAATATCTCATTATGGCTTTCATCAGCGGAGCATAACTGTCAAGAAGATAGGAGAAAGGGAAAATAGCAGTGATGGTTTCCCTATGTTCAGGCTTGATGAAAGGTTTACAATCCTCTAGATCAAGATGCGCTTGTTTAAACCACTTTTCACCATGATACGGGATCTTGGTAGCCTTGGATACATACCTTGGAGAAATTTTGAAATCAAGACCCGCCAATTGGAAGTGTTTGTCTTTGAATCTCAAAGCACACAAATGTGTTAGTGGCGAAAAGCTCTTGACTTCTTCTATCCTTTGACAGAAATCAAGACAACCTACTTCATGGAAATTGAAAAGCACAGATGGGTGAGCATTGATTTATTCTATGGAGATAGGCTCATATCTCTTATGTGGACCGCTCCTGTGATCTTGCTTTGGAGGCATTCTGACTTGAACAAGCTTTGGAAGAGGCAAACTGCCTTCACTGTATGTAAAAATGCTCTGCTGGATTGAAACTGGCCACTAGACTGTTTGGACAGATATGGATAATGTGGTTTGGATAAAATGCAACAAGCTTTTGTAGCACACAACTTCTGCTCCCTTTGAAAACAGCTTTCTACTTTTGGATGCACTTCAGCCAGGCAAACGTTTTAATAAGGTACCCTGTGTAAAGATGGGACAAACTGTTGTGTAGATTCCCTATGCACAGTTTTGAAAAATCACTACTCCTGGTGAGTTTGTCAGAGGTTAATCAATCATAGCTACCTCTCTGTCTTCAATGTAAGACTCAATCATCAACCACCTCTCCTTTAGAAAGTGGCCCTATTCACCTTCAGAATATCTCTGTCAACAACTCTTCAAAATGATACAATATGGTGAAAAGAAAAGGCAGACCTAGGTTAGGTGTAAACTCAATGCACAGTGCTTTAGAAAATCCACCTCTTTACTTGTGAATTTCAAAGGTCAACCACTACACCTGTACCTCTGTCTCAATGTTAAATTCAATCACCAACAACTCTGCCCTTTAGAAAGTGGCCCTGCACCTTTGGAAAATCTTTGTTCAACAAATTTACAGTAGTGAAAAAATACAGTGAAAGAGGGACAGTCTGTTAAAAAGTGTGCTTGTGAGAAAATGCCAATAATCACTCTGTTCTTGAAATCTTTGATGTCAACCAATACACAAAAATCCTTGCTCAAGGAGGCTTATAGTCATTTAACAATTCTGCCCTGTATAGGTGTGCCACCTTTCAACAATTTGCATCTCACACAAACCACCATACATATGCCTAGACTATCAATACACAGGTTTTGAGCACAAGTGACAGAGTTTTTAGAAGACCACACAATTTTTGGCAAAAACTATGTGAGTTCTTTACAGGAAAAACCTCTGCCTTTCGACTGTTTTAAAAACAAAATGCCCTTAATCTTAACCCCCACCTTTTCCCGTAGGGTTTCTAGATGACACAGTCAGCCTTTTATTTCATCCTTAAACCTCAAAAACTATGCAGCAAACAACGCTACTTTCCTGGTATAGTGACATTTTTTAAGGTTCTATATGCAATGTAATGAGGAGGTTGACAACAAGTCTGATACCCTTTTCTTGTTGGTCACCATTGACAGTGTATTTCTCATGTACATAGCTTTCCATTCAAGGGTATTTTCAAAGTGATTTCTTGACACCGAGGGGGAAAACGTGTGAGAGTACCTTTAAACTTGATGGGAAATCCTCGTGCAGGGCAGGAGCAGCACCGGGGCCTTCCAAAACTTGCGCGGCACTCTTTTGCAGCCAGCACGTCGCGCAAAAATACTTGTCGGGTTGGCATGTCGGGTGGTCGGGCGGCCTGTACAGGCGCGTCGCGCCAATGTACAGGCGCGTCGCGCTGACAAAGGTGGCCCGTGTAAAACTCACGCCAGGCGCGTCGCGCATTAACACAGGCGCGTCGCTCGGCTTCAAACGGTGCCAAACTTCTGAACTTTCGGCCAGATCTTCCTTGTTTGATGCTATGGAGGCGCGGGCTCTATTTCAACTTTTGAAAATGACGTTCTCACTTTCATGCTTCAAACTTATATCGTTTTCAAAAAGCATTCCCAACGGTCATTCCATTTTAAAAGGTAAAACAGAACTTTGGTTTGGTTTTTTTTTTTTTTTTTCGGAGTTTTTGTTTTGAAAAACCTTTGATTCTTTTAACTTCGGTATGTTCAAAATTTGCTTTGGAGAGTTGCCATTCCTTTGAACACGTGTATATCACGGACTTTAGCACAGGTGTTAGAAGGAGGACCTCCAGCTTTGTCCTTTGGGGGACATTTCATCACCAACCTTTAGACTCTAAAAAATGTCTCCATAATCTTGATGCTATTTCTGCCACTGTGTTTAATAATACAGGTACAAGTTGCTGCATCTTTTATGACCTGCAGTGTTCTTCAAAGAGGGGCATTTTTTACTGCAATCCTCTGCTTGACAACTCATTATGCCACATCTCTGTTTATTTAATACTGTATCTCTGTGCTACATCTGCCCTTTGGAATGATGACAACTGTGTTTGTTTTAGGACATCTAAACAGTGACAATTCATCAAAACGAACTTCTTCTGCCTATTCATAAGATTGTATACCCATTTGCCTTGTCCATCTGAAAAGATAAGCTTGTAAAACAGGAAAACAGGGCTCTTTGATACACAGTCATTATTTTTCTTTGACCAGTGTGTTAACCCCTTTTTGTCAATAGAACCATTTCATAACTGGACTATGTTCACTGTTTTCCCCTCTTGGCGATTTTTATCAAGGAAGGACCATTCATAATGCGCCAGAAACATTTGAAAACTTTGAACACCATTTCTTGAAAAGCGCTTCTTTGGACCTTTGGCATGTGATATTGTTTTGTTGCTTGACCCTTTCCCTCAAGGAAACTGCCCTCTTTTTGGTATCAATGGCATACCTTATTCATAACATTTCCTATCCACCAAGATGTATATTTTGAAAGATATTTTCATATGAATAGGAAGAGTAATATTTTTGAATTTGAAGCATTATCTTTGACCTGTGTAATGACTTCCACTTTCCTTCCTTGTATCTCTCCACTGCACCTTTCTGACTAATTCAGTCTTCAACAATATCCAAGGCTCTGGCCATCTGCTCATACATGGAGGAGGCTCTTCATTAGGTAAGGTATCTGAAAGTTTCTTAACAGATCTGTTTGACACAGCTTTTCTCAGGATGTGATGGTAAGTAAACCACTCGAAAAACATCAATCTTAGCATCTTTACTTGCAAGCATCACTGTATTTCAGAAGAAACCCTAGCCATAGTGACACTGTTTCTCTGCACTGCTCTAAGGGTGACTGAAATATCATCATCTGGTTTGGTCATCTCATGACAGATTACTTGACAAATAGTTTCTGTGACTATGGGGGTCAGTGTCTTTTGAGAAACTAAGAACTTTCTTTCTGCCTGTGTAATGGCATCTGTTAACAGCATCTACTCCATTTGATCCTGTGGAAAACAGGCTGCTTAAGATTGGAAATGTTTACTGATGACATGCTTTCTAAAGTTCAACAATTCACATGATTTGCAAGCTTGAAATGACCTCCTTTATCAGACCAGACTCTTTTTCCTTTGAGCTAGCATATTTCCACTATATTCCTGCTATGATCATCAGTCACATTCATAAAACCTGGAGTCTCTGTTTCATTTGTTCAGTTTAAGGCAAACCTGGACTTTTGCAATCTTCAAAGTCAATACTGGCCAGCGCCCTCTGCTTGTGGATGAAGGAGGCGCCCTAACCCTCTGCTTGTAAATGAAGGAGGTTCTGGGCCTTGACAATTTACCAGTTTGCTGAGACAGTGGTGTCTCTTCCTTACTGTGATTTTCATGTTGGAAAGAGCTGTAAAGTCTGGATGAGTAGCTTTCTGTTTTGCAGACATATCTTAGGCTCAAGTTACATTTAGAAGCAGCTGTTCCTCTAACTGTAAATTCAAGCATTTCCTCCTGAGATGAAGTTATATTTCCTGCCTTTGTAGAAACCATAGAACACTGTGAAAAACCTAATAGTCAG
Source organism: Pinus albicaulis (assembly GCA_034641835.2). Classification (NCBI taxonomy): domain Eukaryota; kingdom Viridiplantae; phylum Streptophyta; class Pinopsida; order Pinales; family Pinaceae; genus Pinus; species Pinus albicaulis. The sequence goes on along the minus strand of CM076581.1, from coordinate 204,529,019 downwards.
CTTGAGATTGGGGCTTATGCAGTGCTGAGATCTAGGGGATGTGAGTGGCGCGAATTAGGGCTGTTTGTCAATTTCATTTGCAAAGTAAGAGGTCAGTCATGGTAGGTCTGTTGCAGATGGAGGCTTTTTGGATTTTTGATGATTGCCAAGGGTGAAATGTCTTAAAGCGCCACTTCCTAACATAGGGGATACTCTTGAAACAGATGTGGATTTGCCTTTTAAAGCTGATGGGCGGACCAATAAGGCTGAAGCTAGATAGGATTGTGACCATGAGGTTCTGATTTCGCCAGGGGTGGACTGAATAGGTAGAAGGGCGAAAAAAGTTTTGGGAGGGTTTTCTGGATGACATATTGACATAAGGAAATCAGTTTCTAGAAAACTCAGCTGTAGATATAGTCATCACTAACATGTAAAAAAATACGGATGGCTAACATATTTTATGTTTCTGCGTATGTATGAGTCGCCGTTAGGATATACATTGTCCTCTCTCAACAATGAGCGAGATATATTTTTCTCTCTTTCTCTCTTCACTCCTTTCCATAATAAACACTCATACATTTTGGGTAAAGGGTAATTGATGAGTCGACGCGAAAAAATTTAAAACTGGATAAATGAGACGAGTTGAGATGAAAATTTTTGCAATTTAATTATGTTTCCCTAACCTTGTGTTTTTTCCCATGCAATGTTTCTAGTATGTCTTGTAATATATATTGCATGATATCATTATTATATTAAGTATCGTATCACAGATATGAAAAAAAATGAAAATGTTAAATATCATACTGAATATTTATGTGGTAAGATTCAATATTATTTTAATTTTATCAAAAGTAGTAGTAAGTCAGTGATCAACTTAATGCGCATGGTACTTAAATTAGTTATCATGAAAATTAGAATATTTATCTCGCTTATGTTTCTTCGTGTCTTGTTGCTTCTACATGGCGTTGATAATGGGACACTAATAATGGAGAGGGTGGATAATGGGAAGCATCTTTTAAACGTTAATAAATACATAGATCTGTCATTTAGCATGATCTCTATTGGCTTCCATTATGGATGATTTATTTTTTCCCCTACATGTTTTCAATCTCCTAGTAGATCCTTTAAATGCTCATTGATTTCAATTATCTTCTCATTCTCAAACTAGGTAGCTCACTTGGGAAAAACTTTTAGTTACATTCCCCAATGCTCAAATTCCATGAGTTTTATCTTCTCGGGATTTCTATCAAGTCATGGGGATGATGTGCTACTGATAAATATTGAAAAATGTGTTTATAATACATAATTCCTACCTTTTAAAACATAAATATTTTCTACTCTTTTTAAATTTAAAGAAATATTTATTTAAGGTATAATAGTTATAGTTATTATATTTTATTTTTATAAAATAATTATTAAGTTGTAGGTTTGGGATCGAGAAATTTTTATTTTTAAATAAATAAATGGACAAAATTTTATTTCAAAATAATATTCTTCCTATATAATCAAATAAATAATATATCCAATAAATAATATGAAAATAATTTAAACAAATTTTAGTTTTAAATCAAAAAATAATATGTTTAATTCAAAAATAATTTATTTAACCACTAGTTTGTTTGCATGCGCTTAAATGATTCAAGTACATGATTCTTCATTTGCATACCTCCAAATACACGCTTCGATGGTTTGTTTCTAGTCTTCCATGTCGCAACATAAGAATGTTTATCGATGATAGCCATTTTATTTGGTTGAAAACAGATCCTATAAATCCGCACTCTATTGAGGGAAATCAGACCTATGCACTGAAACACTTTGAATCGAAGAAAATACAACATGTAGAGAGAAATAATGTGGAATTAATATGAAAATTTATCATAAATAATATGTGACTTCTCCCATCCTCTCCATGTCATCGTAAATAATAGCTACGCCTTATTATTAACCTATATTACACTAGAAATTTCACCTAAAGCTGAAAAAGAACGTTGAATAAGTGAAACTAGATCTTCTTTCTCATGGAAACAATATAGCTGCCATGGGAAACAAAAATGCTGAATTAATCAGTCCCAACCATAAACATCTAGCTCTGGTTGGAGAATTATTTCCAACCACCGCGTTAGATACATTAACAAGTAGCCATATCTTAGTGAATGTTTTGCAGGTTGCGGATTATGTTTGCAATTTAAAGAACATGGAGTAAATGAATTTCTCAGTCGAGTACATAACCCATTCTGTAACATAGTCAAATAATTAAGACTCAATTTGAAATTTATTGATGGTCAATAGAAACACATGGGAAAACATTTACTCCTCCGCAATGTTCAGAAAATGATGTCTGCCCATCCCATTGTATTAAAATTTTTCTGACATGAATTAATGCCTTAGATATATATGTTTTAAATTAAAAAGAGAGAATATGTTGAATGTAATGTGGCGGATATAAGTCTAAAAATACAACAAGGAGAAAATCGTGGAGGAAATTTTGGTTGGCGCATGAAAACAACAATTACAGGATTTACTATGTGTTACTCTGCAACCCCTGGTGAATGTAAATATCAGTAAGAAAAATTGTTTTACTGGTGAAGTAGCTGCAACCTCGGTATGTGAATATTTTTCATGTTTTGAAGTTATAATATAAATTTTGGCTAGTTGTGATATATCTATGGAAAATTCACGTATCTTTCTCACTGCAACCACTCTGTTTACTTCATTTCCCTATGAGTAAAATTGTTTAATTTATTTTCTCCATTACAATTTCGCAAGTCAATATGTTTTAGTCTTCGCAACTCTATATTGAATACAAGACTCTCATGATTTTTTTTCTACAACTGTGTTGTCTCGTTTAAAGACTTTTTCGTAACTTTGTGTCAACTCTGTGTGTTGAGGAAAATATTTTCCTCTGTCTTAAAATTATAACATGGTATTAGATTCAGTTGAAACCTTCATTACCACAAGTGTTTTTACTAAGGATTTAAAAGGAGTTCTGAAATTTTTGTACAGTGTATTCACCAGTAGGGAGAAAAAACTTTACATAGTGAGAAAGTCTTTTTACAGAGTGAAAATGGAAGCAACAAGCGTAAGCTTGAATAATCCACAAATACCACAGTTTAATGGAAAAAATTACGATTATTGGGATATTACAATGAAGGCTCTATTTTCTTCACAAGATATTTGGTAATTGGTGGAGAATGGTTTCCAAGAACTAGCAGATGCAGTAGCATACATTGCATTGACACAAGTAGGAAAGGATGTGTCGAGAGATAACAGGAAGAAGGACTCCAAATCTTTCTTCTATATTTTTCAAGCAGTTCATGAAAGTGTCTTTCCAATGGTTGCAGCAACAAAAAAGTCCAATTAAGCATGGGATACCCTCCCGACAACCTACCAAGGAATGGAAAATGTGAAGACATCAAAACTACAAATGCTGAGAAGATAGTTTGCGACAATTTGTATGAAAATGTATGAGAATGTAGACTCATTTTTTACACATGTAATTGGGTTGGTTACCCAAATCATGTCTCATTGTGAGAGCCTTTAGGAAAGGATAATTGTTGAGATATTTTGAGAAGTGTGCCATCAAAATTTGATGTCATATTTGTGACCATATAAGAGACAAAGGAACTCTCACAATTTCTCAGTGAATGAGCTTCATGGATCACTGATTTCTCATGAACACAAATTGAAAAGAGGAAAAAAATCCTCATTGGAGCATGCATTCAAGACACAATTTTCATTTGGTCAAGGTAGAGGTCGAAGAAGATCAAATTATAGAGGAAGAGGAAGAAGCCCACACAGAGGTGGAAGAAGAAGCCCTTCAAGCTCAAGTAGAAGGGGAATCAATCAAAATCCAAGTCAAGGTCCAAGCCAAAATTGGGCACAAGGTCAGAGTTAATATAAATCTCAAGTTCAATATCATCATTGTAGGGAGTATGGTCATTATGCAAATGAATGTATAAATAATAAATATGACATAATTATCAAACCAAGTGAAAATTTCGTAAAAGAAAATCAGAACCATGATAGCATGTTTTTAGCTTGTAATGTAGAAAAAGAAAAACAAGGGGATGTATGGTTCTTATATTCAGGGTGTATCAACCACATGACTGGAAACATAGAAATTTTTTCCAATCTAGATGAAAGTGTAAAATCTTAAGTGACATAAGGGACTGATAGCAAAGTCTTTGTAATGAAAAAATGAAGAGTTGACATTCTTACCAAGAAGGGAGAGAAGAAGTTCATCTCAGAAATTTATTTTGTCCCTGGTTTGCAACATAACCTCATCAACATTAGACAACTCATGCAAAAGGGTTAGAAAGTCTTTTTCAAGAATGATGTGTGCACAATTTTCGATAAGCCTCCAAGTATACAGTTGATTGCAAAAGTTCATATGAAAAACAATATAATGTTTCCTCTCAATATAAGATAAGACTTGAAGGTATAAGGTGCTCAAGCACAACTATCAATGAATTCACAGAAGAAAGAAAGAAATTTACTAGTTTTCATACATGAAAACTTTCAAACAGAAATCAAAGATGAAATTGGTTATGGATTTTGAGATTTGGTAATTTGAACTTTGGAGACTTAATTTGTTGCATAAGAAAGGTATGGTGAATGGATTTCTACTCATATAAAAATCAGACAACCTATGTGAAGGATCCATCTTGGGAAAAAAAAATAGAGAATCATTTCCAGAAGGAAAGTGTATAAGGGAAAAATAACCTTTGGAAATTGTCCACTTGGATTTATGTGGACCAGTGCAAACACCACCGATTGGGAGCAACCATTATATTTTGACATTCATAGATGACTACACAAGGAAAACATATGTCTATTTCCTAAAATAGAAAAGTGAATTGTTTGACAGCTTCTGCCACTACAAAATTCTTGTTGAGAAGCAAAGTGGACACTACACCAAAGTGTAGAGGAATGACAAAGGTAGCGAATACATCTCAAGTGACCTCCTACGTTATTGCAAGGAGCATGGAACTCACAAGAATTTTACAACAATGTATACACCTCAACAAAATGCTGTCATGGAAAGAAAGAATAGGACCATTATTGAAATGGAAAGGAGTATGTTTTGAAATGGCAAGGAGTATGTTGAAGGCAATGCATTTGCAAAATGATTATTGGGTTGAAGTTGTCGCATGTGAAACATATATTATCAATAGGTTGCCAACCAAAAGTGTTATGAATATAGTTCTTGAAGAGGCATGGAGTGGAAGAAAGAAATATACCACTCATATGAGAGTGTTTGGATGTGTGGAATATGCACATGTCCTAAATGAGTTAAGGAAGAAGTTGGATGGCAAGGGGGGGAAATGTATATTTGTTGGATATAGTGATGAATCCAAGGCATACAAGCTCTACAATCCATCAACCAAGAAGGTAATAATCAGCATAGATGTTCAGTTCGTAGAAGAGGAAGCATGTGATGGAAATTTTGAGAATACAGTCAATGTGAATACATGTATGTCACATGAATACAAAGAGGAATTGACCGCAACAAGTAATTCCTCAACCGTGAATCCTCCTTAACCTACACAAGCTCAAAAAAGTAGTTAACATGTGACACTACAAAAAAATAACATGACAGTGTTTCACCACAAATATCTACAACTCCATCTACTTCAAAAACAACACAAAGCCCATCTTCAACAAGCATAAGAAGACCAAAATTCAGAAATTTAAATGAGATTTATGAGAAAGATGATGTTTATAGTAGCATTGGTCTGAATTATTTATTTGAATTATTTTGTCATGTAGATGACCCAATACACTTTGAATATGCAGTCAAATAAGATAAATGGGTTGCGAAAATGGATGAAGAAATAGGAGCAATAGAAAAGAATGACACATGGGAGTTAGTGGACCTTCCGCAAGGAAAATAAGTCATTGGAGTGAAGTTTGTATATAATACCAAGAGAAAATTTGACGGCAATATTGAAAGGCATAAAGAAAGGCTATTTTTCAAAGGATATAAGCAACAACATGGAAGATACTATGCAAAAACATTTGCGCTAGTCACGAGGATGGAGATAATGCGTACACTGTTGTCGATTCCCACACAACATAAATGGAAATTGTATCAAATGGATGTAAAATCAGAATTATTGAATGGAGTGTTAAAAGAGGAGGTATATGTTGTGCAACCACCTGTTTATAAGGTATAAGGTCAAGAAGACAAGGTCTGTAATTTTCAGAAATATCTCTATGGGCCAAAGAAAGCATTATGTGCATGGTATAGCAAGATAGATGCGTACTTGATCGACAATGGGTTTGATAAGTTTGATGGTGAACCTACTCTCTACATCAAAGAAACTGATGGTAAACTTCTTATTGTCATTTGTATGTAGGTGATTTGATTTCTACATAGAGTGATGATCTCATCATCACGGATTTCAAAGCAGTCATGGAAAGTGAGTTTGAAATGACTCAATTGAGGTTGCTAAGATATTTTTTTGCCATATAAGTAAAAAAAACAGAGAATCGTATTTGTATATCTTAAGCAAAGTACGTTGGAGAAATTTTAGAGAGGTTTAATATGAATAAAAAACAAGTCAGCACTAACTCCAACTACCATGGAGTTGAAGTTTAGCAAGGAATATTGCAACAACAATGCCCATCTGACATTTAATAAAAATGCATGGTGGGAACCCTAATTTATTGGACCACAACTAGGCCTCATATAATTTATGCAGTGAGTTTAGTGTTGAGATTCATGGAGACAACCAAAGAGACACGTTGCCAAGAAGCAAAAATGATTTTAATGTATGTCAATAGAACAAAGGAGTATGGTGTTTTGTACCCCACAACAGATGATTTTAGGCTCGTTGGTTACACTGACAGTGATTGGGCAGGAAGTGTTAATGCCAGAAATAGCATGTCAGGATATGTTTTTCATTTTTGTTTGAGAGACATTTCATGGGCTTCCAAGAAGCATCCAATAGTGTCATTTTCAACAACAGAAGTTGAATATGTCGCTGCAACAACAACAACATGTCAAACAGTTAGATGAGAAGAATGTCCAGAATTTATACCATGAAAAATATGGAGCAACCACTATTTTATGTGACAAAATTTCATCAATTTCACTATCAAAAAATTATCTCTTTCATAAGAGGACAAATCACATTCATGCTAAATATCATTTCATAAGAGAATTAATTAAGAATGGTGAGATTGTGTTATAGCATTGTAGGTCAGAAGAATAATTTCCAGACATCTTCACAAAGCCATTTGCACATGGAAATTTTTTTTCTCAGATATTCATTGGGAATGGTTAATGGAGGCAGCTGCGATTAAGGGCGAGTGTTGGAGAATTAATCTCAACCACCGTGTTAAATATTTTGACAAGCAGCCATACCTCAGTGAATGTTTTGCAAGTTGCGGATTGTGTTTGCAGGTTAAATAACATGGAGTAAATGAATTTCTGAGTAGAGTACATAAGCCATTTCGCAATAGATTAAATTAATTAAAATTTAATATGAAATTTATTTATGGTTAGTAGAAACGCATGGGAAATCATTTACTTGTCCTCAATGTTCAAAAAATGATGTCTGCCCATCCCATTGTATTAACTTTTCTCTGTCATGTATTATTATGTTAGATATATATGTTTTTAATTAACAAGAAATAATGTGTTGAATGTAATGTGGCATATGTAAGTCTAAAAAGACAAGAAGGAGTAAATCATGGAGCAAATTCCAGTGGATTCATGAAAACAACAGTTACAGGTTTTACTTTGTCTTACTTTGCAACCTGTGTACTTTGCAACCCATGGTGAATGTAAATATTAGTAAGAAAATTTTTTTTACTGGTGAAGGAGTTGCAACCTCCATATGTGAATGTATTTCATGTTTTTAAGCTATAATATAAATGTTGGTTAGTTGCGATATAGTTCTAGAAACATCACGTATATTTCTTACCACAACCACTCTGTTTTACTATGTTTCACCGTGAGTAAAATTTTTTGATTTATTTTCTCCATTATAGTTGTGAATGTCAATATGTTTTAATCTCTGCCACTATGTATTGAAAAGTGGACACTCATGGTTTCTTTTCTACAACTATGTTGTCTCGTTTAAATACTTTTCTGAAAGTATGTGTGAACTCTTTGTATTGAGGAAAATAATTTCCTCTTTCTTAAAATTATAACAGCTCTTTCGTACTCCCAACCATAAATATTTTTTTAGATTAACGTTATTCCATAAAATCCATCGGTATTTTAACCAATTTTGGATCTCTTAAATACATGCAGTCTTCTCGAAAAGTTGAAAGACACCTGTAATCTTGTTTTGATCTAAGGAAGTTTTATAATTGTTTTTGAGTCATTGAGGTTTTTCCAAAGATGAGGAAGAAGAAATTACAGAACAAAATGCAGCTGCTAAAGAAATAAATTAAAAAATTCAATTCCCCAAGGAAAATGATGTCAACACTTGTGGATGTCCGCAGCTCAAACGACAAGGAAAATGAACTGGTACTTACATGGAAGAAAACAAAAGGATATTAACTCTCATGTTGAAATTCTTCACTATCATTGTTGTTCTCATTAGGCTTTCACCTCCAGCCATAGCTATTGATGGGCCCATTAGGACCATAGTCGTTATGGTCTTGGATAATCACTCATTTGATCACCCGTTGGGCTAGATGAAGATACTGAACTCTCGATGGAGTTACAGGCTAGGAATGGAACCCAATAAATACTAATGATCTAAACTCTCCAAAATTTTATTTTAGGGATGATGCAGAAGACATTGATCCAACAGTAACATCGCATGTCTTTGGATTGAATCACACTCCTATTGATCCCCCACCCATGAATGGATTCATCCATTGAGCTCTAAGTATATCGAATAATATTTCAAATATTTTTATCAAGTGATTAAGGCTTAAGACATTAAGGAGTCAACCATTTCCTGTCTAAGGCAAGGTTGTATTTTTGGGTATTTCATGAATGGTTCTCTTCGTTGCAACGCCCTACTCATCCCAACTGGAATTTTGTCTATTCTATAACTTCTCATGGCACCATGGGCCATATTTTTAAGAAGGAAGAAGTTATGTATCCTCTTTAAATCACTCCATCTGTAGGGTTTGTCATTTTGGATATATGAATAGAACATCTCTACCATTTAAAGTGAATGTGGTGTGTCCAAATGCAATAGGTTCAAGAGATGAATGGTTGAGCAGGTAACGATGGTGTGTTCCAATGGGACAAGTTTAAGAAACATGTTTTAGTCATGTGTTATATTTTCACTGGAGTGAGCCACGTGTTATATTTGTATTTATGAGAGGAGAGGAAGAATTTAGAGAGAGGGGATTGGCCAGTGTCTTCTCACCCAACCCCATCTCACCCCAAGCCCACAGAGAGAAATACTTTGTCATAATTATGGGAGAGGACTTGAGAGAGGTTCCATTTGTTTTAGCCACCAATTTGACATGTGGGTGAGCCCTCGTGAAATCATTGTCGTAATGATCAACTTTCGTAGTGGGAATTTATGCATCGACTCATCCTCGAGGATCTCATGCACTAGAATATTTCACATGTGGGCCTAATCTATGTCAATAGATTAAAAGCCCCATATGTGTCCTTTTTTTCAATTCTTCATCTGCACTCTAAGATTTGTTACCATCTAGAATTTATTCCCTAACACCAACTCCAAGTGAGTAGACGTCCAACCTACCTACAAGCTAGAAAATCAATTCAAAGGAGATAGACAATTCTCACACACCTTATCGCCTCCTATTTTATGAATTCCATGATATTAAGCCCTAAAAATTTTGAGTCATTTGCACCTTCAGAAAAAATACATAACCTTGTCCACACGTTTGGAATTTTTTGTTTTCAATTACAGATCTCGTTCACACGCATGTAACAAAAGCAACTGAGGCTAGCATTGATGACATTGAACTGCAAGAAGTGCAAGAGTAATTTCAAATCATATAAGGTATTATAAAGTGTAACAATTGTATATTTGTTTAGATCCTGTGTTCTTACACTTTGTGAAATAGGGGATTATAAAGTGTAGCAATTGTATATTTTTGCAGACCCTTTGTTTTTTCACTTCGAGAAACAGTCCCTGTTGTCGAAACCCTCCCCGTTGTGTATTTGACTATTATGTATAGTAATTTCTTGCTTTAGGAATTGGTGGACTTTTATGGAAAATTAAGTTTAATAAACCTAATCAAGGAGATCATTTAGTTCAATAAAATCAATCTATCCAACAATTATTTCTGTAAATTTTTGGTTTCATAGAAATATATTTATTAACAAAATAAATATAGCCAACACTTATATAAATTTTAAATATAACCAACCATTATATAAACTTGGTTTTCCCATATAGTAATCTATGGGTCGAATTTTTTTTTTTTTCACATATGAATAATTTCGTGTTCAATGATCATTTGACGTTCTTTTAGCTAACCAGACAGTTTGATAAAACCATCATGCTAACGAGAAAATTTAATAAAACTAACCCAAATCCTTATAAGAGGGATGAAAGGTGAATAAATTTTCATAATTTTAACCCTAAAAAAAAAATGAATGATGAATCTATTATTAGATGTTTCCATCTGTTGAGAGGGATTATTAGAAGTTTTTATTTTTTTAATAGGGATTATTGGATCGGGATCAAATCCCCAAGTTTTACATTTCATGGAAATAATAATAATAACAACATTAAAATTTAAAAAATACATGTGAGCACTAATTAAATCACATATCACCCCATACTAGAATGTATAATGACCCTCTATACATATTTCTTTTTAAGAATATTTTTGTTGCAGTTAGATTTTGTATACCTTCTGTGTAATAATATTTCTTCTTTATTCATACTTAACCATAAATAAATACAAGGGTTGATCCTACTATCAATTATGCTACAAATATAATGGTCCAATGCATTTTATTCTAACAATTAAATTAGTGGCATTGATATATATCATAAATTACTCTATAATTCATAAGTGTGGTCTTATGCATGTAGTACAATTTAATTTAATTTACGTATCCATAAAGAAACATTAATTTTCAAAATATTCATGAACTGTGCAATACTTTAGATAAAAATGCATCTAACAATTCTAGAAAGTAAATATTGATGATGTTTTTTTTTTTTAATTGATGCACTCAATTCAATGTGAAAGGAGAATGCATTTTACTACTAGGAAATGTCATTATGGGTTTCTTTTTAAATGTATGCTAACAAAATTGTACTATTTGAGAATTGTAGCAACAAACTGTTTCACCACTATGGAAACTCTTTTTTTGTTATTGCAACAACTCAATGGCTCAATTTTGCATCAAATGGCTAGTTGAGAATTATGGAAACTCATTGGTTGAGCGTTGTGGCAACTCGATGGATAAAATTTGTGGAAACTCATTGGTTCACAGTTGCGACAACTTGCTCATTGAGCATTACAGAAACTCGTTGGTTGATCATTGCAACAATTTTCAGGGTCACCATTGCAACAACTTGTTTGGTCACTATTGCAACAACTCCTTGGGTCACAAAATTATAAAGCAAGTCAAATGAGAAACAATGATTTCCCTTCCAGTGGAACACCCTAAATAAAATATCATCTTTTTCTAAAAAGAATTTAAATTGGTCTGAAGTACATGGAAATGATATGTATATTGATTGGATTGAAAAAAATCCCTACACATATAATTCCAAACTCTATTAGAGGATAGGAAATGAACCTAGATGCTCAATTTTCTTTCTCCCAGGTAAAAAATAAATGGTCAAGCTCAAGGCCTATTGCTTCCTTCTGATATGAAGTGTAAGTTTCTTTTAGATGCATTTTTATATGTTGGTATTAACAATTCTTTATCATTTTTCATATGTATTGACATTTCAAACAATTTTATGAAACTATGCTTCTTCATATGGCTTGAGGATAGAAGAGGAAAAACAGAAATGAAGTGAAGATCCTTATTTGTGGGAAAGTGGGATTTCCAATGAAATGTCATTTTAAAAATTATGGTTTAGATTCCGGATGTAGATATAATAACATATAACATGTATGAAAATGAGTATATCCATGGATGACCTTGTCATTTCAAACATGACACTACGCGTGATCTTATATCCCTGCATCAACAAAATTTATCAAGGGACATGATTTCCTATGCTGAGGGTTTTTTTCTTCTTCGAATAGTCGATGGACTCAATTTGTAAAATCCTTTTAAGAAATATGTTGATATTGATGTCAAAAATCGAGATAAGGATTAATTTTTGCATAGGAAATATGTTTTTAACATCTATAATTGTCTAATGAAAGGAAATTATAAGTTGCATAAGAAGGATGAAATGAGTGTGAAGCTTTGGTACAGAAAGCATGAGGATCATTTTTTATTTTATCAAAAGTGAAATTGTAGAGGGATCCACTTTATAGTTGGTATTCAAATGAAGTGGATGTTGGAGACCATGGTTAAGCTACCGAGAAATATCTTGATAAACATGGATTCAACATTCAACACAAAAGAATTTTGGGTGAGTGTATTAATAATGATTTATCTAGTACAATAATTTGATTTGTAGATATTTATAACTATTAATGAGCTAAATTTGACTTAATATGTTTTTTTAATGTGATAGTATCAATTGCACACAATTGTGGTGTTTGATGAGCAACAAAGAGGAGTGCGAGTTTCATTGATAGTCGCATCACGTAATATATCACAATACATTTCACTAGGGTTAGAGAACCTCATGCATATGTGTCACCAAGTTTATAATACTTGGAAAGTTAATGCCTTCATGGTTGATGATGCAATAGTTGAAATTAGTGTTATAAGGTAACTTAAATTTTATTATTACATACTACAACTTGTATTTATTCTAAAAATAACACACTTGAAATGAATTGAATGTGGCAAGAGAATCACAAGGTTCAATTTTATCTCGTGTGCTTGCCACATACACCAAGCATGGCTAAAAAATTCCAATCTATTGGCTGGTAGTCCAGAAATTGAAAAATAGATATTTATTCCTCTAGATTTTATTATGATATATTGTTCCAGTGATGAAGTGAGCATTGCAATTAATGCATTTTTCAACAAATTTCTAGTGCGGAAAAGCTTTTAGACTATTTCCACAAGAATTGGGTTTCTAGTGACAATATGTATAACTTCATAGTATCTTTCTTACGTTTATATATTTTGAATTTCATACACACAAAATATATTCATTAACTCAAATTTTAACAATTACAGATGTGGGTAAAAGGATTTAGGAATTTTCCACACAAATAAGGACGTGAACAATGTTATGGAGTCATATCATTGTTACATAAAGACATACTTTCTATTTTCTAGAAGAAATATATGTACCTGTAGGATGGATTGGTTGATATAAATTCTTTTAAAAAATGTTGAACCCTATTATCACTTTAATGAAATTCTAAAAAAGGAGGGATATTTGAATAATTACAAAAAGGAGAAACAATCTGAATCTTTAATAGAAAAATTTTAAAAAAATTCTAAATAGTGATTGCAACCCTCTGGAGAAATAATTTCTTCTTTTGGGTGAGCAGTCAATTTGAAGCTAATAAGCAATGTGTTGTCACTTGTCATTGCACAAATTTCATAACTTGCGATTTCCCATGGTCTATTCATGGCAACATTTGCAAACATTCCATAAAGGTGGGTTGGTGGTGTTCCTTTTCAATAGCTTTAGAGAAACTACTAAATCGTTAGAGAACAATGGATTCACACAATCATCCCTCGTGAGATAAATATAAAGGAATTGGATCTTGCTAATGATGTAGACATAGTTTCCATTTATAGTCACAATTTTGATGTAAATATTGAAGGAATTGAGTTGGGAAAAGAGGATTTATTTAGGTACTTATACCTTATTCAAAATAGTCCTCCATCGAATAGTTGATTTCCTTGGTTAAAAAAATGTTAGATGACAAAGAAAATATTCATATTATGGATTATGAATTCACATTTAGGTTGGGTGTTTTGGAGTCATATTTGAAGATGAAGAAGAGCTTCCTGGGCCCAAAAAAGAGAAGAAAAATGAAAAAACATAATGCATGATTGGAAATTGATTTGAATGTTGCTGCATATGAAGATGAGCCATTTGAGTTTGAACAAATCAACAAGTGAGGTTTCCCTAGCTCCAACAATGTATGATTTTCCAGGTTTGTTGTGATATATTTTTTTCAAATTTGATTTTAATATTTCTTAGTGAATTACATGTATTTAATGTATTATTATTTTTTTAATATTTTCATTTTGTTTGATACACGATGAGCCTATGTTTGTTGATTTTGGAAAGTTGTCTCAATTTTCAATTAAGGTCAGTAAATCACTCCATGCATTTACAGTCAGTCTTGCAATACATTGATAATTTAGTATGTTATGAAATATAGCTTCACATGGTTGTTCCATACACTTTTTATGCTTGCATAAAGGGTATTATGCTTGCATATATTGGTGGTCTTCCATATAAAATCCTTCTTCACCAGAATGGCCTAACTTTTACATCGCCTTTGAATTATGAAAAAACATTTTCTTATTGTATAATTTGTCAATAGGTAGGTCACTTGTAAAATATATTCCCTTCTTCTCAAGGGTTCTTTTCTCCTTTGACTTCCAAGAATAGACAGAGAGAATGGGTTGACCCAAGCGTTTCAAATGAATCTATGAAATCTTCAGCAAACCAACAAGATAGCCCTCAACCCCAAAAATACTCTAGAGATAAATCAAGGCCTTTAGTTTCATCTTAGTCATATGTCATGCCATAAAATCCTTTGGATGTTAGTTTTCACCACTGAAACAAAGCCACAAGAGACAAAACTATGGATTTTGAATCAGTGTAATTTTTAAGAATTCATTATTTCTCTTATACATAGTATTGTAGGGGATTATTCTAATTTGAAAATCCATATCTATAGAATGTAGGAAAATTTTCAATAAAATAAGATGTCATTTACTAATCTATTTAATCATATAAATGGAAAAAATAGACTATTTTTTTTTAACAAAAAGGCCGAATATGTTTTTCTAGAAAATGTACAAAAAAATATCCCATTTTCTAAATACCGCCCCTAAAATTTTCCCTATTTGACACAAATGTTTCCAAGAATAAGATCATTAAGATAGCAATAGGGAATAAAAAAGTGTAGACCACCCATAATTGGATTCATTCAGCTTAAGAAAACAAAATTATTGTATCACCCTCATATTTTTAGGACACCTCCTCACGGTGGTTAGATGTATATAAGAAAAAGGGAATAAAATATCCTCAGAGAGATCCATCATCACCCTTTGTTTCATAACACCCATGATCGAATTAATGTATGCATTGGGTATTAAGACCACAAAGGTAATGAATTTATTGGTGGGTACCATTCTTAAGAGTGAGAGAACAATTGGTCTAATTCGATATTTTAAGGGAATATAAATCAATTTACAAAAATTAAAATTAAAATTAATCTTCCATTAAATTATTCCAGTGAATTAAATAATTATTCAATACTGAATTAAATATTCTATATTATAAGGAATAAAATAAGGGTCTCTATCATAATGGAAAAAAAAACCTTTGTTTTCAAATAATGAGTTTTGTATTATGTCATTTTGTAAAAAGAAAAATAATACGACAAACCTTTGAGATGATAACGAGTGTTAAATTAATAAGCATAACTTTATGGATGTTTATAAATAATTATTAATACTTTATAAGGTAAATTCATACAAATCTCTAGTTGAAAGGAAAAATATTCTATATTAATAAGAATAAAGAGGATTTTATTATTTTGTTTGGACAAATTCTATAAATGCCATTAATAACATATTTATTTCACTTATCTTCAATGTTTGTATTGAAATCTTATTTAAAAATAATTATTAACTCCATAAAATCACTGTAATGTACAGTTAATTTCTAAAATGTTCTCATAAATAAATTAATTTTTATTTTGGGTTTGGAATAGAATGAATTTCTATAATTAAAATATCATAATATTCACTTTCACTTAGGTGTTTGGTTAATTTATGTATTGAATTTATTGCGTGAAATCTATATTACAATTTTGAATTTATTTTTTATCTAGAGTTTGTGACAGTTGCATTTACTGTTAACTAGTTAAATGAATTTCAATTTTTTGTTAATGAAAAGGCTGAGACAATTAATATTTTAAATTATGAATAATAAAAATTAGTTATGGAAAAGTAAAGAGCTAAGAATTTGTGGTGAATGTTTCCAAGAACTGAAAGGTGGTTGGACAGTTTGAACAATTACCTGCTCCTCTGAGGATAAAATACTAATCCTAGTGAGGAGTAGGAATTCTCTTCATAGACCAAGGAAGGAGTGAGGATTTCCTAAGTTGGTCGAGACCAGTGGAAAAACACTTGGTAATTCCTGAAGTTTTTTGGCACTGACTAGACTTGGAGTCCTAAGGTCACAACAGAGAAAACTATTGTCAACCTGTACGTCTTCAAGTGGAGCATGGGGGCAAGAGGAGGACGTAATCGCCTCTCTTGAAGGTTGGGTAGACAACACAGTCAGACACAAAATTTCCATATAAGTGAAAGTTTTTCTAATATGGTGATACAAAAAAAGGAATTTACTATTTTAAGTTATTTTATACAGTACTGATAATTTAATCTTAGTGTAGGCTTTATTATATAAGCAACGGTTGGAACCTTTCTTTATAGATTATTATGAACATATTATGTTGGAAATATAGGTTATGGAAACTCTGATACGGTGTACACTATTGTAGAATTTGTAAACAATTAGTGTAATTTCTCTACAGATTAAACACATTTATGATTATTAGTTATTGTAAAATGTAACGAAAAACACAACAGATGAATACTAGAAGAAAACCAAATTAGTTGAGGATTTATTTAATGGTACCTGGTAATTACTATAGAAAATTATCAAATTAAAATATACATGTAACAGTATTATCACCAAGAAATATGGCAAGAAGGGAGAAATAAATCTAACAAACTAATTATAAACTGAGTAAATAAGAAGTCAAAATTTGTAAATCTTATTGTGTTAAAGATTAAGTCGAAATTAAATGTCGGTACTAGGTATAGGAAATTTCCAAATCCTGTGCACGTTGTTAATTCTATATTCTATACACGGACAAGGGTGCACAATGGTTCGGACACAAATAAAAAGAACTAAAATTCCACATGCGATTGGCATGGAAATATTTGTGTTCAGTTAACAATAAATAAAGAAAGAAGCTTATGTTCAATTAACAGTAAAGAAAGAAAGAATCTTATATTCACTTAACAGTAAAGAAAGAAAGAATCTCTTTTCAAAAATATCGCTTTTCACCAAAAACAACCTGAAAATATATATATATATATATATATATATATATATATATATTAAATAGTGAAAATGCATCAATGAATAACCGGTAAACTGTAGCATAAAGATGCTAGTAATGTAAGAACACTTCTTGAATAAATGAACATAAAGACGTGAATATTTGGGTCATTATATGAAAAGTATAGGAGAAAAATTCAATTAATTAAAAGAGAGCAATCTTTTTAAACTTTTTGAATAAGCTATTTGAGTCATATCCACTTTACATCCACGAATAGACAAAAATCCAGAAAACCGAACTTTCGGTGTTATTGTTCAAAAGTGAAAATGTTCGTATTATTCTAAGAGAATACCATATAACAAATTAGAAGTCTTCACGGCAGTGAAAGATGGAATAACTATCTTTATAACAGAGGAGCTAGTAATTCAGAGGAGGGAAGAAGCATCATTTCTAGTAAAAGCTGATGAAAACACAAATGGAGAGAAATGTCATTGCCTCTGCGCCGAATTTCGGTAAGCTTACCTAGAAGGTCGTGCAAAAAAACTCAGTCCTTGGAATTTAGATGAGAAGGAAATGAAGGGATAAACTCTACAAAAAGACCATTTTCCTTATAAAAGACCCTCACCAGCAAGGGACAGACAGAGTGTGAGATTTTGTAAAAAATACAAGGATTCAAGGGAGATTATTAATAGAGTAATCAGAAATACAAAAGAAGAAAACTCGATCACCTGCAAGAGAAAGGGACTTCACGTTCTATCTTGTAGAGGGTATTTAGAAAAAAAATCAAGTAACATAGAGAGTGAGGCATCATAATAACTAAGTTACAAATTATAAATGAATAAGGGAAACTGAAAGCACAATGGTGAGGAGACATTTACCTCTGGGCATTCAAGCCTGGAGAGATGTGGTGATGCACCATACCTACAAGAGGAATTATTCATTAACAGGGGATAGAGTTAAAACCCTCCTGAATGTAAAACTAATGAAAACAAAAATCCTCCATCAAGAGATTATAAATGTTATTGTAATACTATTCACATAATAGTGAAAAATACCTGTTAGAGGATTGAATATTCTTCACAGTGAATCGAGGAAGAGGCATTAAACTTCCTTATTTTTCTGAGAAGGCTTGCTAGAAAAATGATAGTCAGATCAGAGCAGGATGAACTTGAATGGTGCCTCAACCAATCTGGCGGTGCTTGGAAGAACCCATATATGGGTAGACCTCCTCTAGAGGTAAGGGTTTCTTACCTCGGCAGAGAAATTCTAGAGTGGATAGAGCCGAATGCAGGCAAGAAAACGAGGTTATGCATAATGGGTAACGGTTTTGGTGAATCCATTCCCTCCAGGCTCATCTACCGCATTAATCGCCAAGGACGAATACCGCGGAGGAGTGTGACAGGTAGACATGGGAAGTTGGATTCAATCGTAACCGGATCAGCGAAGTAGGCACCACATAAATCCCCAGTATTGTGATAGCTAGTAAGGAGTATTGTTAATATGTGAAATGGTTAATGAGAATTGGAAATGGTGCATACCATTAATTAAATGATGAGCACGATGAAAATATCATGTGTGTTAATTAAGGGTATCATATCTTATGAACGATAGCCATAGAAAGTTTAATTTTAATGGTGTTATTCACAACATTATAATATAAAAGAAAATCAAATTGGAAATCTTGTATTAAACTTTGAGGATAAAGTAATATGTGGAATTATATCATGTTTAATATGATATATAGTAAAGTTCTAATTTTATCATAAAGTTAAAAGTATAATATTTTTTTGGTTGTGACAAGTGGTATGAGAGAAGTGTTCATATGCTAGGACCCTGAGGGTTAACTAACGATAAAGCTGCGTATATACTGATGCACAGAGTTTAGAAGCATAACAGGAAACATAATGAGAAGGGGAGCAACACAAAAACCACCCTAGGACACTGTTTAACCCTAAACATAACCAGTTGTGCATCCTGAGATGTGTGTTTAGCTGAGTGTTGATCAGCACCAGTAAACCAGTAGACTACTGGAAGAACAGCAGCATCAAACTAGTTTGTTGTTGACCACAGTACAGAAGTTGTAGGAAGAGATGGTGCGAGTTCGAAGGGATAACAAAATGACTAATGCAAGAACAAGAAAAGATATTAAAGAGCCTGCCTGACAAGAGAAACTAATAAGTGGAACACCCTAGTACTGATAAAGGCATGCAAGAAGGTGACAATGGAAAACCAGAGACAATGCCACTGATAGGGTGGAAAGAAGCCCATCCCCAAAAAGTAACAAGAACAGAAACTACAATGACGAAGAATCTGGGAATCTGTTGGCTCAACAAGAGGTTAAAAAGTTGAAAGTAGAGCTTCAGGGGGAGTTTTGAAAAATAAAACCACCAACATTTGATGGTGAACCTAAGGAAGTGGCAGAAGCATGGTTAATAAAAATGAACAAGTAATTTCAGGTGTATGAGTACATCAGAAACCTAAAGGCTAGACTAGCCATATACCAGTTAAGGGAGAAAGCCGCTATGTGCTGGGAAGAAGTGAAAAATGTTCGCAGCATTGAGGAATAAGACGTCACCTGGGGAATTGTTTCAGCAATACCTCAAAAAAAATTATTTGACAAAACGTTTTTATGATGAGAAGGCTAAGGAGTTCCATGACTTGAGGCTAGGACAGATGACTATGGATGAATACATCACCAAATTCACTTCCCTATTATGATATGTTCAATATCTTCTAGAGGAAAAGGCTAAGGTGCAGCGATTTCTTAGTAGCCTGCCAACACATATGAAAGAGTTTATTGAGTTTTCTAATCCTAGAACCATGGATGAAGCCATTCATAAGGAATGGATGTGCTATCAACAATCCGAGGCTAAGGGAGAGATTGGGAAAATTTGGCATCCATGGAAAGGAAAAAAAAGAAACTCCAACATCAAAGGAGCCAAAAGCAGTAGTTTTAAAAACTCTACCTGGAATTCTGTCAGTAAGAAATTTGGCAGAAATCACCAGAGAACCCGATGCAAAGCAGAAGAAAATCCTACGGAAGAATCCAACAAGCTTGAGCAAGGATAGTGACCAAGCAACCTCTACAGTGTTGGGGGTGTGGTGAGGCACACTATTACAAAAACTGCCCATAGCGAGCAAGAGATGACACAGTTGTAAACCTACAAGAGGCTTCCAGAGTAGGCGATGTGGTGTGAAATATTCCTTGTATCAATGCGGTGTTGGAGGATCGATAGACAGATTATCAGCCAACAATGATTGAGTTAGAAGGTAAATTATTGTCTCAATATGTTTCTATTTTGGTAGACCCAGGTGCAATTCTAAGTTATCTCAGTCCCAAAATAGTGGAAATGTGCAAATTGAAAGAACATAAATTTAAAAACTCGTCACTGGTACAGCTAGACACTGGAGAAAAACGAAAGGTAACTGCCAAAATTCCAAACTATAACTTGGAAATCTCGGAACAACAGTTAAATGTAGATTTGAATATACTGCCAATAGGGTCTTATGATGTGCTACTAGGCATGGACTAGCTATAAAAAAATTGGACCTTGGTGGACTGTAAGGAAAATATTATTTGTTATAAAATGCACAATGGAATAGGTAAAGAGATTCAAGGAATTAAGAAGCCATTAAAGTTACGCCCAATTATAGCATCCCAAATGAATAAATGTATAAGGAAGGGATGCCAGTTATATGTTATTCAGGTGGGATATGCAGATGCCAAGGAAAAAGAACCTATGATGGAAAATATACCTGTGGTGCAAGATTTTCTAGATGTCTTTCTAGAAAATATTCCTGGATTACCACCAAGGCGAGATATTGACTTCACCATAGATATAATGCTAGGAGCCTCTCCTGTGTCAAGGGCTCCTTACAGAATGAGTGTACCAGAGTTAACATAATTGAAAATGAAGTTACAGGAGCTACTGGGAAAAGGTTACATTCATCCGAGTGTGTCTCCTTGGGGGGCACCAGTGTTGTTCGTGAAGAAAAAGGATGGAACCATGCGGATGTGCATGGACTATAGGTAGCTCAACAAATTAACAGTCAATAATATGTATTCCTTACCAAGGATTGATGATCTATTTGATAAGGTTAAGGGAGCCACAGTGTTTTCTAAAATTGATTTAAGATCTGGATATCACCAGATCCGAATCAAGGATGAAGATATTTGCAAGACTGCATTCTGTACTTGGTACGGGCATTATGAATTTGTGGTGTTACCCTTCAGGTTAACAAATGAACCAACAACCTTTATTAGGTTAATGCATGGAATATTTCATCCTTTCCTGGATAATTTTGTATTCATATTTATAGATGACATTTTAATCTATTCTAAAAACCAGGAAGAACATAAAGAGCATTTGAGGATTGTGCTAGAAATGCTAAGGAAACAACAACTGTATGCTAAGTTTAGCAAATGCGATTTATTTAAAAGCGAAATCCAATTTCTGGGCCATGTCATTTTAGTAGAAGGGATTGTTTTTGACCCAAAGAAGATTAAAAAAATTATGGAATGGCGAATACCCCAGAATGTAGCAGACATTCGATCTTTTATGTGGTTAGTTGGGTACTATCGGAGATTTATTGATGGATTCTCCAGAATCACTTTTCCCATTACCTCATTGCATAGGAAAGGAAAAGTCTTCAAGTGGCTATTGAGTGTCAAAATAGTTTTAAAAGCTGTAACAGCTTTTGACCACTGCACCTGTTTTGAGGGTAGCTGACCCTAACGAAGAATTTGAAGTCTGTACAGATGCCAACAAAGAGGGTGTTGGGGCAGTCCTATCTCGGGAAGGTAAATTTGTGGCTTATGAATCAAGGAAGTTATAAGAGCATGAACAAAGGTATTCAGCCTATGATCTGGAATTAACAACAGTAGTACATGCGCTCTGGGTATGGATACACTACCTGCTGGGTAAATTTTTTGTGTTAAAGACAAATCATAGGAGCTTGACTATTTACTTCAAGCAAGATGATTTAAACTCTAGACTCGCAAGATGGAATTCATTTCTAAGTGGGTTTTATATGGAAATACAACATGTAAAAGGTAAAGAGAACCGAGTGGCTAATTCTTTAAGTAGAAAGCTACGTTGTATTTATGGGCTTTACTACAATCAGCTTGAAATTAAATTCTTAAATCAAGTAAAATAAGAAGCACAAAAAGATCCGGAATACCAATTCCTATAGTAACAAATGGGAGAAACCAAAAAGCATGGAATTACTTCTAAGTATGGAGTGAACGATGATCAGATGTTAACTTTTAGATGTAAGGTATATGTACGAAACCATATAGAACTTAAGGAGCTGATAATAAACAAATACCATCGCAGCAACTATGCAGGTCACCCGGGATACCAGCAAATGTTAACAACCATCAGAAAAGTATATTTCAGGCCTGGTATTCGAAAATATATTGCTGATTATATAACTAAATGTTTGAAGTTTTAGCAGGTTAAGGTAGAGCATCAACATCCAGTGGGATTGTTGCAGCCCATACCAGTACCTGAATGGAAGTGGGAGGTCATATCCCTATATTTCAATACAATTTTACTATGGAAAAAAAATAAAAATGACTCCATCATGGTGGTGGTGGACAGATTGAGTAAATCTGCACATTTTATACCTGTGCAATTTACTTATAAGACTGTACAAATAGCAGACATATTCATGAGGGGAATTTTTAGGCTACATGGTATACCAACGACAGTTATCTGAGATGGGGACGTTAAGTTTACTTCTACTTTTTGGAAGACTTTTTTTACCGGTCTAGGGACACAAATAAATTTTAGTACAACTTATCGCCCTCAGACCGATGGTCAAATAGAGCGAGTAAACCAAGTATTGGAAGACATGTTGCGCATGTATGTGATGCAGCAGCCAACAAAATGGGAATACTTTCTGCACCTTGTTGAGTTTGCTTAAAACAATGGTTATCAAGAGTCCCTAAAGATGAGCCCTTTCGATGCCTTGTATGGAAGGCAGTGTTGTACTCCCATCAATTAGAGTAGCCCCAAAACAAAATTAATGTTGGGACCTGAGATGCTTGCTGAAATGGAATCAAAAGTAAAGAAGATAAGACAAAATCTGAAGGCTGCACAAGATCTACAAAATACCTATGTAGATAAAAAGAGGTCTTATCGAGAATTCTAATTAGGAGATCATATGTATGAGATAATTAAATTTAAGAGGAGTACCTTGTAGTGGACCTCTTGTGCCAAGTTGGCTCCCAAGTTTTGTGGACCCTTCCAAATTTTGGAAAGGGTAGGACTTGTGGCATATTGGTTGGTTTTTCCTAGTCACATACGAGTACACAATGTGTTCCACATGCCCTTGTTGAAGCGTTATGTACATGATTCAAAACATGTAATACATTGGAAAAATATATAGGCAGGATATAATTAAAAATCCTAACTTGATATATGATTTATTTATGAGAGCATGACATGACACTTTGTTGTTCGTGGGTAGAGCCAGATGGCAAGTTTTTGGGCGAGAGACAACTCATACTTGACTGAAGAGAGATTATGCTCTGAAAGCAAGTCATCACCCAAGTTAAAGTGTAGTGGAAGAACTACAGTCCGGATGAGGCTACTTGGGAGGATGAAGGGTTTGTGTGTGAGGCCTACCCATAACTATTTTCTAAGCTACAGTAAAACATCGAGGACGGTTTTACTTCCAGGGGGGAAGTTGTGACAATTACATTTATTGTTAACTAGTTGATTAACTAGTTAAATGACTTTTATTGTATTTTTTAATGAAAATATTGAGACAATTAATATTTTAAATTATGAATAATAAAAATTGGTTATGGAAAATAAAAATAGTTAAAAGGTTGTGGTAAATGTTTCCAAGAACTAAAATGTGTTTGGACAGTTTGAACATTTCCCTGCTCCTCTGACGATAAAAGACTTATCCCAGTGAGGAGTAGGGGTTTTGTTCATAGACCAAGGAAGGAGTGAGGATTTCCTGAGCTGGTAGAGACCAGTGGAAAAACACTCGGTAATTATTGAAGTTTTCTGGCACTGACTAGGTTTGGAGTCCTGAGGTCACAACAGAGAAAACTATTTTCAACCTGTACCTCTTCAGGTGGAGCACGGAGGAAAGAGGATGACGTAATCGCCTCTCTTGAAGGTTGGGAGGACACTAAAGTCAGACATAAAATTTCCATATAAGTGAAATTTTGTTTAATATGGTTATACAAAGAAAGGAATTTACTATTTTAAGTTATTTTATACAGTACTGATAATTTAATATCAGTGAAGAATTTATTATACAAACCATAGTTGGAACCTTTATTTATAGATTATTATGAACATATTCTGTTGGAAAGATAGGTTATGGAAACTCTGATATGGTGTACACTACTATAGAATCTGGAAACTATTACTGTAATTTCTCTACAGATTAAACAATTTTATGATTATTAGTTATTGTAAAATGTAATGAAAAACACAACAGATGGATACCAGCAGAAAACCAAATTAGTTGAGGATTTATTTAATGATACCTGGTAATTACTGTAGAAAATTATCAAAGTAAAATATACATCTAACAGTACTATCACCAAGAGTAAACAAATCTAAGAAACTAACTATAAACTGAGTAAACAAGAAGTCAAAATTTGTAAATATTATTGTGTTAAATATTGATTTTGAATTAACTATTTGTAATAGGTACAAGAAATTTCCCAACCCTTTACACGTTTTTAATCCTGTATTCTAAACATGGACAAGGGAGCACAATGGTCCGGACACCAATAAAAAGAACTAAAATACTGCATATGATTGGCACAGAAATATGTTCAGTTAACAGTAAAAAAGAAAGAAGCTTATGTTCAGTTAACAGTAAAGAAAGAAATAAGCTTATATTCACTTAACAATAAAGAAATAAAGAAGCTCTTTACAAAAATATCGCTTTTGACCAAAAACAACCTGAACATTTATATATTAAACAATGAAAATTCATTAATGAATAACCGGTAAACTATAGCATAAAGCTGCTAGTAATGTAAGAACACTTCTTGAATAAATGAAGAGCAAGATTTGATGATTTGGGTCATTATATGAAAATTGTAGTAGAAAAATTAAATTAATTAAAAGAGAACGGTCTTCCTAAATAAGAAATTTGATTCATATCCACTTTACATCCACAGATAGACAAAAACCCAGAAAACTGAACATTCGGTGTTATTATTCACAAGTGAAAATGTATGTATCCTTCTAAGATAATACCATATAACAAATTATAAGTCTTCACGGTGGTGAAATACAATAACTATCTTTATAACCAACTAGATAGAGGAGCCAGTAATTCAGAGGAGGGAAGAAGCATCATTTCTGGTAAAATTTGATGAAAACGAAAATGCAGAGAAATATCTTTGCCTCCGCATGGAAGTCTGATAAGCTTGCTAGGAAGGTCGTGCAAACGAAATTAGTCTTTAGAATTTAGATGAGAAGGAAAGGAAGCGATAAGCTCCGCAGAAGGACCATTGTCCTTATAAAAGACCCTCACCTGCAAGGGACAAAGAGAGCATGAGATTGTGTACAAAATACAAGGATTCATGGGATATTATTAACAGAGTAATCATAATTACAAATGAAGAAAACTCGCTCACCTGCAGGAAAAAGGGACTTCACGTTCTATCCTGTAGAGGGTTTCTAGAAAAAAATCATGTATCATAGAGAGTCAGGCATCATAAGAACTAAGTTAAAAATTATAAAAGAATAAGGGAAACTGAAAACATGATGGTGAGGAGACATTTACGTCTGGGCATTCGAGCCTAGAGAGATGTGGCGATGCACCATACCTATGGGAGGAATTATTCATTAACAGGGGATAGATTTAAAACCCTCTCGAATGTAAAACTAATGAAAACAAAAATCCTCCATCAAGCGATTATAAATGTTGTTGTATCACTATTCACATAATAGAAAAAAATACATGTTAGAGGGCCAAAGATTCTTCACAGTGAACTGAGGAAGAGGTGTTAAACTTCCCTTATTTTTCTGAGGCTTTCCAAAAAAATGACCAGCGGGTCGGAGCAGGATGAACTTGAAAAGTGCCTCAATTAATCTAGTGGTGCTTGGAAAAACCCCTATACGGGTCGACCTCCTTCAGAGGTGAAGGTTGCTTACATCGGTAGAGAAATTCTGGAGCGGATAGAGCTTAATGCAGGCAAGAAAATGAGGTTATGCATAATTGGTAAGGGTTTTGGTGTGAATACATTCCCACTAGGCTCATCTGTTGCATGAATCAACAAGGATGGATACTACGGAGGAGTGTGACATGTAGACATGGGAAATCGGATTGAATTCTAACCAGATCAGTGAAGTAGGTGCCACATAAATCCCTAGTACTATGACAACTAGTATGGAGTACTGTTAATATGCCAGATGGTTAATGATAATTGGAAACTATGCATACCATTAATTAAATGACGGGCACGGCGAAAATATCATGTGTGTCAATTAAGGGTAGCATATCTTACGAACGATAACCATAGAAAGTTTAATTTTAATGGTGTTATTCACAACATTATATTATAAAAGAAAATATTTGAGGATATGGTAATATGTGGAATTATATCATGTTTAATATGATATATAGAGTTGAATGTGACAGAGTTGAATGTTGGTTTCTCTTAGCATTCATTAGAATTTTTAGCCTTTTACTATTTCAATATAGTATTATTATTTTATGAGTGCAATTGTATTTTTAAGATACAATTGAAAAACACTAATCATAAATTTCTTCATGATTTTAGTTCTTTATGCTTGAAACTTACTTGTATATCATAACATTTACTTTCACTTGGGTGTTGGGTTAATTTGTGTATTGACTCTATTGGGTGAAATCTCTGTTACAATTTTGAATTTATTTTTCACCTTGAGTTGAATGTCAGTTTCTCTTAACATTCATAGAATTTTTAGCCTTTTACTCTTTCAATATAGTATTATTATTTTATGAATGCAATTGTATTTCTAAGATACAATTGAAAAAATAATCATAAATTTCTTCACGATTTTAGTTCTTCATGGTGAAACTTAGCATTTAGAAAAGTAATATACAATATTTACTCATTCCACCCAAACATGAGTTTAATATAATAATATTCAAGGCATTATATATATAAAATTTATAAATCTCTATAATTTTTATTATTTACTTACTCCTAATATGTAGAGTAAATCAGGAAGTCTTCAAGTAATTTATAAATCTATCTAATTTTAATTATTTACTTATTCCTAGTGTAGAGTAAATCAGAAAATCTTCCCTCATTTTAGTGTTAACTATTAGCATGTCACTGCACTACCAAATATTTTTTTTAAATTATGTAAGGTTTGAAAAACTTAGCACAAGTGTACATGCATTAATTTTAATTCTTTTTTGTCTGTAATATACTTTACAAACTAGTACATATCTTTATACTATAGAAGTGTAGATGCATAGATAGAGAGCCTTGTAGAAATTTCAACCTTCCCTTCCTGAATATAATTTCAGAGGTTATATATATATATATATATATATATATATAATTTTTTGTTTTACCCTCAACTACTATATAATATATCTATAAAATTGATTATTTATAATTTATGTTCTTGAAAACTTTATCGAACTAGAATTCTGACAAAATTAAATTAATTGTTTTTCTTATTAGCTCATCTTTATTTGAGAAGAAATAATTTCAATTTTCATGTGCGAAGTGTTTGAATTTTACTTCCAACCACCGCCATGAATAAATAGTTGCACAACCACACTTCATCGTTTTTTTACAGCAGGAAGGACATCAGCAAATCCAAGGAGTCAGATGTGTTTTTTATGCTACCACAAAAAAACAGAGTCCAAGCCATACTCTGCGTCTAAGTTTTACCCACTGTATTTGACTTACCTCTTTATTTTTTCCGCATCGCAAAATTCTTACCTTACCTCTTAACTCCCCACCGATGCGATATTGGCGGGACCTACCGTACATCCAACCACATTCAAAATGACCATTTCCTTTGTATTTTCTTCTTCGCAACTTACCACACTTTACTGCCCGCAATTTCGCAACCGCAAGATTTTAATCTTACCTTGCGTACATGTGCATGTTAAGTTAAGTTTCTGTCGATGTGATATTGGTGAGACTAATGAACCTTTACCGCATTTGAAAACCACCACAATCCTTTGTGTTTTGCTTACAGAAATTACCATTGTTTAAGCCGTTCGGAGAGCGCACGTCGCAATTTTTACCACTTACCTTTCCGCAGTCGCAAGTTATGTTATTTTTTTTGCAATGTGATATCACTATTGCATATCGCAATCGCCAAGATTTAATTTTTCTGCCAAGCCACCCATAGCTAAGTTATTTTGTCTGCGATGCGATATGTTCCACGTCAGTATCGTACATCGCAGCCTGCAAATTTTAAAGGATAGTGTCGAGAGTTCAAATTATTTTCACCCATCTGCGCATATGTGATATGGACCAGAACCATATTGCGAAAATTTCAAATCCTCCCTTTTTGTGTTTTGAACATGTTTTACGTGTTTTCTTATGTAATTTGGAATATGTTTTGCATACCATTTTAAATGAAGGAATGGGTCTGTTGACGAAACAAGGACAAATTTTGTTGAACATTCATTCAAGCATTCAAGCAACATTGATTAGAATTAAGTTTTTACAAGCTTCGACCATTTAGATATAAGAAATGTAATTTCAATTTTTTTCAAAGAGAGAAAAGAGAAATTAGATAGAGAGAGTTGAATAAAAAATTGAAGTTTTTTCCTCTCCTATGTTTTTATGCTATCTCTGTATTGACTGTTAATTTTTGCATTATTTTTGAAGTCTTTGTTTTGTGGGGGAAATGCGTTTCCTATGTTTGATTGCATTCAAAATTTTTTGACATGCTATTGGAGCAGGTCTAGGCTCTCAGTAAAATAAAAAGTTCTCTTTACTAAAGAAGATATAATATTGATTTGAGAAGCAGATTTCTACAGTAGCGAGAAAGATTTTGTTTTACACAGTCAAGAAGATTATTTGTTTGAGACAGTCACGATGGCAGTAGCAGGCACAAGCCTGACTAATCGCTAACTACCGCAGTTTAATGGGAATAATTATGGTTATTGGGCTATTACAATGAGGGCCCTATTTGTTTCACAAGATATATTGGAGCTGGTGGAACAAGGTTTCCATGAACCAGCAGACGTAGCAGTGTTGGCTGCTTTGACAACAACAACAAGAGACTTGTTAAGAGATAATAAGAAGAAGGACTCCAAAGCCCTATTCTATCTCTTTCAGGTAGTACACGAGATTATTTTCACAAGGATTGCAGTAGCAAAAAAGTCTAAGGCGGCATGGAATATTCTCAAAATAGCCTATCAAGGAATGGAGAAGGTGAAGAAAACAAATCTACAAATGTTGAGGAGAGACTTTGAAACTCTCTTTACGAAATATTCTGATAACATAGACTCATTATTCACACATGTGATTGGGTTGGTTACCCAGATAAGGTTTCATGGAGAGACACTTGAGGAAAGAATAATAGTGGAAAAAATCTTGAGAATTCTACCCTCAAGATTTTATGCCATAGTAGTGGAAATAGAAAAGACAAAGGATCTCACACAATTTTCAATCGATGAGCTTCATGCATCCCTGATGTCTCATGAACATAGACTGAACAAAACAACAAAATCCTCATTGGAGCATGCTTTCAAGACACAAATGTATTTTGTTCGAGGTAGAGGTCAATGAAGATCAAACTACCGAGCAAGAGGAAGAAGCCCATAGAGAGGTGGAAGAAAAGCCCTGCTAGCATAAGTGGAAGGGGCAGCAACCAGAATCAAAGTGAAGGTTCAAGCCAAAGTCAAGCAAAAGGAAAACGTTATGACAAATCCCAAGTACAATGTCATTATTGTAAAAAGTATGGGAATTATTTTTAAAAAGAGAATCCGTACAGGTGAAATAGATTTGTGAAAGAATATTTGGCATCTACCCATGATGATGGACTCACTTAGGAAGTCCGAAACGTTGGGTTATTGAAAAAACTCGGAAAAAATTTATTCCTCTCTTCTGAAAAGTATGGGAATTATGCCAATGGATGTATAAAGAAACAAATTGACATGACTAATAGGAAAAATGTTAATTTTGCAAAAGAAGATAAGAACCAAAGTAATGTTCTTTTAACATGTAATGTAGCACAAGAAAAGCAATAATATGTATGGTTCTTAGACTCAGGTTGTGGTAACCACATGACTGGAAACATGGCAATGTTTGGCAATCTGGATGAGAATGTGAAATCTAAATTGATAATAGGGACCGATAGTAGAGTCTCTGTCAAGGGAAAAGTAAGAGTATCAATAATCACAGGGAAGGGAGAAAATAAATTTGTGCCAGATGTATATTATGTACCTGGCCTGAAATGTAACCTTCTAAGCATTGAACAACTCATGAAAAAGGGCTACAATGTATTCTTTAAGAATGATGTGTGCACAATCATGGACATACCTCCAAGTAAGAGGGTCATTGCAGAAGTGCATATGAAAAAGAATAGGATGTTTACTCTCAAGCTCACAACGGACTTAAAGGAAGGAGGTGTGGTAGCAGCAACCACATAAGAGGTCTTTCAAGAAGAAGTGAAATACAAAAACTGGTTATGGAATTTGAGATTTGAACATCTCAATTTTGAATGTTTTAACCTCTTGCATAGAAAAGTAATGGTAAGAGGATTACCACTCATAGAGAAACAAGACATCCTATGTGAAGGTTACATCTTTGGAAAACAACATAGAGAAGCATTCCCAACAGGGAAGAGTATAAGGGCAAAGGCACCCTTAGAGATTGTCCACTCATATTTGTGTGGACCAATTAAAACGCCATATTTAGATGGAAGTGTTTATGTTTTGACATTCATAGATGATTACACAAGAAAGACATGGGTTTATTTCTTGAAACAGAATAGTGAAGTTATTGAACTATTTTACCACTTCAAAGCTCTTGTTGAGAAGAAGAGTGGGAACTACATTAAAGTGCTAAGAACTAATAGAGGTGGAGAATATATCTCCAAATATTTCCTACGTTTTTGTAGGGAGAATCGCATACACAAGCAGTTTACCACAAGGTAAACACCATAACAAAACTATGTTGCAAAAAGGAAGAACAAGACCATTATGGACATGGTCAGAAGTATGCTGAAGGCGAAACATTTTCCAAATGAGTATTGGGCTGAAGGTGTCAATTGTGCAACGTATATTTTGAATAGATTCCCGACCCAAGATGTTATGAGCAGAGTCCTAGAAGAAGCATGGAGTGGAACAAAGTAGTTTGTCACTCACATGAAAGTATTTAGATGTGTGGCATATGCACATGCCCCAGATAAACTAAGAGAGAAGCTAGATAGCAAGGGGGAGAAGTGTATCTTTGTTGGATACAACGATAAGTCCAAGGCCTACAAACTCTATAATCCATCCACAAAGAAAGTTATAATCAGCATAGATGTGCAGTTTATTGAAGAAATCTTGGAATGAAGCTTAGATAAAATAGTGAACGTGAAGACATGTGTGTCTCATGAAGAGCAAGAGGAATGCACAACATCAAATAATTCCTCCACGGTGGCTCCTCTTCCACCCACGCAGGCACAACAAACCACACCACAAGCAGGAAACAAAACAACCTTGAGAAATCAAGGAAGTGCTTCTCCAAGCACACCACAGGGATCTGAAACTCCCTCAAGGTCAAGTGGAACTCCAAGCACACCAATAATACCAAGTTTCAGAAATTTGAGTGAAATTTATGAGCAAGAAGTTGATAATAATAATGGTCTGAATTATTTATTTTCTTTTTTTTTTGTCATGTTGATGACCCAATTCAATGTCAAGATGCAGTAAAGGAAGAAAAATAGATTGAAGAAATGAATGAAGAGATTAGTGGAATAGAAAATAATGACACATGGGAGTTAGTGGACCTCCCAAAATTTAAAGAAGTAATTGGAGTAAAATGAGTTTATAAAAGCAAGAGAAATGTTGAGGGAAAAATAGAAAGGCATAAAGCAAGAGTTTTTGTCCAAGGCTACAAGAAACAACAATGAAGAGATTATTAAGGAAACTTTGCATTGGTTGCAAGGATGGAAACAGTGCAGACAATGTTGTCCATTACAGCACAACAAAAGTGGAAAGTCTACCAAATGGATGTGAAGTGAGCATTCTTGAATGGAGTGTTGAAATAGGAGGTATATGATGAACACCCTCTAGGCTATGAAATCTAAGGGCAAGAGCACAAAGTGTGCAAGTTGAAGAAAGCTCATTATGGGCTGAAGCAAGCACCAAGAGCATGGTACAATAGAATTGATGCTTACCTGACAGAAAATGGGTTTGAAAAATGTGATGGTGAACCCACACTCTACATTAAAGAAAATGAAGGTAAGATCCTTATTGTTATTTTATATGTAGATGATTTAATTTTCACAGGCAATGAAGTTTCTCTCATTACTAATTTTAAAGCAGTCATGAAGAGTGAATTTGAAATGATTGATTTGGGTTTATTGAGATACTTCTTGGGCATAGAAGTAAAGAAAAATAAAAAGGAAATTTTTATTTCCCAAGCAAAATATGTTGTATAATTTTTAAAGAGATTTAACATGCAGAACAACAAATCCACAGTAACTCCAACTTCCATGGGGTTAAATATAAACAAGGAAGATTGCAGCAAGAATGTCGATCCGACGTTGTACAAGAGCATAGCTGGCAGTCTAATGTATTTTACTGTTGTAAGTTTAATTTTGAGATTCATGGAGAAACCAAAGGAGACACATTGGCAAGCAACCAAAATAATTATGAGGTATTTGAATGGAACGAAGGATTATGGTGTTCTATACTCCTCAACTGATAATTTTAAGTTTATTGGTTACAATGACAGTGATTGGGCTAGAAGTATAGATGATAGAAAGAGCACATCTGGGTATGTGTTTCATTTGGGATCAGGAGCCATTTCATGGGCTTCCAAGAAGCAACCAATAGTTTCTTTATCAACAACATAAGCAGAATATGTGGCAACAACAACAATAGCATGCGAAGCAGTTGGGATGAGAAGGATGCTGAGAGATTTATGTCATGAGCAAGACAAAGGAACTACAATTTATTATGATAATAGTTGTGCGATAGGATTATCAAAGAATTTTGTTTTCCACAAGATAACAAAGCATATGGATGAAAAATATCATTTTATAAGAGAATTCGTTAACAATGGTGATATTATTTTGCAGCACTGCGGGACAGAGGAAGATTTTGCTGATATCCTCACAAAGCCATTAGCACAAAAGAGTTTTGAGTATCTCAGGAAATGTTTGGGAATGACTGATGGTGGAAGTTTTGATTAAGGGGGATTTTTGGAATTTTACTTCCAACCGCCGACATGAATAAACATTGGCGCAACCCACACTTCATCAATTTTTGACAACAGTAAGGACAGCATCAGATCCAAGAACTCAGAGGCATTTTTCACGCTACCACAGCAAAATAGAATACAAGCCATACTCTGTGTTTACGTTTTACCCACCGCATTCGACTTACCTTTTTATTTTGCCCGCATCATAAACTTCTTACCTTACCTCTTAACGCCTTCACCACATAAGTTAAATCCCCACCAATGCGATATCGGTGGGACCTACTGTATATCCAACCACATTACAAATGACCATTTCCTTTGTATTTCCTTCTTCGCAACTTACCACACTTTACCACCCACAATTTTGCAATCGCAAGATTTTAATCTTACCTTCCACACATCCGCATGTTAAGTTAATTTTCCACCAATACGATAACGGCGAGACCCACCAATCTTTACCGCATTTGCAAACGACCGCACTCCTTTGTATTTTTCTTACCACAGTTGTATTTTTTTTAAGCCCCTCGTAGAGCGCATATCACAACTTTTACCGATTACCTTTCCACAGACAAAAGTTATGTTATTTATTTTTCGATGTGATATCGCTATCGCATATCGCAATCACCAAGATTTCAGTTTTCCACCAAGCTGCCCGCAGCTAAGTTATTTCGTTTGCGATGCGATATGTGCCATGTCACTATCGCACATCGTAGCCCAAAAAGTTTAAAGGATAGCACCGAGAGTTAAAATTTACTTTCGCAAATATGTGCGGATGCGATGTGGAATAGAACCATATTGCATAAAATTCCAGATCCACCATTTTTGTGTTTTGAACGCGTTTTACGTGTTTTCCTGTGTAATTTGGAATATGGTCTTCGTACCGTCTTTAATGAAGGAATTGGTTTGTTGACAGCACAGGGACAAATGTTATTGAACGTCTGTTCAAGAATTGAAGCAACATTGATTAGAATTAGGTTTTTATAGGCTTCGGCCATTTAGTTGACGACACAAGGACAAATGTTATTGAACGTCCATTCAAGCATTGAAGCAACATTGTTTAGAATTATGTTCTTACAAGCTTCGGCCATTTAGATATAAGCAATGTAATTTCAATTTTTTTTAGAGAGAGAAAAGAGAAATGCGATAGAGAGAGTTGAATAAAAAACTAAAATTTGTTCCTCTCCTCTGTTTTTGCATTGTCTGTGTATTGATTGTTAATTTCCACATTATTTTTTAAGTCTCTGTGTTGTGGGGGAAATAAACTTTAGAATTAAATTTGAAGGTACTTGAAGAGTCAAAGCACTTTGAGATCTTGAAATGAGATTCAAGAAGTTCTCTTGAAAAAAGATTCAAGAATAAAGTCTTAAAAACTTTAAGCTTTTAACAAAAATTAAAATTAAATTTGAAGGTACTTGAAGAGTTAGAGCACTTTGAGATCTTGAAATGAGATTCAAGGATAATTTCCAAAAAGCGGAACATGCAAAATTATATTTAAATTTAAATTTGAGGGTTAAGGTCAATTTGATTGAATGGAATTCAAATTTGAACTAGAGGGTTGTATAGAAGAAGTTCCTACCCTACTTCTGCCTCAGTGAATGAATTGTCTTTGCCTCACTGAATGAATGGTCTTTCTATTTCTTTTGTTCACTGTGAAATTTAGAAATAGCATGAAGAACATTAAACCAATGACGTTTATCACAGTATCTTTATCATTGCATCCTTAGTATAAGAATGTACAAGTTTTGTATTCAATTATTCTGGTTATGATGGAGTCTAATTATCATGAAATAAATAGTCACTAATAAGAGAAAGAGCTGGGTTATTTTTTCTCCATATTTGATATGCTAATATAGTCAACAAGTAGAAGCTTACTATGATTTCAGTGTGATTCTTAGGTTAATTCCAAGTTTATCCTAAATATACCGTATTAATAGAATTGTTATACAATTTTATACCAAATAGGTATTGCATTCTTGAAATACTGCATACCTGAAATACCGAGTAAGTTTTTGTATAAATAAGATATTGTATGAGATATAATTTTCTTAGAGTAAAATAAAATATTAATCAAGAATCAAGATAGAATACATACAACAACCTTAAGGGTATAAATGAAATAAGAACACATAATTTCATTTCCCAGTTCTTTAAATTACATGCTTAATATGAATCCAATTTACATGAACCTATTTTACGCAAGCCGGTACTCTCCATGCAGGGAGGTCCCGTTTGGCGTGATCTGTTTTATTTTCAGAGATATTTTGTGTTCTCCATTTGTGGACGAATTACAACAACAGCAAGTGATATTGGGATTTATTTCCAACATGTCAGTCTTATATTTTCTGGTTGTGGCATATTTGCAGTCCCACATCGAATTGGATAACTTTGGTGGTGAGGCAATCGAAGAATTGTAAAGCAGAGTTATATATATATATATATACGTATGTCAAACCACATTGGTAATGCTAGTTTAAATTTAAATGATATACAAAATTATTTCCATGGTCATTGAGGTGATCTTTAATCCTTGCAAGTGCGTGTCCTTCTCTTCCTTTACTCCCTCGCCGTCTTTGTTGTTGTGCGATGTGCAGGTTTTTTTTGTGTGTCATGCGCAATATTTCTTCTTTGATGTTTATTATGTTTGATCTATGCTTATCCGTTGTATGATCAGTTCATTATGCAAGAGATATAATTGAAAGATAGCTTTTTTTGAGTTCTTCTCTATTAACTGTTTTCCATAGTAAACGATTATATGTTTTGGCATAAGTATAGGTGACAACACTGCATAAAATAGACGAATGGACACGGTAATATTTCGAGTTTAATATTTTTGAGATAGTTTTAGACATTGGAGAAATTAAAATTATGTTTAATTTTTCAATATTGTTACAGTTTGATTATATCATTTCTTTTGTTTCCTTAATCTTTCCCTTTGGTATCTCTTTGTCTTCCCTTTTCTACTATTTCTTTCAAGATACATTACATAATATCATTATGTTCTTTCGTTAATATTTCCCTCTTCATGTTCGACCCCACTAATCTCTCCCTCACGTACGCTTTTTCCACTTTTGTCCATTTGTTCTGTTCGCCTTTACTTTCGGGGCAATCACTAAAATTTTATATGTTTCATTAGTTATGCTCAAGGCTGATAAGACTGATAATGGATAGGGTGAACAAAGATAGGCATCATGTAACAGTGAACAAAACCATAGATTTGGCATGTAACCTGATTTTGATCTGGTCTAGAATAGGCGACTATAGATTTTTTTCCTTTTATTCTCTCCCTAATTTCAGTTTTTCATGTGCTAGTGTGGAAATTATACGTGCTAGATAACCCACTTGCAAAGTTTCTTAGTGCGATTCACCCTCAGTTGACTCCCATGGTACCTATATGCATTCACATTTTTCTAATTTTTTTTTTTTTTAATTTATCGATGAATTCATATTGTTTCAACATAACAAAAGAGAGAGTGTTCTCATTATTATCTTCCTTTATCTCAAATATTATGACTATAAAGCTATTTTTTAAGTTGATTTTTCGACTTTATGAGTTTACTCATGGTAGGTTTAATATCCATTTAGTGTTAAATATAATTTATTCCTAAAAAAAACAATTAAATTGCTTTTTTATTTTTTAATAAAATATAAAATATTAAAATTATCATATAAAATTAATGCAAATTTTAAAAAATATATCGCACAATAAATTAATATTTATTATGGTATAAAATAATAGTATATCAAAATTGAAATTAAAATTTACGGTTAAAATATGAATTTAATGAATTTAAATTTAAGTTCAAATTTATATATAGTTAAATTTAATATGTAAAATAAATTAAATTTGATATGATCGGCTCATTTAAATTTATTGTTATATAAAAGTGGAAAATTTAAATTTAACATTATTTTTCGGCAAATCACTTTAGATCAGATGAAACTAATGGCTATACATGAAGAAAAATAAAATTTAAACCATGCCCATTTCGGGTTTCACCATTAGCGAGATCACAAGAGAGCTTGCTTTAAATTTATTCTCACAACTTTTTCCTTTTCCTTTGCATAGTAAGTTACAACTTACACGACATAACATAACTAGTAGGAAAAGCGTGAGAAGGATTTCAACTCATAGAGAACCAAGTTGTTACCATATTAAAATTTTAAACATAATGTTATCTTTTACAGCTCGTGCAAGCATATTTCAAAATAAAACTCCATATTTTCACAGGTTTTCCTTCTAATGCAGTGCTGGTAGATGTTTTTAGCCAAAATAATAATAATTTTTATTATGCAAACATTGAAAAAAGAAGGAAAGAAAAAGATCTATCAGTCAATGAGTTTAAGAGTCCAATGGACATGGTGATGAAAGTCAAGCCTCTGCCTCTATTTGTCCGATGAAAAGTGTGCCTCCATCCACCCTCTCAACCGTAATGCATAACCAACCAATCACACATGCGAAGAAAATGAGAACACACATAGAGTTCAACAAAAAATAATGACAAGGGTATTGCAGTCCGCAAAAATTTTGTTGTGTGGTGTCCTCTGCCCAACTGTAAAATCATGGATTTGTACGGTTCAAATTACTTTTTTCTCCATGCGCTCAAATTTGTCCAACGTATATAAAAACAACATCAAATCTAGTTTTGTATCAATGTCAAATAAATCTTAAATTTGAATGTGTAGTATTTAAATGTAAATGTACGCGTAAGGTTTGAATTTACACATCGATTTCCATCAAATGTGCATTGGTTGAACAAGTAAGATTTATTCAAATAAGGTGGTGTAGGGCGGTTGGTGATGGGGTGTGCTATTGGGGTGCGTTATTAAGGCACTCCTTGTGCAAAAGGTCACCCGTTCTAAACTCGTGGATGGAATGAGAGGAGACTACAAAAATGAGTTTCAATTATAAACGGGCTTGAAGGGTTAAATTTAAAGTTTACTTTAGACACTAAATTTCCTTACCATGTACATAAAGAAATTTTGTTTATGTTGGGCCCTTTCATGAATTAATGCAAGTGGATTTATATTTGTTTTTTATGAAAATTTGATCAAAATTCTAAAAAAAATATATATATGCATTAGCACGATTATATTAATAATAATAAAAATTATACTAGCCCAACAACATTAATAAGAGTTGTTAATTTATGCAGTTAGTCACATGGACAATAACATTAACAAATATAATTTAAAATCCAATAAACATTAATAGTATAAACTCAATTGTAAGTTTGTCCATCTTTACATTTGAAGTAAAAAGAGGTTTCTCTTTGAGACCCTTGTCACCCCTCTTATGTTATAGGGATATGAAGTTTTGGGTTTTATTATATTCAGAGAGTCATGCAGGAAGATTGAGATGATTCAAAAGCAATTCATAGCCTACAACCTTAAGATCACAGGAAAATACTCCCTATCCTATCCTTTTGATCGAATCTGGTTTGTCCTCCATTGAAAGTATGACTATATTTAAATACCTAATTTATAAGAAGAAGCTTGACAACATGGAATAAAAAAGGCTCCCTAAAATTGCTTCTAACTGTAGTAAAAACCCCATCTTCGCGTCAAGTCCGGGTGGCATAAGGATGCCCAATACTGGCTCAACCATTGGGGAATTAAGGAGGATCTCAATATGGAAGGAAAAGATAATATCAAAAATACTATTACCTCCATGTTTAAGGACAAGTTGTGGGAGGATCAGGAGCTGGAGAGTGAAAGGAAGCTAAGATACTATAAGGAAGTGATCAACCCCACCCTTGATAATCAGAATTGTCTATATGTGTTATCGAGCAATAAGAAAAAAAAATGAACATCGCTAAGATAAGAACTAATTCCCATGAGCTTCGGAGTGACACCAGGCGGTGGTCTGTTCACAAGAACCCTTGGAATGATAAAATTTGTTCGATTTGCGATTCTAAGCAGCTTGAAGATGAAAAACACTTCGTTTTAGACTGCCTGAATCTTACTCACATTCACTTTCAATTCCCTACCATCTACCACACTTCCAATTTTCTTGACCTATTAATACAACCCACCTACAACGATCGTAGAGCACTTATTTCCCTCCTCTTTTACCATAGAACCAAAATTTTGAAGAATCAAACATAGATTCTTTCTCCTCTCTTAAGGTCCGATAGACCGCATTGATCTTAATGGATGGTAACCATCACCATCATCATCAGCGATAAAAGTAATAGTAATTAAAAAATTAACTATTGTAATAAAATTATTATTATTGTTGTTATTAAGTATTAATTTATATCAATTATTTTTATTAGTTAGTATTATAATAATTTAAAAATAATTATGGTTAATTACTACTATTATCGTAATATTACTAATAGATATTATCATTTTTAATGTCAATTAAACATAATATCATTATTAAGTAGTAATAATAAATTAATTATAATTATAATAAACTAATTTTCATCAAAATTAACAACTAATATCAATATTTAATATTAATGACAAGTAATAATAAATTAAAATTAACTATTAATAAATCATTTATTCATTTTTAATCTAGTTAATTAATTAATTAATTAATTTAATTTAATTGAAATTATTAATTAAATTTTCTTAATTAATAATTTTAAAACAATAAACATTAGCATTATTATAAATCTGAAGTGAAAATATTAAACCCAAAGGATTAGTACTATAAGATCAAACTATAAATATGTCAAAATAAATATTTTAAACCTAAAATAAACATGGTTGAACATCATTTCTTTTAATATTGAGACAATATTTGTCACAATATGACGTTGGATGATGGTTTCTTTTCATATAAAGAAAATATTTCTCATAATATAACGTTGGAGCATGGGTGATTTTCATATTGAGATAATATCGTTACAAGGTGGCATTGGACCATGGTTAGCCATGATTATATACTCAAGGATTAATATTTGAAGAAATGTGAATAATATTATACTTTGAGAATATGAAACCTTCTATTAGTAAAACCTAGGAATTGATATTATAAACACAAGGGAATAATAAATCCAAAGGATTAATACTAAAAAACTAAGAAATTATAAACCATGGTTGACTATGATTATAAACTCAATGGATTTATACTTAACACATTGATTAATGTTATAAACCCTTTGAATAATATTATACCCTAGGAATATGAAACCATAAATTAATAAACTCAGCGAATTGATATTATAAACTCAAGGGAATAATAAAAAACAATGTATTAATATTATAAACCCAATGTATATAAACCCAAAGATAAATATTACAAATTGTTATATAAACATGTTTGACCATTATTTACTATGGTTGTTTTTCATACTGAGAAAATCGTTGGCACAATGCAACATTGGGTCATGGTTGACCATGGTTGATTTTCATATCGAGACAATCTTTGTCACAATGCAACATTGGACAATTATTCATTTCATATTCAGAAAATATTCATCACCATGGTTGACCAAGATTATAAACTCAAGAGATTTATATTAAACACAACGATTAATATTATAAACCCCATGAATAATATTATACCCTAGAACTATGAATGCAAGGGATTAATAAACCCAAGGGATTGATATTATAAACCTAAGGGAATATTAAACCTAAGGAATTAATGCTAAAAATCTAAGGGATTATAAACCGAAGGGAATAATATTCAATCCAATAGATTAATATTACAAACCCAATGTATTATATAAACCATAAGAAACATAATATAAACCATACAATAAACATAGTTAACCATTGTTTACCATGATTGATTTTCATATTCAGGTAATATTTTTCAAAATGCCACGTGGCACCATGGTTGACCATGATTGACCATTGTTGATGATGTTTGAACATGGTTTATTTTCATGTTGAGACAATCCTTGTCACAATGTAACATTCGAGCATGGTTGACCATATTTGATTATGATTATAAACCCAAAAGATTTATATTAACCCTAAGATTAATATTATAAACCCTATGATTAATGGGATACCCTAGGAATATGAAACTTTAGATTGATACCCCAAGGGATTGATATTATAAACCTAAAGGACTAATAAACCCAAAGGATTAATACTAAAAACCTAAGGGATTATAATCCCAAGGGAAAAATAAAATGAAGAGATTAATATTAAAAATGAAAGAAATTATAAACCCAAGAAAATAATATAAAATACATGGGGTTAATATTATAACTCTAAGGTATATAAACCCTAAGATAAATATTTAAAATCTAAAATAAACATACTTAAAAATGGTTTATTTTCATACTGAGACAATCCTTGTCAAAATGTGACATTGGACCGTGGTTTACCATAACTGACCATGGTCAGCGATGATTGAACAAGTATGATTTTCATATTGAGACAGTCTTTTTCTTAACATGACGTTTGATAATAGTTTACTATGGTTGACAATGATTATAAAATCGAGGGACTTATATTAAACCCTAGGATTAATTTTATAAACCCTATCATTAATATTATACCCTAGGAATATGAACCCTTAGATTAATAAACCATAGGGATTGATATTATAAACCCAAGAAATTAATACCAAAAACCCAAGGGATTATAAATTCAAACGAATAACATTGAACCCAAAGGATAAATATTATGAACTCAAGTTATCTAAGCACTAAGATCAATATTATAAACCCTAAAATAAACATGATTGACCATGGTTGATTTTCATTTTGACGAACTATTTATCAAAATATGATGTTTAACCATAGTTGAATATGAGTAATTTTCATATGGAGACAATCTTGGTCACAATGCGGCGTTGGACCATGGTTGACCACGGTTGATTAAGAGTGTAAACCCAAGGAATTTATATTAAACCGAAGGATTAATATTATAAATCATATGATTAATTTTATATCCTATGAATATGAACCCTTATATTAATAAACTCAAGGGATGGATATTATAAACCCAATGGATTAATACTAAAAACAAAAGAAATTATAAATCCAAGGGAATAATATTAATCCCAAGTAATTAAAATTTTAAACCCAATATATATAAACCTTAATATAAATATTATAAACCCTAAAATAAAAAATGTTTGACCAAGGTTGATTTTAATACGGAAACAATGTTTTTCATAATGCGATGTTGCACCATGATTAGCCATGGATGATGATGGTCGAACATGGTTGATTTTCATATTGAGAAAATCTTTGTCATTGTCATATCCCTATTTTTATGGATTTTATTAGACAGTTGGAAATCCTAAAGGTTAAGTGGTCTTAAAGGAAAACAATATTTGTGGACACATTATATTTTTTAAATTTATAAATGTGCAATTTTAATTATTGTCCAAATATTAGAGTATATTGGACACCAATGTTTCAATTCCATGAGGATGGAATTAAATCCAAAGACTTTCCCAAATTCTCCAAAAATCCTTGGAGAAAATAAAATAAATTAAAATATTAGATTAGAGATAAAAAAAAACTAAAATATACCTCAGTAAAGGGGTAAATTACTTAGAAGAGGTGAAATAAAACTAGAAAGAGGAAAAAGCTAGCTTTGAAGTGCTTTTGTAGAAAACAACAAAAGTAAATCTCAGACTAAAGGAAAACAACATCCTGATTTAATTGGACGCATTTATGGAAACACGCTAAAGCGAAAACCTTCTTAAATAAGAAATTCCTGGGTACAAAAGAGGTTGTCTACACATTGCAAGAATTGGCATCTGCTCGTGGGAAGCTTTGGTGAGAAAGCTCAAGGTTGGGTGACAAATATTCTTACCAAAATTGATATGCACAAGTAATTTAATTCTATCTTATGAAATTTTTGTATGATGAGAGTTAGAGTAATGATTATTTATGTAGAAAGATATGTGGAAATTATCTTTTATGTATTATTAATTAGTATAATACTTTTCTTTTAATTGTAAGTTGCGAAATATGATGTATTTAACATAACATACTATCCTAGATATAGTTAGCTCTGTATAGTTACATAGACAAATTAAATTAGGAAACCAACAAACAAAATGTCTAAACCCACGTAGGAGAGTTTAAATATATTGTTAGGTTGTAAGAATCTAACTATTAAATACATAAAATACATGAAGATATGTGGAAAATATGTAAGAGATAACGAATTTAACTAGTTTGTAACCAATAATTAGACATAAATATAGAAACAGTAAGAGATAATTGCCAATCTAAAATAAAACACGATTGTACAAATTAAATCTAAATACTCTATTGTAAATTAAAAAAATGTTACATATACCAAAGAAATTATATATCAATTCCATATTAAAATACTAAAGGATAATACAAGAGAAATAGTGCAATGAAGTAGACCAATACATATACCAACTACTTATAAAAATGAATGTTTATTATTATAAACATAACCTAAAATTTTTATTAGCAATGATAGAAATTATTATTACAAATTGTCATAAATTCTTTGACAAAGTTCATTGTTCGTTATAAATAATTACATTAATTATAAATAAGGCATAGCCTTGAATTCAATGGACTGAATTTTGTAGATAATATGGACCAATCTGTAAATAGAATAAATAAAATAAATTATCCAAGTTGGCATAATGAATGCCCAAAATTGAGGAATGGTAAAATGAGAGAAGTGCAATA
Organism: Pinus albicaulis; assembly: GCA_034641835.2. Lineage (NCBI taxonomy): Eukaryota > Viridiplantae > Streptophyta > Pinopsida > Pinales > Pinaceae > Pinus > Pinus albicaulis. The sequence goes on along the minus strand of CM076581.1, from coordinate 204,484,757 downwards.
CCTACACAAAGATATCATATGCAAATATTGGTATGTATAATAAAATAAATAATTAAATAAAATATAAGAAATTGACGATGATAATTGAACGAGAAGGATTACCTTGTTAGTCAATCATTTGAAAATATTAGTATGTATAATAAAGTATATAATTAAATAAAATATAAGAAATTGATGATGATAATTGAACGAGAAGGATTACCTTATTAGCGAAATGTAATCAGTGGAACCAACCCTGTACATAGAGAGAGAAATGAATAATTTCATGTGTGTAAAGGAACGAGAAGATACTGTAGTGATAGCGTGAAAAAAATAACAAGGAAATTACCTAAACTTGGGTCGATGAGGAACCATCCTTGTACAAAAAGAGAGAAATGAATAATTTCATGTGTGTAAAGGAACGAGAAGATAGTGTAGTGACAGCGTGAAAAAAAAAATAAAAAATTACTTGAACTTGGGTCGATGAGGTATGTACTAGAGTTGCGGAATATTTCCTATACATTAAATCATTTTATTAATTGAGGAAAACTAATAAAATGAAAAGTATTAATGAAGACAATAATATCAAAATTATCTTATCAAATTAATTACTAAACAAGTAACAAGATATATAAGTCATAATTATAATCATTTAAAATAAAATAGAATTATGTATATTAATAGAGTGCCATCATAATTATGTATCTATGTATACATAAATGGTAATTGGGAGTTACACTATAATGAAACTATATACCCTATTACATAAATTGAAATAAGTATTGTTCTGTATACTTTGTATAGCATAGTAGAACAAAAATAAATTTATTCTGAGTAATGGCAAAGAAATCTCCAAAAAAAATGAAACTTAATGCAAGTCCACCATAGAAAGATACACAATAGTATCACAGGGGAAAAAAAATTAATTATATGAGAAATCCAATTCGTTCTTTCCTATAAGAGTTACACTTATTAGAGAAATTCGACCATCGTTGAGGATAAAACGATCTGTCTATGCTTGAGAGTAAAAAACGGTAATAAAAAGTCGTTATAGTTCCCAAATAAAAGTTGAATATGAAAATTAATACTCATAGCAGAGGAAAATTTGATTAGAAATGAAATTTACAAAAAATGGAATACAAGAATACTGAAAATTTATACACACAGAAATTAAATCCATTCATAAATTTGTAATATACATTCTCTAGAATTATCAAAACAGAAGTCGTAGACTTGAATATAAATTCAATGGGAATATGAATTTTATATTTGAGATTAAGTCATAAATAAAAGCCAAAATCGTATTCCCTTCCTTAGAATTAAAAGGAAAGTAAATCTTCGCGGATTAAACAAATAAATTTGGGACAAATCCATAATATAAAATCCAAGAGCCAACGAATTAAATTAAAAAAACCCTATTCCGGTATAAAAGATTGAAGTTCATAAATGGAATGAAACGAAAATATTTCAATGAAGGAAATTCTCTCAAACCACATAGAAATGTTAGCTGAAAAAAACTGTAAATAGAATGACTTTCTCACGGGAATAAAGGGAATACTAAAAACAAGTTGAGGAGCAGTAAATTCAATAAATTTAACCCCTACCTTTGATATAAAATTCCAGAGACAGACTTGTCTTCATAAAACGGTGAAAAAACGATTTACATACCTGAAAAATTCATAACTATGTTACCTCTGTGTTGCAATGAATAGAGGGCTAACAGTTTTTCAAACCAGGCCACAACCATGTGTAGAAATTTTAGAGACAACCTCTATCATAGTGAAACAAGGGTTCATGAAATGCTTACTGAGAACTTTAAAAACGAGGATTATCTCTTAATTTCTAGGAGCTGAGATTACGGAGAAGGTTAAATTCCAATTCATAAGAAGGCCCTGCAATTACAAAAAGAAAACGTAATACTTTTCTGAAGAAACAAAAGAAAAAAATTAATAAAACCGAAATTATACAATGGAAGAAATAAATTAACGATGAATTTATTATCTAATGCAAAACGCATAACAGTAAGAAAACACATAGGCTATTAGAAGGCATATGTGCCTGAGTGGTGAACCAAAGTCGAGGCCTTAGCCAACGTTACCAAATGAAAATGAAAATCCGAAATCTAACCTGCCATTCAAAAACTCAATATGTAGAATGAAGGGAAGGTATATGGAGTAATCCTCACTATTAGCATGGCAACCATCCATTTCACAAGAAATTGAAAATATCAACCACGCCATGTGACTAGTTAATAGATGGAGTACAAGGCAATTAAGTCGTGATAACTTCGAACAGAGAAATAGGCATCACGAGCTGTCAAAATTTATGGTGAAGATTTGATATAATCCCTATGCGGATTATCAAATATCAAATCATCGCAAACGTAGCCTAATATAGCATATAGGATGGCAATTCAGTTAGGTATCGAAACTCCAATAACATACATCTATGTAATGTACTAATTAATACATACTTATATGTAACATTATGGTAAAGGCTTGAATTAATAGTAGGTTCGGAAATAAAAATGTAATTCGAATAGTGCTCTAAAAGTTGTAAGGGTAGTAGAGTGGGATACCGTGAAGTTAGTATAGTGGAATATCATATGATGTCCATCATAAAAGTTATACATATATAGTTATAATAATTATGTTATGTAATTTAATCGTTGGGTGCTAATTCCATGTATGTATGGATAGATAGCATTGATATTAACTTTCAATTTTAGAATCAAAGTGTTAAAAAAGGTTGTATAAGTGAAATGTACGAGTAAGAGTATGGAAATTAATTAGAAGGACTTTGATGATATGTAGAATGTTAGAATATAAGTAGATATTCTAAGATAAACGTTACAGTTGTTATTTTAATAATAATGTTATAAAATTCATATTCTTATGAAGATATAAATTAATAGTAAAATAAATTACTATTATAACAATAGGTACAGTGAAGAAGGTTTACAAAGGAAAATCAAGACTCAAAGACAAATTGTGGAATAAGGATCATTAACAAAAGAGTTTTATTATGTGTATAAATAATGATGTTGCTAGAAATATTGTTAACAAGAGAAAGTACACGTGTTGAAACATTACAAGATAGCGAAATTAAATAAAGTCAATGATCACAAAGTAGCATTAATGCTATAAATAGATATTTTTTTGGTAAGTATAGTTGTTACAGTGATAATGTGAAGTTGGGCCTTGGTTAACCATGTTTATAAACCCAATAAATTTATAATGATGAATATTTGTAATAGTCTATTCTATTTTTAAGCAATAAATATTCACTACAAAAATCATGATCATCATTGATTAAAAAACAAAAGAAAATACGCACGAAATTGAAATATATACACCTATCGACATAAATACCTTCAATCCTTGGTAAAAAGAAACAACCAACACAATCCTTGGTAAAGAAAACTACTATCATTATTTAGTAAAAATGAATCGTAAAAAGACAAACCTCAAATAGAACATAGAAATTTCATCATTGTTCATGTACTAAAAGCATTTACATAACAGAGATGAACAATGTCGGAAAGGAGGCTATGCAAAGGGAAAGTTGACGCAATTAAGGAAAGAAGAAGATAAGTAAATAATTATCATAACAAATTCAAAACTTGACATAACTTTCATATGCAGCCACTACCGAATGTTTTCGAATCCACTCCTCTTTTATGGGGCATTTGTATCCTTGGTAAAAATATAACACTGTTTATAATAGAAACTCTCTCACGCATCGATTGGAAAGGCCAGTGTTAACCAAGAGGAATGACAAGCATATGCCTCTTTCCATCTCATAAAAAGTCTCCCTCCATTTAAAGAAAGAACAAAAATTCCAACAATGAAGATAATACGCATAAAAAAGTCATAACACATTACAAAAAAATACAGTTTTCTGGAGGATTCAGCAAAGGGAAAGTGCGCACTGAAAAGAAGTTCAAATTCCACGAAATGAAAAGAGAAATGCACTCATAATAATTTTAAAGCTAAATGTTCTCCTCTCCCAACGGTAAAATCCAAAATAATTCTCGTTTAAGTTCACCTTTGCTTTCATGTCTCCTCGTTAGTTCAAATTTATCAAATTCATAGAGACAACTTTCAACTTTGAATATGGGTATTGTACTGTTAAATTTATATTTAGTTTATATTTAGTTTAAATCTTTCAATTGCATATTAAAATACAAATTTTAATAAAATTTACATTTAAAACATATTTCATTTTATAAGTTAAATTTATATTTATTTAATAATTCAAATATTTTGAGTTTGTTTCATACATTTATTTCAATTAACATTGCATCATTTACCAAATTTAATTAAATTTAAAATTTACACTAAACATGAAATTGACTTTGGACATTGACTATAAAACAGCTAGCGTATACAAAAATCTTCAAAATACACCTACCAATCAATTATAAGATTTTAATGCGGAGGATTTCGCGTATGTTTGCAATAAGAAATAAATTTTATTATAAATAATTATTTTTAACCTATATTACATTTATTTAATGTTCTAAATTATAAAAATAACATTAAATTAAAAAAACAAAAATAAGTTTTTAATATAAATATTTTTTTAAACTATATTATAATAATTTAGAGTTTCGGATAGTAGAGTGCAACCACTGCCAAAGCATTTGCCAACGATGTTCTCATTAGTTAGGAACGAAAGGATGTTTAAGTTCACCTTTGCTTTCATGTATCCTCGTTCGTTCAAATTTATCAAATTCAATGGACAACGGTCAAATTTGAATATGGGTACTGTATAAACTGTTAAATTTATATTTAGTTTAAACCTTTTAATTGCATATTAAAATATAAATTTTAATAAAATTTATTTTAAAAATATATTTCACTTTATAAGTTAAATTTATATTTATTTAATAATTCAAATATTTTTTAATTTATTTACGCATTTATTTCAATTAACATTGCATCCTTACCAAATTTAATTAAATTTAAATTTTAACCTAAAAATGAAATTGACATGAAATTGACTTTGGACCTTAACTATAAAATAAAATAGCTGGCGTATAGAAAAATCTTCAAAATATACCTACCAATCAAATATAAGCTTTTAATGTGGAGAATTCGCATTAGTTTGCATTAAGAAAGAGTTCTTATTATAAATAATTCGGTTTAACTTATATTACAAAAATTTAATGTTCTAAATTATAAAAATAAAACGAGTTTTTAATATAAATATATTTTTTAAACTATATTATAATAATTTAGAGTTTAAGATACTAGAGTGAAACAATTATTTCAGAACCATTTTATTAAACCACTTAAATCAAATCATAATTAATAATTTGTTTTATTAATTTATAAAAAGTGATATATCAATATTAGTTTGCAGAACATAAATTAATCTAATTCAATTGTATAGTCACAAACTAATGAAAGAAATAGTGCTTAGACAGAAATTGAAGTTCCACCAAATGATAAGGAAAAGCAGTCACAATGTTCTCCTCTCTCGATGGTAAAATCAAAGATCCCTACCTTTTAAATTTACCTTTGATTTTAGCCGTTAGCTCAAATGAATCAGAAAGAACGGTCGAATTTAAATGTAGTTATTGTAAATCACATTAAATTCATGAAATTTATATTTAAATTTGTTAAACACTTCGTATTCAAATTTATTTAAACATTAAATTTACGAAAATTTTGAAAAGATTCCTGTGCTATAAAATATAACATTTTAAGCTTTCAATGTGTGGGGATTTTCAGTTGGCATGGAGAGTGAGAATTATGTTGGTTGTTTTAAAGTTATGTTAATAAATTTTTCCGAGGTAGGTCAATTGGCCATGTTTGTGAAAGTGAAATATAACCTTATAAACTTTCAATCTAACCTTTTAAGCTTTCAATGTGTGGGGATTTTCACTTGGCATGAAGGGAGAATTATTTTGGTTTTTTTAAAGTTATGTCATAATAAAATTTTGGGAGGTAGTTCAACTCTTCATGTTTGTGAAAGTGAAATATACCTTTATAAATTTTGAATCTATGTGGGAATATTTAGTTGGTAGGTATGAAGGGAGGTATGAAGAGGTATGAATTATTTTATTTTGTAAAGTTATGTTATATTTAATTTTGGGAGGATGGAATTTTTTTTTAAGTTAAGTTATAATAAATTTTTGGGATGTAGGTCAATTGGTCATGCTTGTCAAAGTGAATATTATATTAAATTTAAATTTTCTAATTTATTTGTGTGTACAAAAGGGGTATATGTAAATAACTAAAAGTTATATTTATAGAGAGAGTAATTATTCCTATAGCATAATTATTAAAAGAGTCTAATTATCATTTTTTTAAAATAAAAATAAATAACGTTATAATAATATAAAATTTTATTGAATTTAAATAAGAGAAGATAGCAATTACTTCCAAATAATTTTATTTAATAATTTAAACCAAACAATAATTAATCGTAATTTATTTTATCAATTCATAAATGACAAAGAATTATAATTTTCATTTTGAAAACCTATTATACTGTGTTACTCCATCTTGTAGTTATTTATTTTGTTAGGTCTTATGATAATAGATTTTAACATTAATTAAAAATATTTTCTTATATCTACTCAATTTTATATTTGAAATTTTTATTATAATTAAAATATTTTAATAATAATAAAAATATAGGGTTAAGAGAATTAGGGTTTGAAAAAATAAGGGAAAATACTATAAGATAAAAAAAATTCGTTTGAATTGCATAATATTTTCTATAAAATACTATGAAAATGAGGATATTATAGTCTTACCAATTAAAAAATAAGGCATAATAAAACATAAATATATGTTAATTCCTACTAACCATTAAACTAAATCAAGCGAGGAATTTTGAAAATTACTACAAAGAAGAAAAGGAAATTGGTGAAAAATAGAAATAACAAAAGTATTTTTACATAAAAGGATTAAGGCGATAGTACTAATAAATATGAATTCAAGATAGTTTGGATATTTGATTTCTGTATTTTTAGATGATGCAAAGTTTCTATGTTAATCTTGATATCAAGTGAGATTGGTACTATTTTTACAGTTAAAACATTGGATCATGAAATATTAATGGGTTGCTAACATATAAGGAATTATTTTTTTGCCAATATGGAAAATGAAATCTTATCACACATGGTTTTGGAACATGACTTTATACATAATAAGGAATATCTCTCTTACCATTCAACATCATAAGATAGAAGCTCTTAATAAATACATCTTATAGGAAAATATTCTAGAGGACAATTGTATGCATAATATATTGGACAAACTATGTATGGCTTAAGGAATAAACATAATATCCTCTTACTAAGAGGATGTAATGGTATTATTAATACTATACAAGAAAATTTTGTCAATTAGTGATTATAATCCTTCAATGTTATGGATAGATAAAGAAATTATCCTAGGTGATAGGAAGTAATGCATTCATTACCTCCTCTGGTGGTGAATTTTGACCAGTTGTATAAGGATGAATATGAGTTTGATCATACTCCCTTAATCCAAACTCTAAATGTTTCTATTCATAAAAGTCACATTGAAGAGAATTCCAAAGAAACATTCTTTTTAAGAAAAGTGAAATTAATTATCTCTTAGATGATTAAATAGACAAATAAAGCACAAAAATTTAAAAAAACAATCATAACTTTAATAAAACCCTTCTTCCTCCAATACCAAGTTATTTATTTAGGCATTTTGTAAAAAGAAAAATAGAACAGCTAATTGTTGGTATGATATCAAGTGTATAATTACTGTGAATGACCTTATATATGTTTATAAATACTTCTTCATACTTGATAAAGTGAATTCATACAAATCCCTAGTTAAGAGGAAAATATTCTTATACTAATATCTAAATTTGATCCTAACAACTCTTAGAAAAAAATCTTAACGTGTAAGTATAAAGAAAATAATGTTATTACTTTTCACAATTGGAATTATACCTTAGAAGTCGTTATATATCCCTTTTTTCCCTGAAACCCATGGCAAATTTTCCCATAAGGAACAATGTTTTTTCTATGAAAGACATAGAGATAATAGTAATGAAACTCAAAAATGGGAAATCTAATGGTATCAAATAGTAACAATATAAAACATTTTTCTTTCCCTCACATAAAAAATATGTTGAGGTTAGTAACTAGGTATCCTTAACTTTAGATGAAAATCTTACTTGTACTTGATTTTGAAAATGGTTTGAAATAAACCTTTATATCTATAACATCATTATGGTTGGTTATAGTTATTTTAGGATATCTATAAAGTATTATTTTACAAAAGAATATTAAGATATGGATAAAAACTTATGGAAAAATATTTAAATGTTAAATGGATTTAGGAGTTATTATTGAATTTTGAATCACTATATTAACATTAGAATGAATGTGGAGGAATATTGAGAAATGTTACCTAAAAAAACAATATCTTCTATTTTTTTCACTGATTTTATAAAAAAATTTAACAATATATATATAAAACATATTTGTAATAAATTGGAAGATAAAAAAAATCCACAATTAAAAAATATTATGAAAAAATTATATAAAAACATTATTACCAATTATAACATCACTAACCTTCATGTGAAAAAAATAATTGTATTATTATAATTTAATAATATTATTCATTATCTTAGCACCATGATTATGGCATTTATATGTGCCAAGAAAATACCCGACATCGAGTTTATATTTTACTGAAATATATATTTTGAAGAAATTTTTATGCATCGAATCATATTCGTCGAAGTCGATAACATGAACCTAATCTGTACGGGCCAGAAAAATTTAATTACAAAGTTAAAGGTTTAAATAAATCCAAAGTTGATATTAGGCAACAGTACATTTAAATTTCAATTGGATTTAAAAAAAAAAAAAAAAATATTAGGAATTTGGCTTCTATGATTCATAAATTGTGTAAGAATTTTTTTTGAAAGTTATATGTAAGAAAAATTTTGCTAAAACTTTTCGAACCAGCCAATATGATTCATCATCAAAACAAGAAAAACAATTAAATTAAAAAAACAATTAAATTAGAAAAACGAAAAAATTTAAATTGGAAGGTACTATGAGAGTCATAGCATTCTCAGACCTTGAAAGGAGTGTTCGAAAGAAAGTCCCCAAAACGAGAGCAAGCGATATTATGACATCCGGATCTTTAAAGGAGAATCAAGGGCAATGTCCCCGAAATTAAGATTTTAAGTAATATATAAATTTAAAATTGTGAGGTCGGGCAAGTGCAATTGAAGAGAATTCCAATTTAAATAAACTCGACCCAAATGAGCGTTGGCTTTAATAATGTAAATTTAGTGTATACCATAAATTTATATTTAAATTGAAATTCCATATAGGAAACAAATTTAAATTTCAAAGCTTTTTTTAATAGATCGAATCATTTTCATATACATGAAAATTGTATAGAAAAATTTCATTTAAGCTATTCGAATCTTGGTTTGCTAGTTGGAGATTGGAATCTTAGGGTTTTACCGTTGGATATTGAACAAGAGAATACTTTAAAAAAATTCCGATTTCATTTTCTTTTATCATTTCGCCGAATTTTAAACCATTTTCTGCAGGCTCTCCTCCCAGACCGCATTTGCTGCGATGTGTTGTCGAGTTTTTGTTTTGTACTGCGTACGACCATATTTCTTTCATGTAGTTTCTGTTTGTTTTCAACAGGTTTATCCGGATGTACAATTAGCCATCAAGATATACAATGGTCTTTCTCATCGTTTAACCAGAGATTTTTTTTTCATTTATGTTTATTTTTTTCTTATGTTACATGAGTTTCTGGAACTTGGGAACTTTGAAAATTTGTGTACGGGTATCTGAAATTGTTAGAAATTTCTCCAAAATTTACAAGAAACGGCTAATTAAGAGCCATAATATTATATAATAATAAAAAAATTAATTTTTTTTTTTTACTTACATAATTTAATAAATTTATATAATAGTAAAAAATTATTATATTCTAAACATATTTATTGGCAGACGAATAAGAATTAGGTAAAAGGTCGGAGTAAATTTGATTTAGAAAACATGATAGCGTGAACTATTTGGATATGATGGCAATATTTCAATTTTTTTATATTAACTTTTACTGTAGTTGTTTGGAATATTAAGTTTACTTCACATTTTTTACGTGAACGTTTAGATATGTTTGAAATATTTAGGTTTCTTTAATCAGTAAATTTCCCTTGCGTTTAAGGCGGCAAAATTTTTTTTGGGCAGCAAATTGTGTTGGAAAAGCGAGAACGTTATGATAGTTGTCAACGATCTAGTAACGTTCTGCAGTTCTAATTGCAGCTCCTCATAAGTTCCGCCAGCATTCCAAAGCTCTAGTGGGCACAGTAACCTTTGAAACTGGTTTCTCAAAGGAGGAGTCTTTTGATCTACGAATCGGACGTTGATGTGACAGCTTCTGATCGCCTAGCTCCGATGACCCCTCTCCCTTCGGCGCGATGTGGACCTCGCACTCGACGATGGCACAAGGGCGACGGAAACATTACTGGATGGCACTACGGTGACGGAACTCCAACATTAGCGGACCCCACCCCTCGCGCCTCCTCCGCCACTCCCGCTCGCGTCACTCCTCCCCCACCTGCCACCCTCACGACCGCCGGCCACCTACTCGACATTAATGTTGCATTTTTTTTAAATTTGAAATTCAAATAGTTCTCGGTAACCTCAAGAGACCCCGTCATTCGCCAAGCAGCTCCGCGACATGCATTAGCTCCGAGGTAGCCAGCTGCGCTCCGAATCAGCTCAGTGCAGAGGTAAACACACAAACCAATAATGGCTTAATTATCGTGATCCGATTAAAGAAAAATGTTTTATTGTTCATGTCTTTGCAACCAAATAAGTTTTCAGTATGTACTCTATAGTTTGACATCCTTGTGTTATTTGTGTTTTCTTTGAGTTGAGATACCTAATATTCCAAGACATGATCTTGATATTAAACATGTTTTCAAGGAAGGATATATTTCTCCCTTAGATCGATGGACTACCCTGAGTTTGTGAGGTGTTCTCCTGCCTCCTGTAATTTTTCTTTGGTTTCCTTCCTACCACTCATTTTCCGTGTTCCATGTTTGGAGGGTTTCATTGAACTAGTTTTTATTCCTAGATATTGAGCAGTGCAGCTCATAATTTTTATATATGTGTAGCAGTGTTTGCATCCTTTTTTTAATTTGAAGTATCAATTTTTGATCCATGATTTTGTTCTTCTTTCCTTTAAGAAAGCTAATTATGGAGGTTTTTGTATAATGGGACACTCCTAATTGACTTTATCTAGGGGGCAAGCTAACTTTTGGAGGCTTTGCTAGACTTGGTTGTTACCTGCCTCTTTTGTGCCAGCATATTTACAGATTGCAAGTACATGCTTTTGGGACTTAGAGCTTGACCTGTTTGTTACCCTGACTATGACTGTTGGCAGGAATCATCTTTGATTCCAATGTTCATACCACAGTGGCATGATCAATAGATATATGATATTAGTTCCTTTAAAGACGAAATGCAAAGACTGACTCTGTTAGGCTTTTCCATTGCAAGCCACTACATATTAATGATCGATAATAAGTGGGGCTAGTAGTTTTGAGGCAACTGTAGTGGTAGATTACAGTTCATCAGATTCTTGTACTTGTGGCATCTTAATAAAAATGAGTCAGTAAAGCTAAATGACATCAAAAAACAAATCTCTTCTATTCATTCTGTTCATAGGTTTTTGAAGCCAAAATTTTTTTTATTATCTTTTGGATAGTTGACATCCTTGCTTTATTTATATTTTATCTGCATAACTTGTACTTTTTATATATGCATCTCAAGATTTGTATCCTATTGAACTTTTTGCCCTTGATTTTGTTCTTCTTTCCATTAACAAAGCTAATAATGGAGGTTTTATATAAGAATGGGTTACTCCCACTTGACTTTATATTGGTGGAAATTTACTTCAGGAGGCTTTCTTAGTCTTGGTGGTTATCTGCGTCTTTTGTGCCAGCGTCTGCCTTTTGAGGCTATATAGTTTTATCTATTTGTTGCCCTAATTAAGAGTATCCATAGATTCATAGCCATAGTGTAGTGGCATTATCAACAGATATATAATAGGAGTTCCTTAATTTTGGAAGCTCAAAGAGTGACTTTGGTAGATGGGGCAATTGTAGTAGTAGATTACAGTTCATAAGATTGTTGTACTTATACTGTCTCAGTAGGAACAAACCAGGAAAGCTTTATGGCATCAACAACCATATATATTTTATTGAATGTCTCCATTAAGCAGAAATTAAAAAAAAAAATTATCAAGCAGAACAATAAACCTCAGTAAGTTTAAAACTCTATTGCAACATCCTCTTGACTGCATCTATGGTTCATAAGACTCTGAAAACTGAAGAATGGAAATGTCAAATATTTGGAGTAGCCAGACTCACATTTACTATGATGATGTAGATGCGTAGATGCTACTGCAGAGAATCTCAAGTCAATTAACAAATACAGGGATAAAAGAGGTTACCAAGCCTTTTTAGAAAACTGTCACTTAATATGACTATTGAAAAAAAATAGTCCAATCATTTTAAGGTCCAATAAACCAGAAGTTTGAAATAAGTTTAATAGATAATAAAATAAAATGATAGCAAGGCAAGTTGAAATGATATATACCCATGTATTACGCAATCAGGTAACAGAGAGAAGCCAAGGAAAACTTAATCTTTGTTAAGTGGATATTTGGTATGCATATAAATTTTTTTTCCTGTGGGCGCTGGAAAATCATTTTCCAATGCCTTCAGGAAAAAAAAATTGTACGCATACCAAAAATCCACTTACCAAATGTGTCTTCCTATTTGATACTACCTCTGTACTATCTATAGTATTCCTTTTGACCATTGAGAAACATCTGTCCCAATAGTAAAAAAAATTATGCCTATAAAAAGGAAGACTATTGGGATAGATGTTTCTCAATGGTCAAAAGGAATACTATAGATAGTAGAGAGGTAGTATCAAATAGGAAGACACATTTGGTAAGTGAATATTTGCTATGCATTTAAATTTTTTTCCCTGTAGGTGCTGGAAAATGATTTTCCAGAGGCTACAGGGAAAAAAATTATATGTTTCTTGCTCAAGGATGTTGGTCCAAGAATTTAATTTTTTTTTGTTTCTCATCCCATTTCTTATAAATCCAAAGAATATGTACATAACCATCATAAATAAAGGGTGCTTAGTTTTTTTCTAGCATTCAAAAATCTATTACTATTGCTATTTAGATTGCTGAGATCTTTTGCAGTCAGAAATTCAAATCCCAGGGGTAATATATGTATATGTAGTTACCACATTCCATGGAATGAGGCCACTTAGCATAAAAATTCAGTTTGTTTTATTTGATTGCTGATTTTGCAGAAGCAGAAGTGGGGCCTGTGTGGAGGTGATCTATCATATTCCTATCGTGTATCATTTCTATCTGCTTATTTTACGTTAATGAGGCCTCCAACAAAATACATGTTAGAGTTTTTATTGAATTGGAAACTTTCTTATTTGAATTATTTGTATATCATATCCCTCGCTTCTTAGGCCTTGACATCTTTGGTAACATGTAGCGTTCTATAGTGTTTCTCAACTTGGACAACTAGTTAATTATTCTTTGTTTGCTATGCTCTGGGTTTCGAGTTTGGACTTGGTCCTGGTAATGTCTGGATAGTGGGTTTGGTGGTATTGTTTGAATTGTGATTTTGTAGAGTTATGTCTGATATTTTTTTTATATGTTTTCATAGTTAAGAGCATAATGTTGATGAAAATTATTGGAATCTTGTGTATTTATTTATTTAATAATTTAATTTTTAATTTTATTTTAAATTTAAATTTAAATTCAAATAAATTCTGGTCTAGGACTTTTCCTATCATTTGTTACATCTTTTTGCTTCTGAAGATAGGTGAAATGTTCATCTCTCTTCTAACAAAACACACAGAATTCCTGAAGTTCTCATCAACCTCTCATATGTGTTTGATAACATGAATATATCTGTTAAAAAAAAGGATATAATTTTAGTAGATCTATTTATTAGGTCTGTATGTGGCCTTGTTTTAGTGCTCTAAGAACTGAAGGTTACAAGTTTAGAGGTGGTTATTAGCCATGTGAGTTTGGAAGGTGTGATTTGTTTCCTGACTTGAATTGGTGTCATAGGTTTGAAGTTTGTAATGAGTGCATTGTTAGTAATTTTGTAGTAGGTTGGTGCATGCTCCAGATTGATGGTAGCCAAAGCTGCAATTACCCAAAATCTGCATAAACAAAATTCTCTTCAACTTAAAACCCCAATTAGATCTCAGTCAGGGAGCCCAAAATATTTTATTAAACCTTTTTTGAAGCTGGGGTTCTTTTGTTACCACTTTGCACATATGAAAATACAGGATTTTCTCATTTCTACAACCAAGAGATGGCACATGGAATGTGTTGCACCAAAATTGTCAAACATTGTAAAATTCAATGGGACAGTTCCGTCACGTGGTAGCATGTGGGCAGAAAACAATTTCAAAGGTTTGTCAGCAAAATGATTCACTTATTCAGGTAGGTTAAGTGCCAAGCAAATGGCCATTACAGAAAATAACTAGATTATGGTAGAGGGTTTACTTTTCTAATAGGGAAAGAGTTTCTGACTTAGCTCGGTCTAAGTTGGATACGAGTTATGCTCATATCCCATTATTTATTTTTTCTTTGATAGTAGACATGCATTGTGCAATGAAGAACAAAATGAAATGAAAATGAAGAACAGATGAAATGACATGAAATCCTCTACTCAAACTTTCGATCTCATCTACTCTAAATTTTGATTCTGCATCATTCCAAGTATCTCATGCTTTTCTTTTCTGAACAAAACTGTCTTTTCCAAACCCTGATTTGACATTTGAACAAACTTAATTTTGATTTTATTCAAGGAATTAAGGTGCCCTGCAACTTTGGTAAAGTTAGGAAGTGTGTTCATGTGTGCAAGGTGCCTTGATTTCATAGATTAAATCTATAAATGCATACATGTTTGATATTATTATTATTATTATTATTATTATTTTTATGTTGTAGGTTTTTTAAGTGTGTACAATGGTCAAAAAGTGGACATTGTGTATCGAGGTTTCCTATCGTCCAAATCCTGGACAAGCCACAGTTAAATATGTGCTTTACAATCCGGCGTGAAATCATATCGTGCACAGAAACATAGATCTACATGGGAGGACAACTAATAATGAAGCCTAATATATCGCCCTTATTGAGGGCTTAAAAGTGGCAAAAAGCAATTTTTTGAATGATATTGCAGTTTACATGAACTTGCAACTCATCTGCAATCAACTCAATGGCATCTTTGAAGTTTGAAAAGAAAATTTAAAACCCCTATACACGGAAGCAAGAATGTGGAGCTCTCAGTTTAAATATTTCAACATACAATGGCTTTCATACATTCATAGGATGTCGACTGATATATTGGTGGCAGGAATGTCAAGTGTAGATGCAGGTGTCATAGATGACACCGCATCACGGTTTATTGCAAGTGAAGTCATCAATCATCATCAGGATAAATCTCAAATATGTCGATGTGTTATTCTTATAATTTTCCTTGGGGCTATGATGGCATGGTTCTTTCACTAGAGAAGAACCGATTATAATTTTTGGATGGTTCGCGATATAATACATGAATCTTCTAGAGGGTATAATTATTTTATGTTGTGTTATTTTGCCATTTTTCTGTTGGGTAAAAATTGTTTTTGTTTTTACTTCCTTGGGATCTAATACATGATAGATTAACATGGATATTTTTCAGAATAGTAAAAATAAAACTTAAAAACACGTCTGACACTCTATAGTAGGTATTCTATATAATCAAATAGCTAGGAAAAGCAGCTCAAAAATTCTATATAATTAACCATGTGCTCCATTCAACAATTGTATATAAATAACTCTAATTGATGTGTTGCATTCAACGCATTGCAATAGTACATAATAATGAAACCCACAATGTCAAATTCAAGTCAATTGTTCAATTCTCATGTAAAATTTTATCATAGTTTTCATCTATTTCATATCATCCCATCAATTACAAAACTTGCATTTTAAAGTCACATATAATCAGCTCAATCTGAAACAACATCAATACGAAGTGGCTCCAATAGGGCAGCACCTTCTCACCTGTTCATGAAGCTAATCTACATGTAGAAAGCTACAAAGGCTCAAGCTAACCAGACAAACAGTGACTTCCTACCACACTATTCTATTTGAGTTGTTCCACTGTATTCATTCAGGAATGTGGTCTCGATATCAAAAATTTTCTTATCAATGCCTAAAATATGATGAGCTCAGTGTTTCCAAAACAGATTGTAGTTGTTGCTTAAAAGTCACATGGAAATTTGTGGCTAATAAGTCACATAGCCATCCTAGTTAGTCTGCCTCTTAGTCATAATGGTTAATAGAATGCAGTGTCAAAATAATCTTAGAGATTTAATAGTGATTTTACATGTAATGGATAAAACCTAAAGAGGTATGTTGGTGGCCCCTTTGTCTTTTGCACAATCCATGAACATGAACATGAATATGGATTTCTACAACTCAGTGGCTTTGCAACAGTAGCAGCAACTAAAACATCCACAACAACAGCAATTTGCAGATAGACAATGGTGCAGTGGGTGTTGTCTTTATTTGGAGATGAAGACTGACCAAATTTGCGTATGGATTCAATGTATCAGTTGAAGATTAAATTACTTCTACTTATCATGTAGTATATATATGAATAAAGAAAGTGATGTTCTGAATTAACATTCTCCACAATCCAATCTCTGGAAGTAAATGGTTGAAGGTTGGAGATAAACTTGTCAGCTCAATCTCTTTACATATTTCATCAGATAATAAAGATAAAATTGTGCCAAACAAGCATTTGAATTCCCAAACCACTTTGATATCTTCGATTAATCTTCTCCACCATCGAATATTTCATTCTCCTCAAACACATTGGACCAAAGGATGGAGATAAAAATGTTGCAGTGAAATTTGAAATCACAAAATAGTTTGAGGCATTTTCAAAAAGCACGCCGATTCTGCTACTGAATGAAAATGTGCCTATGTATTATAGTACTATCAAGAAAATTTACTGTTTTCCAACATAACATTTGAAAGTAAACAATAAATATCCATTAACTGTATCATCGAATTCTTGATGTTCTCTTTTCATTTATATAGAAAAAATGAAGTACATGTACACACTTGCAGCTTATCAGAAGCTGCAATAATTTTAAGGTCTCCTAACCCTAGCTAGGGAAACCAATATAACCATAACAACAAAGTGCTTCACACTAGGAATCACATGTAACCAAAGCTGGCCACTCCACCATGAATCGATATGTCAGACAATAAACAAAAAGATGCAGTTTCTATCACAACTTTTTTCTGAAGCCAATTTCTGTGTTGTGTCCAACTTCTGTGATGTCAGTGACCCAATCATCTTCGGATAGAGGGGGAACCATTGAAGAATTTTTTTTGTTTGTAACATGACAATGAATTTTTCATCAGAGAAGATAATAAGATGACAAGTAATAAATGCATCATAA
Source organism: Pinus albicaulis (assembly GCA_034641835.2). NCBI lineage: Eukaryota > Viridiplantae > Streptophyta > Pinopsida > Pinales > Pinaceae > Pinus > Pinus albicaulis. The sequence goes on along the minus strand of CM076581.1, from coordinate 204,467,212 downwards.
TATACAGAAGATCAATTAAAAGTCTCATCCTAAGCACCTTGACTCATCTGATAAAAATATTTATAGTGTGTCTGTGAACATCCTTAATCTGAAATCACATTAATTGGACACTCCAACCCTGCAAACATTCCATCATTAAATTAAAAACATGAACAACAACCAGGGCTAATCGTTAGGAGCAAAGACAATGCAGACAAACATGGAAATTCACCAATTTTTGTGATGTCAGTGGCCCAATCCTGTTCTGGTCGAGGGGGGGGCCAATGAAGAACCATCTGTGTTTGTAATATGAACACACATTTTCCATCAGATAAAAAAATAACATGTCAACTAATAGATGCATCAGAATATATAATAGATCAATCAGCAATCTCGTCAAATGTAAGTTGACTCGTGATCAAAAGGTTGATTGTGGGTCTGTGTACATACTTCATCTGTAATCACATTGATCAGATGTCACGGCCCTGCAAACATTACATCACTACATTAAGCTAAAAGAAATAGCAAAGATCAAAGACATTGAAACAAACTTGAAAAATCGACAAAGCGATATAAACATAGCAACAAACTTGGAAGATCACGAATTTGATCTAAAGATACTGATATCGTCTCCATATAGAACTTAATTGGAACAGTAGAGGAAGCATTGTTGGAGGGAGGACGAACACGCCTATTGAGGTGTGGAAACTGAAATGGTTCATCTTCGGATGCAGAGACATTCAAATCAATATTCAAGGTGACATTCCTTTTCCTTTTTTTTTTTTTTTTTTTTGACAAATGAAATTCTTCTTCCTCTTCAAGGATGACTCATAAGCACTCAAATGACAGGTGAAGTCATAATCCATAATATTAAGATTATTAGCTTCATCCACAAATTTTTTAGCCAGATAAATCAACTGTTTTGTCTTTCTCACAGTAGAAGGAGGACTATTTCGAATCAGGCCTATATAACCAAATAACTCCTCTCTCAACACACCAAGTTCTTCAACATTGTCATCTTTAATATTGGTTGGGATAGTATCTGCAGGAAGGTTTGGCGCCTCTGTACTTATCTCAAAAGGGACATTCAAATGATTAGGTGTGGTATGAAGATATAATAAAAGGTCTAAATCCATAAAGGAGGAATGAAACCAATCTACCTTTATAGCATGCTTGCAAATGTTCCCTTGAATAGACCATGGACAATCGCAAGTGATAAAATTTCTACAATGAAAAAATGATAAGATATTACTTATCAGCTTTGCTTTGAATCCTTACCCAATAAGCATGAGATATTCTCTCATGAGGCCTGCAATCACTGTCTGGAATTCTTCTAGCCTTTTCCATTGATGATTCAAGCTGCATATCTTTCTTGTGGTTGTTATAATATCCTTCTTTTTTCAAAATTGTCTTGAGTCGATAACACAGCTCAACATTTTTTAGGAGAGTGTAGAATAGCCAATCCATTCTATGAGAAAATTTCTTTCACTTATTACATAGAAATGTTGACTTTAGGTAACCGTGGTATGATTCCACATCATTATTTGTCTCCTGGTTTACATGAGGAAAATCTCTGCAGCTTTTAACCCACATGCCCACATGGAAAGATTCAATTAGTAAATATAAGTTGTCCAACATAAATGAAAAACAAACAACACAAAAGGAATATTATGCAAACTTATGAATCTTGTCATCGGCAATCCAAGTCTTGTAGAAATAGTCCAAAAACTTCTGCTCAGTTTCATATTTGATGAAAAAATCATTGATTGCATCATCCAATTCATCAGTAAAACAATATTTCATGATATGGCCAAGTTCATTGAACATACATTTTTCTTTCTCTGAGCTGATAACCAACCGATTAACATTCTTGAGCCATGCCCTCCTTACATGCCAAATACACAAAATCACTTTACATTTTGTGATTCTCCTGTGACATTTAATTCATTTTTAGAAATTATTAAAATGAATACAATTTGAAATGTCAAATACGAATATTGATGTTACCTCAAAGCAATGATTTCAGCCATAGCATCATCAACCATGAAGGCATTGACCCTCCAATCGGGACGAGTCTGAAAACACCTAAGCATGAGGCTCTCTAGCCATACTTGTATATCTTGTGATGTATTACATGACATCACCACCTAGGCAACTGGTACCCCACTTTGTGGCTCGTCAAAGACCGCAAGCATGTACAACTGATATTGTCATTTTAAATTAGATGAAGTTAATTTTAACATAAATGATTTTATTGAAGCAATCATTGGAAAAAAACTCACCCCATATTTTTTTTGTACTGAATGTTGAGTCATTGGCTATCAAACTATTGTGGGATAACTTCACCATAGTTTCCAACATCCATTTTGTTTGTATTCCAGCTATAAAAGGGACATCCGAGCCATTGGGCTTCTGGTAGAAGAAGAAATCATCATGGTTTCAGCTATAGCATCATCAACCATGAAGGTGTTGACCCTCTAATCGGGACGAGTCCGAAAACACCTAAGCATGAGGCTCTCCAACCATACTTGTATATCTTGTGATGTATTACATGACATCACCACCCAGGCAACTGGTACCCCACTTTGTTGCTCATCAAAGACCGCAAGCGTGTACAACTGATATTGTCATTTTAAATGAAATGAAGTTAATTTTAACATAAATGATTTTATTGAAGCAATCATTGGAAAAAAACTCACCCCATATTTTTTTGTACTGAATGTTGAGTCCATGGCTATCAAACTATTGTGGGATAACTTGACCATAGTTTCCAACATCCATTTTGTTTGTATTCCAGCTATAAAAGGAATGTCCGTGCCATTGGGATTCTGGTAGAAGAAGAAATCATCCTGGTTTCTTTGATACCAAAGATTCACACTCATTTCATCTTTTCTATGCAACTGATAACTTTATTTCATTAGATGATTATAAATGTTTACAACGTCTTTTCTATGTAAGAAGAAATCCCTATCTCTGGATGTAGCATCTATGTCAAGATATTTCTTTATATGTATTTTACAAACAGAGTCAATTGGAAGTTCAAGAAAATAACAGATTTCTAAATAATAAATCATGTCCTTCAAAAGTCTTGGCTTTCTCTCAGTAACATCATCACTTAAAGTGTTGTCTTTACCATGACAAGGCCATCCTTGCCCATCTTCGTGATCATACTGATTGTATGTTATTATTGCTATGTTGGGATCTTGAACCATAATCTTTACAATGAAATGGCATTGACATCACCTCTTTTTGGCAAATGCCTTCCTTCATTTGTTTTTCCATTCTTCTCTCTTGTCAGTTGGACCATATGAGCAATGATAACTACAAAATAAATTACAGGAATGTCACCAAATCTGGTAAATATAAAGCATAATTAATATCAACATCTAAACAATGTACTTTTGAAATATTTACAGCTCATACTGTAAGGCTCTTGCACTCGAGGGTTTGCTTTGTTTACACAGGAAGGAACATGGAGCATCTAGATTCGATTCCTCTCCTTTTTTAAAATCATCAACTCTTTCTTTGGTAATTTTTGCAACACGGTCAATATTCATGTATTCTTTGTAGATTTCAGCCCAAGCTAAATCTTTACTAGAAAAAATGAGTTTGTCTTTTGGGTCTTGCACCTCAAGAGCCATGATTGACTTCCATTTCTTTTCCATGCTGGATGACTGTCTGCAAAAATATGTGCAAAGATATCAGGGAGCTGGAAATGATGAGAAGGTGATTTGTACATATACAAGAAGAAATATAGTAATTGCATCTCCATGAAATGATGTAGTGGAAAATTATTTCTAGTACTCCTGTAGGTGCTGGAAAATCGTTTTCCAAGGTGTTGGAAAATCAATTTCCAGCACCTGTAGGTGCTGGGAAATCAATTTCTAAGGTGCCAGAAAATCATTTTCCAAGGATCTGGAGCACTAGTATTGCTGTAGGTGCTGGAAAATCAATTTCCAAGGTGCTGAAAACTCATTTTCCAAGGTGTTGGAGCACTAGTACTGCTGTAGGTGCTGTAAAATCAATTTCCAAGGTGATGGAAAATCATTTTCCAAGGTGCTAGAGCACTAGCACTTCTGTAGGTGCTGGAGCACTAGTACTATTGTAAGCGCTGGAAAATCAATTTCCAAGGTGCTGGAAAATCATTTTCCAAGGTGCTAGAGCACTATTACTGTTGTAGGTGCTGGAAAATCATTTTCCAAGGTGCTTGAAAATCATTTTACAAGTTTTTGGAGCACTAGTACTGTTGTAGGTGTTGGAAAATAAATTTCCAAGGTGCTGGAAAATCATTTTCCAAGGTGCTAGAGCACTAGTACTTTTGTAGGTGATAGAAAATCAATTTCCAAGGTGCTGGAAAATCAATTCTCTTCAGTAGTACATCTCGATTTGAAAACATTTGAAAACTCTGTTAGTATAATATCATTCTCTTCCATTCATATATGACACCATCAACCTCAACTTCAAAGAAATATTCTTTTTCATGTGCACAGAACACTAATTAATATCAAAATATTTCATTTGACCTTAGTTCTTTTTCCAATCACAAATTTCAACACATTGGACGCACATCAACAATAACATGCACATATCACTCTCTATATGAAAAATGTACCCTTTCCTTTATATGCACATATATGGTGCAGTAATCATTTAGTCAGATATGCACACTATCAAATTTACATTGAATTTTTTTTTAGTTTTGACTATGCACAATATTTCTATTATTTGGTCTCTCTACTCTTTTCTGAACATGTAATTAAAAAACATTAAATAATCAAGAAAATACAATGTTATGACTCAAAAAAATATTAAACAATTAGTAAACAAGAGTCTCCACAGAGACCAACCAGAAGCAATGTTGGAACATTTGTGCAATGGAGATATGAACACCCAAGTCAATAGAACTAAGTCTCACCTATTGAATCAAATCACATCTTTCATTCTAATCACATACTAACTAAACACACAATAGTCTACATCCACCCATTTAACAGCAATGTCCAAATCGACATTAACAATGAAATTAAACATACAACAGCAATGTCCACCCATTTATTAACATGATCCACTTAACAACATTCCTATATATCTCATTCATAGATTAAGAAAATATAATCACTTTTGGAATTGGTTGAAACGGGTATGCCACTATGAGAACTAGAACATTACCCATTTCATTAACAAACCTTACCCATTTCATTACCCATTTAACAAACATTACCCATTTCATTAACAACAATGTCCACCCATTTATTAACATGATCCACTTAACAACATTCCTATATATCTCATTCATAGATTAAGAAAATATAATCACTTTTGGAATTGGTTGAAATGGGTAACCCACTATGAGAACTAGAACATTACCCATTTCATTAACAAACCTTACCCATTTCATTACCCATTTAACAAACATTACCCATTTCATTAACAGCAACGTCAACACATTTATTAACATGATCCACTTAACAACATTCCTATATATCTCATTCATAGATTAAGAAAATATAATCACTTTTGGAATTGGTTGAAATGGGTAACCCACTACGAGAACTAGAACATTACCCATTTCATTACCCATATATCACAACGACTTCATATTCTCATGTCGATCACCCTCAAGTGCAAAAAAATCATGAATAATCCTACAAATTTATAAGCCCTTTTCTCGTTGATTACCATGGGGAAAACCATAGATATGTTGATGGTATAAGGTTACAATCCCAAAATTGAAATTATAACAGTTCATAGGATGTGATGTGGGTCTGACCGGTTCTTGACCACCTTCATCACTTTTTCTCGACGTGGTTGGGATTGGTCCTTATGGAGGTCCACATTAGGTGCGGATGTCCTACACCGCTCCTACATGCTCCAAAGTGCCTTTTCTTTAACACCACCTCATCAACTGCTATATTTTTGAACTTTTTATGCTATTTTTCATTTCATAGGAAGCCCTGCATACTGTGTTTCTGAGGACGGTGTTTGACTGTGTTTCTAAGGACATATGTTTGACGGTGTTTGCTTTTCCTTCTGTTTGACGGTGTTTTCTTTTCTTTTTGTCTGGGAAATTGCAGCAGCTCTCATAAGCAGGTGAATATTTATTCTCTAAGGTTTTGATCAAGAATAGTATATGAATAGTTAATGAATAGTCTGCCTTGCAATGGCTTATGTAGATTAAGTTCAAGAATAGTTAATGAATAGTTAATGATGAGTCTGCCTTGCAATGATAAATTGATCCTACAATGCAACAAACTTGATATGTATTTTAGGCTCTTGTATGAAGGTGTTGATCCTATTCTAAGCTAAAGCTTGCAGTGGTAAAAATTCCAGTAGTTAGGGCACTCTGTCTATTGCAATAAAAAATATATTTGTGTATAATCTAAGCATCTCAAGATTCTGGCCCTTACTCTAGAATGATTCGTGTCATATTTATTAATTCGGTTATATACATATACTTCCTTAACTGAGTCACAACTACACCATATCCATATTTTAATCTGTAGATTTACAGTCTTACCTCATTGAAGACGACAACTGGACATTAAAGACCACACCAGATTCATATTTACTCTATAAATTTACAGTCTTGCCTCATTGAATATGAGAACTGGACAAAAATACTCTAGTTCCACTGACATTTCACTTAGGATAAAGTTCATCAAAAGTTGGTTAAAAGGTAGTTCATGTCATGGTATTAATTTATTAATATAACTGTGCATATGAGGCCCAGGGCCTGATTTGAAAAACTCCCTTATACCATTATAACAAAATTTCTGTTAAAAATAACACAAGTTCATGCTATAAAATAGAGTAGACGAACGCTTCCTAGATAGGATAGGCTATTATGTTTCGAATAGATAAATTGTGCACAAACATTACACCTAGGCGCACACGACCAGTAAAACTCTTGGCTATGGAATAAAAGAAATGCACTAACAAAAGTACTTCGAGTTGCCCTGAAAAGGAGCAGGGATACAAAATTTTCAATAGAAGAAATTAAGTAAATCATAATAATGTAGATGCTGTACCTCGGCATATACAATATGTTTATTGCAGATTACCTAAATCAACAATACTAATTTCACAAAACAAGCGAAAGACATAATGCAGTTACATAGCCAAGAAGAGCATTCATAATGGCTTGAGCTAGAACATCAAGGGAACCGAGAGATATCGAACAACATGCTAATGCACACAAGCATAATATACTATTTAAAATTTAATTAAAGGATATAAAATAATTGTGATAAAATAGAGGAATCACAGTAAGATAACTATGTTTGTAATATGAGCGTTACTACAGTGAAACTCCAAAACGGATGACAGGGAAACATATTCATGTATTATACTATCTAAAAGATAACAATAAGATAATTACAAAAAGATGCTGCTACTAATTGCCAAAACATAACCAAGAATCTCATGTAAAAGGAATGTCTAGAAACATAGAATTCAATTCCCCAGCCAAAATCCAAGGCATGGAAGTTCGGAGTAACATAGGAACATTTACATGACCTTGACAGTGTGTTGTTGATAGTGATCTTACATGGAAGTGGTGATATAATATTGTAGTGAACTAGTTGCATGATGGTGACACCCCCACTAAATTATAGACTATAAGTAAACCTAGTAGTAACCCTTGATGGAAATGAATATAAGAACTCCTAGATTGACAATATTAGAGGCTTGTTGAACCTTATGACAATGAACTTTGCAATATAACCTGTGATCTCTCTCTCTATTGATTAAGCAAATTGTTTGCAACATGGTCAATGTTCATTTGTTAGTAGATTGACAACTCTATGTGATTAGAATGACATTGGCAGTGAGCTTTGTGATATGCCAGTCACCTTGATATAGTTCAATAACCCTTTAAACTTGATAGCAACGATCATGCAAAATGATAGTGAATGGCAGTGAATTTTCTTATATGACATAATGAAAGTAACAGATAGACACATGGCTTATGTAGATTGCAATTGAATTAATGTATTTGATTGAGATAACATGTGAGAATTCTTGGTGATGGTTCCTTTGTTTACCATTTGATAGGAAGAGTTGCATACTGTGTTTCTCAAGGCTTCTCCTTTTCGTCACCATCTTGTTTGTCTGGGAAACTGCAGCAGCTCTCATAAGCAGGTGAATTTTATTCTCTAAGGTTTTGGATATCAATACATGGGTGTGACAGGTTTGGTCTTAAATTTTGTAGGTCACATTTGTTAACCTTCATAAAGTTTTGATACCAGTCTTAATGCTCTGCTTTTGTTTAGCTCTTGATAACTTCTATGGTAGATTGAAATTGAATTAATGTATTTGATTGAGATAACATGTGAGAATTCTTGGTGATGGTTCCTTTGTTTACCATTTTATAGGAAGAGTTGCATACTGTGTTTCTGAGGGCTTCTCCTTTTGGTCACCATCTTGTTTCTCTGGGAAACTGCAGTAGCTCTCAGAAGCAGGTGAATATTTATTCTCTAAAGTTTTGGATATCAATACATGGGTGTGATAGGTTTGGTCTAAAATTTTTTAGGTCACATTTTTTAACCTTGATAATGTTTTGATAGCAGTATTAATGCTCTGATTTTGTTTATCTCTTGATAACTTCTAGGGTAGATTGCAATTGAATTAATGTATTTGATTGAGATAACATGTGAGAAAATGGCATCAACATTGAGATATGGTAAATGGCATCAATAGAGGACCTATAACACAACCTACTCATTTATGTCATAACTAATTATCATCATGGCTATGGGTGTGTGATGGGAGGTTATACCACCCCTCTCCACCCCTTATACTCTCAATTTCCATGAATTCCTAAAATTGCTCCACATGCCACAACACACACTTATTGCTATCCATTAACTCCATGTGTTGTGTGCTTCTTACCTCACCTTATTCTCAACCTAAAACCCCATACAAAGCCTTTTTATCCAATTTCTAAAGTATAAGATAATTTTTTCAAAGCAGGGATGGGAATGCTTCTAGACCTATCCATACATTAAGCATATTTCTTTTGGACACCCCTTCATTGGCCAACCAATCTAAAAAAGAGTTACCCATTGCTTTTATATGGGAGGGGGCTATATATTTTCTATGTCAATTCTACTTTCATAGACCCATTTTGACTCATTTACTTGATATATTTTTTTGGGCTAAAACCATAAATGATTTTTTCCATAGTTATTATAAGAAGTTAAGGGTTTCCTTTGACGACCAAGTTGGAAAAGAAATTTTGGTTCACTATTTTATATCCTCTGATAAGACTTGTTGTTCAACCCCATTATTTGAGTTGCGACCTAATTGTTTTACAAACATGGAATCTATATTTTCTATCCTATCCCCTAAATATCCTTCCTGTACTTGACAGTCCTAAGTTTCCCTTTGATGCCCCATCAAAGTTAAGATTTATGTGATATAGTGGAGGCAGAGACCAATTTTGCAGGGTTAGATCCCTCTACCTTGACTTGTTTGTGGTTTGATTTAGTTGCATCTACTTAGCTTCCAATTATGAAATATGAAAAATTCAACACTTGAGGGTTCCCACAACTTCCCACTAGGGAATATTATTATCTATACAAACTTGAGCTTTGAAAATTTTCCTTAAATTTGGTTTCTACATAAATGATACCATAATAAAATTTCCCCAAAAAGGTTCAATATCAACCGTATTACTAATTATATTCTCTATCATACATTCATTTTACATACTACCAAGAAATGCACATTTGCACATAACGATAAAAGCATGGTAAACATATATAAACTCATTAACCATGTACAAGTGTAAATACATTAATTTATCATAGTAGACAACATATAAACATAATTAGAAACACTTATATTTTAAATGAAACACCAACTGGATGCATACCTCAGGCATTCCTCCTAGCCGTAGACCATTCTACTCATAATCTCTTGGTCGTGAGTCACCTTTGAGTTGTGTTTATGACTCCATGAGGGAAAAATGGTTTCCTAAAGCCAAATAAGGTCCATAGTCACACCAACAATGTAACAATCCAAAGTACCAAACTGCAATAGCCTCCAATCTATAGTATCTTATACTCCATAAGTCTAACCCAAGGTAGTGCACCCCCTTCTTAGCACTCACAGTCCTTCAAGTTGTGCCACTATCATTTAAGGGCTCAATCACATGTTTTCCAAGGAGTTTGAGAGATTTGTGGATCTATGATTTCCAATTACTTTGAAGAGTCTCAAAGTACCTTATAGGCCTCACACCAGGGAACCATGTCCCTACACTTCTCCCTCGAAGGCTCTAGCCTAACCCAAGGAAACCTAATGAGAAGTGTTCACATAGATCTCTGGACATTGAAATGAATGAAATTCGTTTACTCAACTCTTGGTACAGTAGGATTTTCATTTTCTTGAAAGTGATTGGTCCATCAGGGGCCAGTCACAAACTAGTCTGCTTTTGCAGATGAGCCAACCCAGGATTTTCATTTTCTTGAAAGTGATTGGTCCATTAGGAGTCAGCCACAAACCAGCCTGCTTTTGCAGACAAACCAACCCAAAAATGAATGAAGGGTGACATTGTGCACATGCCTCTAGGGGATTAGAATGTTGACAGATAGCTTGAAATGCCACCATCTACGCCTTTGAACTATAACCTAGTAGACAACAAACAAAATGGGTTGAATTTGAAAATTTCTCACAATGTGATCATCAGTAAAGTGCACTACTTTTGGAGATAGTAATGACAATGCATATTCATAATTCATTTTAGCATAGTTACATTTTAATGGCTTTGGGGAAGAGAAAAGACAGCTTTCAAAAATTTCATAAGTAATAAAAGGTTCAAATGCCAGGGAATTTTCCTTGAGTCTATTTTTTACGTTAATAAGTTTACCTAATTGGGGCATCTGAAAATTTGACTATTCAAAAATTGATATAGAAAATTTGGGTATAAAATCCTGCACTTGAAGTGGAGGAGAGGTCTGTAAATATTATCACTTTAAGTTATTGAATTTTAAGCATTGTTTTGATGTCAAGCTATGTTATTACCAGCGCTATTATTAACTTTAAGATCATCACTTTAATTAATAAGCAAGAAAAAACTTTTGTTCATTTGAAAAAACAAAGCATACATGAGTGGGAATAATTATGTATCAAAATTGATTCCGTTATGATCCAATTTATACAAATGACAGCATGCAATACATTTTTGAAAATTTTCCTGTAGGCACTAGAAAATCATTTTCCAGCTCCTACAGGAAAAAAATTCCAACATTTTGGAACTTTTAATTTTTTTATAAATTGTTTCTTAATTTGATTACAAAATACTTAATATGTAACGCAATTAAGTAATAAATGTAACAAAAATTATAAAAACTCAAAATGGTTTAAAGAATAAAATGAAAAACAAATTCCAACATTGATGAAGAGGATATATAAACATTCAAAAATATTTACATTGCTAATATATGAAGACTACAATATTTGAAGAACTTATGTATCTGAGGGACGAGGATAGGCCCTCTAGTTTAATATTTCAGCTTAGTAGTCTGTAATTCCCTTTACTTTTCCATTTGCTAGATAATTAAAAATGGTTTCCTAAAGCCAACTAAGGTCCATAGTCGAACCAACAATGTAACAATCCAAAGTACCAAACTGCAATAGCCTCCAATCTATAGTATCTCATACTCCATTAGTGTAACCCAAGATAGTGAACCCCCTTCTTAGAAATCACAGTCCTTCAAGTTGTGCCACTACCATTTAAGGGCTCAATCACATGTTTTCCAAGGATTTTGAGAGATTTGTGGATCTATGATTTCCAATCTCTCTAAATTTCACACAAAACACATCACATCAAATTTATTTTTTACTCTTTCACAACTACCAAAAAGAAATGGAGTACCTTAGTTTCTTCAAACTTCAAATCTAAACTTTACATTGAGATTATGGAATGTAATGAAATATCTATATCAACACTAGCACATAAGATCTACCATGACTAAGATCTGCCATATAATCATGCTTATTTTAACCACCTCCTCCTTGGGAGGCTTGTAGTAGAGGTCATATAACTCCCTAGAGTGCCCCTTTTGAAAGGAATTTGATATGCATTTGTAAATTGTGAAAACTATCATTGCACTGGTATTTTATAATAAAAACTTACTATTTGGATCAATAACCTATAATTATTCTATAACCATGCTTAGATCACAATTAGATCTGCTCACGAGGTGTTTATTTGTTTTAGTTTGTTTGTTTGGAATGTAATATTATCGGGTAGAGTTAATGCACATTATGACTGTCTTGTTGCATTAGTTAAACTATATTTCTGATAACTACTCATGTTTTTGTGACATATGGGCAAGAGTGGGCATATATATTGTTATGAGCTAGATGGAGCTTGTGCATTCGAAATATATGGTGCTGATGAATTTCCATATTTCAGCGAAGCAGGATGGTTGCCCATCATTAAGTTGTTCAATGGGCATAAAATGGAACATTCTTCTTATTTCGTTGATAATTTTGATGGTAACAACACGAAGGTTGAGGGGCTATTCTTTCCTGTAACAGAGGAAAGCATTGAAAACGCAACAAACACAGCAACTGAGGGAGAAAGGTGGTTCAAAAGGAAACCAATACAAGGTGTAAACCTGAATTTCTTCCTAAAATACAATTGTCATGACCCTTGCTGGAGCGTTGGGATCCACTCTCGCATTTTAAAACAAGAGTGGGAAAAACCAATGTGGAAGACTCAGCTTTATTTCACATGTGATGGGAATTTTTATAAGGTCTTCCTTTATCACATGAGATTTTTGGTACACATGGTCGGGTTCAATAAGATGAATCTCCCTTATTTCTTGCATCAGAGCTTAATAAAAATGGTTGCCTGTACAAGAAAAAGGAAGATTTTATATCCCCATGATGTCTACTAGCATGGCCTCATTCAGATCCTGTACCTTCATGCTTTAAAGAAGCAAGCACAATATTCAAGTGAGAGGGTAATTCCACAGCCACTTCCTAGAAAACATAGGAAGGAACGAGCTTTACCTACAGAGGTCGAGAGCAGTCATCAAGCTACTGCAAAAGCCGTTGACAACCCTAGCAGGAGGCATAGATGATAGCAAACAAAATTTGAAGAGAACAATAAAGATGAAACAATTGCAGAAATTCAGCATGCAACAGAATATTGTAAGAGGCCACGAACAAGGCCTACAAACAAATTGGGGTTGGGGTTGAAAGGCAAGTTAAATCCCAAAATGAAGGAACCAATTGTGATTATTGATGAGCTTCCAGTAGAAAGTGAAAACAAATCGCAAACAGTTCAAAAAAAGGGTAAAAGAGGGAGGAGGGCAGTGGCCGGCAACAACCCCCTCAAAATCCTTGCAAATTAGCACAGTTTGCTGAAATCTGAAAGATGTGAAGATTGGACTTTTACAAATGCAAATTTCCAGAATTTCATGATTTCCTGGATTGAATTTTTGAAAAAACTTCTCTATATTCTTAGGTAGATCATGAGATTGGATTGGTAGTGAAAAAATACCTAATGTTAACCGATGCCTTCTTTGATTTTGAACACTAGCCATGATTCTAGGTGGTGACTGTCTTGGACTGATTTTGGGATAATTTCATGGAAATTGTCTTTGACTAGATTTATGAGAATTTTTAGGACTACTCTTACATGATTCCTTTAGAAAACCTTGAATATATTGTGGATTCATCCAAACTTAACCTTATGATTCTATAATGTACGATAAATGTTCCCAATGGAAAAGCCATGGTCTATAAATCTGATTGTAATTGCTTATATTCAGTTTGTAGTTTTGTTTCCTTTCAATATTTTTAATCACCACTGAAATCTGGCATTTAAAGCATAAAATATAGAGCTGTTATTGAAGTGACATTGGACAGCCAACTCAAAAATATATTTGAGGGCTACATACTCCGATCCAAGAGCCAACTTATGGCCTAAAGCAGGGAGGTTTTAAAGCCTTCAGCATATGCCTTGGAAATGTTCTCTGGCCAGAAACATCTTGAGGAACAACACTTATAAACCAAGAAAATAAATAGCCTAACATTGAATACAAAACTGCCTTCAAAGAGTGAATACCTATATACACTCAAATTTAATGGAAACCTTGAGTGCTACTTTGCAGCCTATTTGAACGTCAAATTGACATATTAGACACCTTCTTTTGTGGGACAGGGGATCTCCTCTATCCAATGATTTGACTAGTTAATCTATAGAGGTGTATAGGCTCTACCCTTCCTAATTCAACCAAATGACCTCCAACGAGGAAACACATGTTCTTAACTGTTAGGATCACTCGAGCTATAAAATTTCATGCACACTGAGAGATGGGCTCTTCCTTTGTATGATGTGGGTTAAATGAGCCTCTCCTACCAACAAAAGGCATTCACTTATCCTAAAAGATAACATATAAGATACCTATCTAGGGGCACTGAAAGAGACTATTCTCAACAACATTTAGTCCTCTAGGTCATGACCATGATGGTGGAAACAGAGTCAGTGCTCAAAGGGCCATGCCTCCACCAACCACGTTAACAAAACACGGCAGTGAAGGGAAATGATTCAAATGGCAATATGAAACCCCTAACCTATGAAATTTATGGGTGGCATAAGGTAATTGCATCCCTCAAGCATAGACCAATTAATCTATGAACAATACGAAACCAAAAGGAAACCATACCTGACAAAGAAGAAATGTAGAAGCCTCCTTGTGTTGTTACAAGAAAACCACTTCTCTAATACTAATCTACAGACAATGGCCACACAAATTCTCTGTGAAAATGAAAGAGGGTTTCACAGTCTGTGCGGAACCATGGATTCCATGAAGAAATGACTTCAACAAGAAGCTATATAGAACAAGGGCAGAGAGGAAAGTGTTCCATCCACCCCCTACAAACATACCATCTATTAAAACTTGCACAATGTTAGTCTCTGGTCCTCTCTTCAACACATTTTTCTCCTGAAAATCACCTCCAAAAACTCCAAGGAATCAGTCATATCATATGCCCTGCCGACGCCACCAATCACAAAACAATAGAACAACCATAATAATTCCAATAAAATATTGTTTAATACTTGTTTTTCAAAATCTTGACAAACCTATAGCCAAAATCCTCAAAGTTTTGTAAGGTGGGGTAAAACACTGAAAAACCACCATGGTCGAAGATATAGTCTCTACCGTAAGGACTGATAACTCTTCACACAGGAAAAATGAAAATTGTACTTTTTCTAATCCATGAATGTCATCTCCAATGGAGCTCTACTTCCAAATTCAGGTTGTAAACCTGACACATAAAAAGATCATCTTGGTTTTACCTTATTGATAATTGAAGAAGCATTCTCCAGTGTGGAGTCTTAATCATTACATTGCACATACTTGTGGATCCTATATGAAGCCAGGAATAAGAAGCGGCTACAAAACAAAATTCCAAACTTTTCATACTCTTCTAGTAGTTCTCTTGAGTTCTTTAAGAATTCACCTAGAGAAATGTCTCAACAAAACTCCAAACTTTCAATCCTCTTCCAGTAGTTCTCTTGATTTCTTTAACAATTCACATAGAGGAATGGCTCAAAGGACACTCTATGCTTATTAGGCATTCATGTTCTCACAGTGGCTTGAAGGGTATGGTCTTTTCTTGGTATCTCCTTAGATGTTTTCCTTTGCCTAAGATCCAACAAAATCATGTGCAATGGTCCATCTAACCGGGTGAACCTCAACATAATACTATTTTGTATGCCCTGCAACTGTTAGATGCTCACCCTGTAGCTTAGTTTAGAGGATGGAAGATCATATATTGTGGAGGACTTGGTGGTGGGTATGGTGGTTTAACATTGTTGCCTTCAAATATTCTTTCCAAAAAAATGGGATTGATACTTCCCTTTAAAATATCAAATAACTAAAAATTGGGGTTACTTTCAGAAGAAAAATAAAATTCACTGAGTTTATATTTCCTAATTTTCTTACCATGGGTAGGAATAATAAATTGAATTGGGTACTAGGCTAATTTATTTATTTATGTCTTTCTAAGCACTGTAGAAGTTTGTGACTCTGCAATAGAAGGTTTGGGAAGTAATTTTTCATCAGAAAGAATTGAAATCATAAATTCATCTTCTGTAGTGATAATTTGTTTACTTTCTGATTTGTTGTCTTCAATATCTAGTAGATATAATTGTGGTACATCTTTGAGACGTTTCCTGTGGCAGGGGACTATCCCAAGGGCATCTCCTACAAAACAGAGACACGAGGAAGTTCCCCCACCCCCAACAAAACCATGAAAAAAATTGCAATTCATTTGTGATTAGTAATTTTGAGTGGAACAACATTTCAATCCTAAGTGATGATTTTATTTCTGATATTGTTTGTACTGTAACTTCAATACTTGTAGTATTATGTTTATGAAACATTTTCAATTTTTTTTCTTGTGTTTATAAAATGTAATATTGTGATATTCCCATTACAATGTCACAAAATCATGATGTTTTGATTTTATAATTGACATACCCCATTGAAATCACATGTTCCATCCCCCAGAAGTTGGGGTATCTCTCAAATCATCCCCAAAGCTTGTTCCCTCATCACTAAAATTTTGCAAGACAAACATAAATTAAATTAAAAAATGGAGTCTGTGAAGCCACAAAAACCACTGGATCAGGGAGAAGCAATTGAACTAATGTAACCAGATTAATCTCCAACCAATCACCATTAAATAGGATATCATCTATCATTGGTTGAAAAGCACATTTATGGAATTGTCATGAAAGGTCTCTAATATGGTGGATGTTCAACACCTTATGTATAGTACCAGATTGGTCAAGAGTTTGCAGTTTGAATCTCTAAAATATTATAACCTACGAATCTGGAGGAGTTCCCCTTAATCCAAGCAAACTTTACAAATGCAACAGCGAAAATTAAATTAATTGAACATTAAATTTTCTCTATAATCTCACTCTGAACAAAGGAGCTCTCTAAAGAAAGGACGTAAAATAACGAGTCACAACAATGCAAAAAAATCAACACACGATAATTAAGCCATATACAATATACAATTAAGCCAATGCAAAAACATCAATAGTGTGTTTACGAGTCACAACAATGCAAAAACATCAACATGACGAGACACAGATAAATTCTTTGATAATAACGTATAGAAATTTCATGATTACTAGGAGGCAATGCAGTTGCTCCACTCCGAATAATGGATTCCACTGCTCCCTATAAACCCTGGCAACTGACGCGCGATCGATGAAAATGAAAACTAATAATGAAAATGCGGGGAAAATGAAAACCCAGCATTAATGTCGAGAGGTGGCCGGGGGTCGTGGGGGTGGCGGGTGGGGGAGGAGCGGCCCAAGCAGGAGGAGTGGCGGAGGAGGTGCGAGGGGTGGGGTCCGCTAACATTGGAGTTCCATTGTCATTGGGCCCTTCGCTAATGTTTCCATCACCGTTGTGCCATCATCGAGCGCGGGGTCCACATCGTGCCGGAGGGAGGGGTGGTCGCCAGAGCTGGGCGATTGGGAGCTGCCACATCAGCTCCCGATTCGTAGATCAAAAGACTCCTCCTTTCTCAAATCTTGAGAGCCGTTCTAGTGCAACAAAGCCTTTTTCATGATAAGGATACCTGAAAGTACTGCATAAAAGAGTACATTCGAAAATTTGGGTAATTTTTTATCATCATGGAAATTAACATTATATTTAAGATTTCCATGTGGTTAGACTGTGAGAGTATGATTCTATCTTAATCTTTCTCGTAGAATATGCATTGCATGTCATCCTTATTTTATTTCATTAATCTTTTTGCAACCTTGCCCTAGCCCTTTTCCAATCTTGTCCCCCAGTGTCATGTACATCTTTACTTCCTGGGCAGTGATGAAAATTCTAGTCTATCTTCCTTTTGTTTCTTTATGTCTCATTGGTAATGCTTGATGCTGATAATTATCATGGAGAAGGTGGATAAAGGGAGGCATCTTCTAATGACGCTCATAAAGGAGAGGGTGGACAAAGGAAGCCAAAGTTGCACTTAAATTTAAATTTAAGATCTGGACAAAGTTTAAAATTAAATCTATCGAAATGCCAAACGAACTTTACATATATTTTTTAAAGGTAGTTTTACATATTTTAATTTGAATTTAAATTTAAATTCTATACAAAATAAAATTCTTTAATTCTTTAATTTGAATTTGAATTTAAATTTAAATTTAAATTTAAATGGTCTACAAAATCAAATTTAAATTTGAGTGTTTTAAAAGTGTCGTATTGTTTTGCTAACTTTGATACATCAAGCGATACGAATATCGGATTTTACCATCATGAATTGCACTGCACTATAGGGAGCTTTTAAACTATTCTCATTTTATTTCCCTGATCATTCCACCGAATTTTAATCCATTGTATGTGTGTCCCCTTCTTTTCCTCTGCTCCCAAACCATTTCTCCATTGTATCTGCGTCTGTGTGAGCCACAGACCTTTTGGTTTCTTCCCTTTTAACAATTTTCCATAGCATTCTGCCTCAAAGATACTACCTAATAACACTTGATAAATGAGGACGAGCGTACACGAGAAGGTTTGGAGTAGTTAACATTATGTTTTTGTTTACGTTTTCAATATAGGGATAGTTTTATGAAATCATTTGTTTAATTCCTCTGATATTTGCCTCTTCTCGCTCTTTCTATGCACTGTTCTACTATGTCTTGTAAGATACATTGCATGTTATCAATATCTCTCACTAATATTTCCTTCTTCTTTTTCACCCAGTGATTTTTCCCTCGCCTCTGTCTTTTCTTACAAGATACATTGCATATTATCAATATCTCTCACTAATATTTCCCTCTTCTTTTTCCACCCACTAATCTTTCCCTCACCTTTATCTTTTCTTACAAGATACATTGCATATTATCAATATTCCTCACTAATATTTCCTCTTCCTTTTCCACCCCCACTGATCTTTCTCACCTTTGTCTTTTCTTACATATGTAGGTTTACCTCTGTGTTTTCTTACATATGTAGGTTTATATTGAAAATCTCATGTAGATTTACATATATAGGGTTGTGGAAATCTTATGTAGGTTTATTTGAAAACATTGCAATGTAAAATTTTCTTGATTATACGAAATTTTTTTGGTTATACAAATCTATGTAAAATGAAAAAAAAAAAATAAACATATTGTCCATTCTCTAACCTTGATTGTCCATTCTCTAAGCCATCAAGGTTAGAGAATGGGCCATCAGGGTTATAAAATGACATAAAAAGTTTTATAAAACAGTATGTTATTTTGCAATTATTATTTATACAATTTTAAAAGATACCGTGATTTTAATAACTTAAAGCAACTTTAAAAGTGATTTCTTTTTATTTATTTGGAAACTTCAATGAAAAAATTGATTATCTAATATATTTATTTCCGTAATAATTAGAATACTAATGTAATGTTATAAGTTAAATTATTTAAATTATATTTTAAATAATCATTTGAAATTTAATTTTAGTCTATAAAATTATTTAAATTATTTTTTAAATAATCATTTGAAATGTAATTTGGGTGGTTTTTTGAGCAGTATGTGATAAAACTTTACAAAATCAAAATATTATATTCATTTATTTGAAATAACTTTTATAGAATTTGTGAATTAGCCATGACAAGTATGGCATTCAGATTTACTTTTTTATTTTGTATTGTATTTCAATATGAGATTCATATTTACCTTTTTATTTTTTATTTCATGATCATTTCCATACCTTTCTATAAAGCGAAAATCTAGACTTTGTTGTTAGCTGCAATTCTAATAACCAATTAAACCCAGATAACCATTTTTCAAATAAAATACCTATTAAAATCTATCCCTTTCCAACCTAACATCTTCCTAATAACCAATTAAACCCAGATAAACGTTTTTCAAATAAAAGATCCTATTAAAATTCATTCCTTTCCAACCTCCCATCTTCCTGGAAAAATAAAACCACCATCATTATTTAATAATAAATAACGAAACGAACAATGAGAGCAACCGAATGTAGAGCATACAAATTTCATGATTGATCATATGGTAAAAAAAAGTTGACAAAACTGAAAAATAATAAGAGAACTAAATAATTATTATAAAAAAATCTTAAACGCGTACAAAGTTAAAATTTAAATTCCAAGAAATGAAAAGAAAAATAAATTCATAATCATTTTAAAGTTCGACGTTCTCTCCCAACGATAAAAATCCATTATTTTTCTCATTTAAATTTACCTTTCCTTTCATGTATGACCGTTAGTTCAAATTTATCCGATTCAGAGAAACTACGAACAAATTTGAATTTTGGTATTGTATAGAATGTTAAACTTATATTTCAATTTGTTAGACCTTGCCATTGCATTGTCAAAGTCAAATTCAATTACACATCAAATTTAATAAAATCTAAGTTTATTTTTAAAATCTGAATTCACTTTATACATTACAAAATTATTTAGTATAAAAAATTATTTAGTAATTCAAATATATTGAATTTGTTTCAATCATTTAACTTAGTTAACATAGCATCACTTATCAAATTTAATTTAATTTAAATTTTACAAGAAACGTGAAATTGAATTTCCACATACACATAACATTGACTATTAAATAGTTTGAGCATAGAAAATTTCTCAAAATATACATACCTATAAAATATAAATTGGCAAATTTTGCATAAGCATTATAAACCAGTTTTTAATATAAACCATTTTTTAAAACTCTATTTTAACAAATATGTTTTTTTTAATATAATAATTTAGAGTTTTATTGAATTGAGCTACTGAAGTTCAACAAATCTTTTTCATTAATTGATAAAGATGTAGAATTATTCTTTTGGTTCTAATCGAAACGAAGGGCTTAACATTACTTTTAGCTCTTTAAAAATTATGACTATGACAAATAACCAAAGTTTTATTTTTTAGTCATCGATGATAGTCTTTGCCATCCAATGAAACATTTTACCATTTTATTGTCCTCATATCCAGGGGATAAGATATATTTCATAAATGGTGATCTTAAAAATCTTGCCATAAGGTGAAGAACACATATCCAATTTTGTGAGTAATTTTTGAAGTGAAGTAATGTTAGCATTGCTTAAGGAGCATTAAATGTTAAATATTAATTTAGAAAATAGCCTATTCCCTCTCATGTTCTCTATTTTCCCTTCGGCTTCCACGTACACTGCCATTTTCCCTTTGACTTCCACATACACGTACACCGCCATGCAAATGGACGTCTCGTCCCTAAATTACAATTCCATGCAAATGGACGTCCGGTCTCTTCTAGGGATGTATGTAGCCACCTACACCAAACATAAATAATTGTGTAAGTTGATCCTAATGCAACATATTATCACACACAAAATTTCGTATTTTTATCAATAGCATTATTAGCCTAGGTCTCATTTTGTCTCGTAAAAATTGGTTCAAGAAATTGATGAAAACTCATGAAATGTTCATTATCCTATGTCTAGAATAATCCATTGGTCATGTCATCAGAGTCAAATCTATCAAAATTCACCGAAAATATCCATGCATTGGTTTAAAATTCGTTTTTAGCCACCTCTCCATTTTTTCCTGATTCTGCAGCGAATTCTCCATAAAAACAGGTGATTTTTTGCGATGAAATCACCTGACAAGTTCGTAGTGAATATGCAAACTTCCTAATTGAATTCACTACGAAATCATGTTTTTTGCAAAAGGTTCATAGATTGATGAGTTGTCACATTATCATAGGGTAGAGGCTAAGTTGTAATCACATGTTTATTTTTTTTAAATCATTATTAAATGTATTTCATGCATGATCATCTCACCACATCATAATTTTTTCTCACTTCCACTTTTTCCTTTTTCATAATTAAAACATCATGCATTCGAGCTTAACATTTACCTTTGTCATCCCTGTAAGTTACTTCTGCCACCAGTCCCCTCTGTGTCTTTGATCTCATTTTTGTCAAAGGTAATTGATAATTTGTGGCCATAGAAGCAACTTTTTGTCTAAAAACAAATTTTGCAGGTGTCAAAACAGAAATTGACCAGCACTCATATTTGAAGGCATGACTTCCTATAAAATTCCTAAAAGGGGTGGTAGCATGGTCAAGTATGAACCTATGGACCTAAAATTGCTCATGGAATACCCTAGTGTTGTAGAGGACTTCATCAAAACTGGTTGCATGAGTTTTTACAAGAAGATATAAAGGGATTTCTCAGTTTTTTGACTTTTTGAGAATTCAATTTCAAGCACAATTTTTAGGCAAACGTAGGAGAATTATAAAACCAGAGAGACTTTATTCTCAAGAATAGATCAATGAACATAAGCCTCTTTCACTTTTCTCACAAGTTCTACAAATTGGGAGATTCGAAGATGTCTTTGGGCTATATTTTCAGAATGCATTTTTTCCCTATTTTAGACATGTTTTTAAAAAGCAGATTCCGGACACCTCGAGATGCTCTTAAAAAAGAAGAAGAGGTTTTTCTTAAAAAAGAACTAATTTACAAAAATTTCCTCCTGTTTTGCAACATCTATCAATTATCCAAATATAATAGATCATTTCTGAGCCCTAATTTTCAGAAAAACAACTCTATTTTATTTATGGATGAACTTGCTGAAGATGAAAATGATGCTTCTTGAGGAGGGTAAGAAGTATTTTTAACCAAGTTTGAGTTATCATACTTCATAGTATCATATTACACATCCATAGGAAAAAAATAGAAGAAAAAAGACAATTTTTCAGTTTTTGCCAATTAGGCCATTTCGTAGTGAATCCCAGGCTTGAAGCCCATATTTCACTATGAAATCGTTGTAGGTGACTTTTTTCTTTAAACAATGGATAAATTAAAAATTAAGGTGGGAAAAGGTTTATATTTAGCTCATTTGTTTCAACAAACATCTCCAAATTAGAAAAGAGGTTTAACAGATGGAATAGGTGGGTGAAGTGAATTAGCTACAAAATCACGCTACAAAATTGCCTTGTTTTCCCCTGTTTCTGTAGTAAGCAACATTTAGTAGAAATTTGGTGTTTTTAAGGTTCATTGGAGGTCACTCAACCACAAGGAAAGTTTAAATAGTATCAGTGGAACATTCCAACAGAATTTTGTTCTTCGACAAAGTTTCCTTTTTCACCAGCTCAACATAAAGACAGTGAGCAGATAACATTACACTAGTTTCCTTAAAAATGGGATGATTTTTTTCATATTTAGTGGAGGTGGTAAGGTCTTAATCATGGTTAGTTCCACTTAAGCACATAACCATCTTTGATGTAAATAGGTTCTAATTTCAGTTAGTAGATGTAATAAGTAAGAGAAAGAGTCCTAATAGGTCTCTCTATCATAAAGTCATTACGTGTATTATTCATTCCTAGATATCTATTTTCTTGTTTTGATAGGTGTCAACACAAGTAGTTTGAAGATCTAGCCATGTAGGAAGATCCAATGTAAGGTGCTGAAGGCTATAAATAAGCAGAATATTGAATAGAAGGGCGGTTGGAGAATGTTATTCTACACTACCACTTTATAAATTTTTTGATGATCAGTGATATATAGTGATTGTGTTTTTCTTCTTCACCTCAGATTATTTTGGTGTTTCAATTAGCATTTGTCTTATATATCTTAATATTTTTCTTTCAATATCTCGATGTTTCATTTACGCAGAATTCATGTTCTTCATGCTCTGACTTCCTTTGAACATTAAGCTATTGTATATTTTTGTGTGTGTGTTGTCCTATCATTGAAACATCTACAAGCCTCTACTTCTACAAGGAGAGCCATTTTCATTGAATCTCCTAACACTAAATCCATAAGCCCAATAGTAGTAAACCATTTAAATTTTTCACCTGCAAACAAAAACATTCAAGAAAATATCTTAGATTTAGCCATCTCAGTGAATCATAATCGAAAAAATCATAGTTACTTTTAGAGAGCCCTTTCAGGCTGAAGAGCCTAATTTTTAGTCAAAATTTGGTTTAAAAGAGTTACTTTAGGTTTTCTGGTGGAGAAACCCATCTGTACCAACTTAGTGATAAAAAAAGCCACGGATTTAGTCAACATGAGCCCGTGAAGATAAGCTAAGTTGATCCTATTGAAACTGACTTATTCAGTGCAAATGAGTCCATGAAGATTCAGTCTAGATGAGAATATTGAGATTGAGTCCATGCGAGTAGCTGATACATTGCTAATGACTGACGTGACAACTATAGGTGAAGAGAATGGAACAACAGGTCAGGTGAATGGAACAATAGGTGATTCTCACCAGTAAAGTTAAGTTGCACAGCTAAAAAAATTATTTGGAATTTGTTGTTTTTCCTTCGACCTGCAAAACAATATACAACAAAAATAAAAATTGGCTAATCCTTACTAGTTGATGGAGCACTTTCTAACTTACCACCAAAGCATAACATCATCAATAGGCTCATTTATGTACAAAGACCTAGGCAGGAAGACCGGTGAAGAAATAAGGGGGAGATTGGTGGCCTGGGCACACATGGGAGCGAAAGGGCACAAATCCAAACAAAAGGCATAGGTTGGAATCCTTTTAGCATAGGTTTGTTTACTAGGTATTTTACTTGGTGAGGGACCTTTTTTTCTCCCTTCGTATAGAACCCCCTTGAATCTCTCCTCTTTATTACCTGCCTCTCCCTAACATTCTCCTAATTGCTTTGAAGTAGTAGGTATACATGAAGTAGGGCTCGCTGACTTACTCCAAAAAGAAGTTGGGGGTGTGCGTTAAGAAGAGAAACGTTGGTTGACTTACTTCAAAAATAAGGTGGGATGTGCATTAAAAAGTGAAAGGGAGAGTTGTATGGAAGGGATCATTGAGATGAACTTATTTTTCTCATTGATTTTACAAAATACAAATTCGAGTTCATAAAACAAATTAAAAAAACTGTCGCGACCTTACTTGACTTATTTTCTCAATTAAGTTATTACACCGGTATTCTGAATTCAATACCGAATAAATATTTGTGTCATGAGATCGGTCAGCCTTATAACTCTGGTTTTAGTGGGAAGACTGAGACAATACTTTTGGACCTTTCGATCATTTGCACGAAGATATAAATTGACACTTTTCAAAAGAGAAATCCCAAAGCTTAAAATTGCATATTCAAATGACAAATTACTACAATGGAAAAGTGAAACCACAAGAAGGCCTTGGTTACCTTAGAAGACTTAAGAAAAGATTCAAAATATTTGCAAGTTTATGGAGAACCTTCCAACTTTCATTCTATTTATGAGTTTCATCATGCTTTTATCAGCATTGGATCTCAACTCTTCCAGGAACCACTAAAGAGCCTATTTTATTTGTTACAGTGGGAGCATACCAGAAAACCAGTGCATTATGGTCATTGTAAGGAAAACCAAAAACCAATGCATTCCACTTATTGCACGGGGTTGTTGCAGGTTGACCATAAGCCCATATTTCTTAGATACCACTATATTCAAAATAATTGTAAGAAAAATTACAAAATAAAACATGGAGCTCTAGCACAACTTTGGCAGAACAGACACCCATCAAGCTTCGCACCTGAGCAGAAGGAAGTATTTGTTTTGTGGTTAAACCTTGAACTTTAGGAATGATTATCAAAACTTATAAAAGAAATTCGAGAGTGATAAGCACATGCATGGGAATGTTATATCAATGTGATATGTTGGTGTAGACAAGTGGTCCATAGATGGACTGACGTTGTGATTTTTCTTCACCACTTGCCCCACTTTTAACATATCGTGGAAATTTTTACAACCAATTTTAAACTATCATGTAATTTTTTTCATAATATGGAAATAAGGAAATTATTTCCATATAAAATCATATGGAAATGATAACTAGTTGGAAGAACATGTAGTAAAATGGTCCTGTTCCAGTCATTAGGAAACAACTCCATTAAATTTTAAACATTGTTAAAGAAGACAGTGAATCTAACCAATAAGGACATTATTAGAACTAGTGGTTATGGAATTGTCTACAAACTATTGATAGATGAACATGCAACCTTTTCCATAAAAATACTTACTAGAAGAAACATTGACCAACAATGTGGGTTTGAGAGAGAGTTTGATGCAATGGGTGACATAAAGAATAGGAATGTTTTTACACTCTATGGTATTACATTTCTTCACATTTAAACCTTTTGGTTAATAACGTGATGCAGTATGGATGTAGAACGGAAGTTTGGGCAAAGTTCTTCAATATGAGCTCTATTATAAATATTATTAATATTTGTTTTAGATGAATTATGAAAACACGGTAACATATTGTTTCATGTTATATGCATTTTGTCGTGCTAGATGTGTCAAAAATTTGAAAATTTTAAATTATAAAAGTTTTAATGTAGCAAGATTTCCAAATAAGGTACCTTTAGACTAGGCTGCATGACACAAAATGGAATTGGTTTCTGCTCATGTGATAGCATATATTCATAATGATTTCATTCCACACATTATTCATAGGGACATTAAGCCTATTAATACTTTTTTAGATGAAGAGATCGAGGCTCGGATTTCTGATTTTTGTCTAGCAACATTGATAAATCTAGATCAAACACGTGTCAATTTTTTTAGCTGGAACATTTGGCTATTTAGCTCCCAGTGAATGCCAAATATTTTAAACAACCTTATGTTTTCTTGTCCTCACCCACAGACTGTATAGAAGCTCGAGCGTGCATATCAAAAGAACCACATCAACGACCATGAAACTGTAGGCAAGAGCTCGGGAATGCGACAGGCTTTGGACATATTAAGTTTAGTTCATTTAAAAAATAACAATAATAAATAAAGATTCAACATCTGCACATACGCTTAAACATTTTTCATTCATTACACATGTAATTTTGAAAGCTTGATAAGTATTGGCATGTAGCTTCATGTACCTCTATAATTTCATGTTCATTTCAGATATTCCTAGATTTCTAATTTTTTGTTATCATGGAATTTAAGATGGATTGCAATTATGCAAATGTAATATGTGCCTTTAATGTTTTCCAGCAATACTATCTTTGAATATTCTATCATTACAATTATTATTATCTGGGCAATTCTTCTCGCAACTCCCAGTGGCTTCTAAATAGTTATTTCTTCTCTATTACTAGAGTTGTTTTAACTTCTCAACAATCCATATGTACTTATTTATTTTTGTTTTCTTAATGTCTTTGAAAGATAATTTACTCCCAATATCCATTTATCTTTCTTCTTTTAGAAGTAACACCTTCCGAAACTCGGCCTACTTCAGCATTGACATCTCCTTCTATGTCAAGGTCTCCTTTATTGAAAACACCAAAGACTTCTAGGACTCTTAAGACTCTAATCCAAGTGGATATTGGTGGTCACCTGCCTATTCCACTTGGGGCCCCACCATTTTCTCTTTTAGTTTTTTAGTTTCGGCACAACTTACTATTTTTAGCAGTTATTCGGATTCTGAACTTCTGGAGCCATTTTGAGGCCCTAAACGATGTTTTTTTGGGAAAACCGGGAGCCACATGGTTCCATGGACCAATGTTGCATCCATGGACTAATGTTTCTCACTCAAAATTTTTATTCCTCGGATATATCTTTCTAACGACAAATGGTTCGTGTCAAATGGAGATCGTATGCCAAAGTTACGTCCCCGGGAAGTTGAAACACCAATTTACCCAAATGGGGCCCATAGTTTTGGCGCTTCATCTCCTAGGGTTAGGGTTTTGGATGTTTAGGGTTTTCCATTGTTTCTAAATAATAAATAGGCCCTCAAGCCTCATTTCAACTCAGTTCAGAGGCTTGTAGCCACCACATCTCTTCTCAAAGATAGCTACCAGCGCCCTAGCTAGTTTATTTCCATTCTGTCTGTAAGCAAATTCCAATTCTTTGATATTAATGAATTAAAGTGATTTTTCCGCTGCATCTTTGTATTTATGGTTATATGTTTATGTTTTTGTGTTCTTGCATAAATATGAATTAGTGGTATCAGATTTGTCTACTTTTTCTCGATCCTTCTTTGCATGTCCCCAACGAGGTCAGGGTATAAGGATTTAGGGCTCGATCTAGTGGAACCTTTGCAAGATCAGCCTTGCAAACCCCGACGGACACCCATGGGGGATGAAAAGAAAGATGAGGGAGCAGGAGATCCTATCAAAATATTTCTCGAGGAGGCCCTCGAAAAACAAAGGAATGCGATGATGGATAACTTTGCCCAGATCCTTCAATGGTTGCCCACCGACGGCGCATCTACATCCAACAGCCTCTCTGGAGGTGTGACTCCTTTTAAGGTACAAGTAAATTTTGACATTCTCATATTTAAGGGTCAAATAGATGCAGATGTCGTAGATAGATGGTTAAATCTATTAGAAGGATATTTTTTGGTTCATGACTTTTCTGACCGGGAGAAGATTATTTTTTCACTCCTCAAAGTTATCCCCCATGTCAAGGACTGGTGGGAAACCTACTGTGAGAACAAGGACTAGAAAAAACCCTCTTTGTTCTCAGTCGAACCAACTTGGAATTCTTTTCGAGAAGCCATCAAGGAACAGTACTATCCCGTGGGGAACTATGAGGACAAGTACATACAATGGACCATGCTGCGACAAAAAAGGGATCAAGGTGTGCATGAGCTGACAAATCTATTCCATACCCTGTGCACAAAGTTGGGTATCAAAGATTCAGAGAAACATCTAGTGCTAAAGTATCATAGTTTTCTGCATAGATACATTTAGGAGGAAATGGAGTTCCTCGACATCTCCTCACTTGGTACAAAATACCGATATGCTGCCAAGATTGAGGAGAAATTCAAACAAAAGAATTGAGACTTTGGATTTGCAAATCAAAAGCAAGGTAAAGGTGATCCCAAACCACAGAACAAAGGACAGAGCCAAGGCATGGGGGCTCAAGACAACCTGTCAAAGCCACAAGTAAATAACAACACCGCAAAGCCAAAGAAGGACATGGGAAAGTGGTGTGAGTTCCACAAGAGCTACACTCATAACACAAGTGAGTGTCGGGCCAAGAAGTCGTTAATGGCCAAGATGAGGGCTTCTGAGTCAGATGCAAGCTCCAACTCTAAATTAGAACGTAACAAGGGGAATGAAAAAGGGAAATAGATCATTGATGTGGATCCCAGCGACACTGTTGCCACTACAGAGATCCAAAAGGAGGAACCGGAAGATCCAGAGGAGGAGGAACGTCTCTTCCACTCCTAGATGTGGGTAAAGGGCTCCCTGGTACAGTTCATTGTCGACAATGGGAGCCAAAATAACCTCATTTCAGTAGACATCGTGAAGTGGTTGGGCTTGTCGACCACAGCTCACCCACATCCATACACCATCGGGTGGCTTCACCAAGGATGAGATCTCTGCGATAGCGAGCAGTGCCGCCTTCCTTATAGCATCAGGCCCTTCACGGATGAGGTATTATGTGATGTTGCTTCTATTAATGCTTTTGATGTATTATTAGGACAACCATACTTGTGGAAGCATCATGCTGTGTATAAGTTGCGGCCTCACACTGTTAGTGTTACTTTGGGAAATAATTTGTACAGGATACCAAAGGTACAACCTCCTGCCGCTATCTCTTTCGTTACTGCAAAAAAATGAAGTAAGCTCATTTCCCAATCCAGGAAATTTGTTTTCCCAATGATCTGCCCCCAGGGCAAGAAGAAGAATGTGGCCACGACCTCCAGACAAGGCTCCTCTGCACGACAACAATAAATGGACAAGGTTGTGGAGGAGTATGAGGACATCTTCACCTCACTCACAGGGGTTCCTTTGCACTGTCAGGTCAAGCACCCAATTGATCTGACCCTTGGTGCGCCACTATCCAATGGACTGATCTATCGGTGCTCTGTTCTGGAGAACGATGAAATCAAGAGGAAGATTCAGGAGCTACTGTAGAAAGGTCACATCCGACCAAGTTCATCGCCCTGTGAGAGACCGATCATGTTGGTACAGAAGAAGGATGGGACGTGGAGACTCTGTATTGACTATCGGGCACTAAAAAAGTTCACTGTCTGGAATAGGTACCCGATCCCACGGATTAATGAACTTTTGGACCAACTCAAAGGAAAAAAATATTTCAGCAAGATCGACTTGAAGTCTGGGTATCACCAGGTACCAATTGAAGCCTCCGATGTGTGGAAGACTGCCTTCAAAGCCAAGGAAGGAATTTTCGAATGGCTGGTCATGCCTTTTGGGTTGACAAATGCTACCACAACCTTCATGAGGTTGATGGATGACATCTTGTGGCCATTCACCAACTCATTTGTACTGGTGTACTTGGATGACATTCTGATCTTCAGCTAGAGTTGGGAAGAGCACCTCCACCTCATTCGACAAGTCCTCCAAACACTGCGGCAACACAAGTTGTGTGCCAATTTGGAGAAGCGCACTTTTGGCATGACCCAAGTTCAATATCTGGGATACATTATTGATGAAAGGGGGGTGCATGTAGATCAAACCAAGATCCAAGTCATTCAGGATTGGCCAGCCCCAACCACTATAACAGAGCTTCACAGCTTTCTAGATCTTACTAATTTCTACCGTAGGTTCATGTTGGGATTCTCTCATATCACTTGGCCCTTGAGTTAAGTCACCAAGGGAGGAGAAAGAGAAAAATTATTTTGGTCGGAATCTCAATATAAGGCGTTTACGGAACTGAAAAATTTCCTCTTTTATTCCCCAGTGCTCACATTACTAGACTTGCAACAGCCATTTGAGATCGAGATATATGCCTCTGACTATGCTATTGGGGTGGTTCTTACTCAACAGGGACATCCAGTGGCATATCACAGTGAGACATTGTCTGACACAGTTCGCAAGTATCCCACTTCTGAAAAAGAAATGTATTCCATTGTGCAAGCTTGTGGACAATGGAAGCATTACATTTTGGGGAAGGGAACAATCATCCACACAGACCACCAACCCTTGAACATCATACAGACACAAGGGAAATTGTAGAATGATCGCCATCAAATGTGGTCCACATATCTGCAATAGTTTCATTTTAACATCAAGTACAAGAAGGGTAGCACCAATAATGTTGCAGATTGACTCAGCCGGCCACCGATCATGGCACTCACCACCGTTCTGAACTCTTGTGGGCACGAGAATTTTGATTGGTTGCTTCTCTACAAGAGTGACCTGGAATTTGGCCACACATACAAGGCACTCTTGGGGGGTACGCAAGTTCCAAAGTTTCACCTCCAATATGCACTTTTATGTCACCTGGGACACCTTTGTGTTCCTTTAAGCGAGCACACAAAGATGATATGGGAAGCACACTACAATCGAGTTGTTGGGCATTTCGAGGTCGAGAAAACAATAGCAGTACTACAGAAGTATTTCTATTGGCCGAACCTTCGAAAGGATGTTGGGAAGCACATCAAATCTTTCACTTCTTGTGCCATTGCCAAACCGACCATCAATAAGAAAGGCCTATATACTCTGCTACCTACCCCTAGTCGACCTTGGCAATCCATCTCGATGGATTACATGTTGGGCCTGCCTTCTAATAAGCATGGAAATGATTGTGTTTTGGTGGTCATCGACAGATTCTCGAAGATGGCCATTATGGCGGCCTGCAAGAAGAATATCACAGCATAAGCCACTGCTAAACTCTTCTTTGAATGAGTGTGGGGGCACTTTGGGATCCCACAGTCTATCATATCAGATCAGGACAGTAGGTTCCTTAGCACATTTTTGTCCAGCCTCTGTTCAATGATGGACACCAAGCTCACCAAGTCCACAGCTTTCCATCCCAAAATAGATGGCCAGACAGAGGTCATCAAAAAAATGATTGTACATATTCTATGCATGTACAATTCTAAGAATCCACGCACATGGGACGAGAACCTCCCCTATTTACAACAAATTTATAACCGGGCTCTCCACAGCTCAATCAGCCACAGCACCTTTCAGGTGGGCTTGGGATTCTAGCCACTATGTCCCATTGACGTAGCCATGCCATTTGCGGCTACTCAGGCCGATTCGGCTCATGTCCAGTCGAAATTTGACAAAGAAAATAGCTTCATCGAGCGCATTCAACACATCCACCAATAGGTTCATGAAATATTGGATAGAGCTAATGCTAAGTACAAGCAACGCCATGATCAACATCGGGTGCCACACAACTTCCAGGTGGGCGACAAAGTGTGCCTACATTTGCGGAAGGAGCGCCTCAGTGGACCCCACCACAAGCTTCGCCCGCTCCGATACAGGTCGTACACCATCACCAAGGCTGTAGGGAACAATTCCTTCGAGCTCATTATTCCACCATTCCTTGGTCTGCACCCAGTATTCAATGTGAACCACCTTCATCCTTACTTCCGACCTCTACTGGACACCTCTGAAATTGCAGAACAACTCACACCAACAAAGCTAAACCCAGACTGCATGGAACAGGCCACCACAGATTGTATCATGGACATGAAAATCAAGAACACTCACCAACAGAAGATCCAACTGTATCGAGTTGTCAAAGTTGGCCAACTCCTGCACCAAGGAAAGTGGTTCACCAGGGACCAAGTTCAGTAGAAGTTTCCTCATCTCATGGAGGAACTTAACGCAGTGGGAACCATTGCTTCCTAAGGGGGGAGGAATGATCCAAGTGGATATTGATGGTCACCCGCCTATTCCACTTGGGGCCCCACCATTTTCTCTTTCAGTTTTTCAGTTTCGGCACAACTTACTATTTTTAGTAGTTTTTCAGGTCCTGAACTTCCAGAGCCGTTTTGAGGCCCTAAACAACGTTTTTTGGGAAAATCGGGAGCAACATGGGTCAATGGACTAATGTTTCTCACTCAAAAGTTTTATTCCTCGGATAGATATTTCTAACGAGGTATGGTTCTCGTCAAACGGAGATCGTATGCCAAAATTACATCCCCAGGAAGTTGAAACACCAATTTACCCAAATGAGGCCCATAGTTTTGGCGCATCATCTCCTAGGGTTAGGGTTTTGGATGTTTATGGTTTTTCATTGTTTCTAAATAATAAATAGGCCCTCAAGCCTCATTGTAACTCATTTCAGAGGCCTGTAGCTGCCACATCTCTTCTTAGAGATAGCTACCAGTGCCCTAGCTAGTTTATTTCCATTCTATGTGTAAGAAAATTCCAGTTCTTTGATATTAATGAAATGAAGTGATTTTTCTGCTGCATCTTTGTATTTATGGTTATATGTTTATTATTTTGCATTCCTGCATAAATCTGGATCAGACTCCATGGACCCCCTCACTCAGCCCAGTCGAGACAACAATGAGGAGGATTTTGACAAATATGAAAGCCTATCTGGAAGAGATGGGTCATATCACAACGCTAAATCCTTAGAATGCTTGGTTACCCATCACAGAATCCATAAATGGGAATTCTTACTATTCACGTTTCCATAATATCAATGCTGCCTTTAGGTTACAGGCCTTCATTATGCATTTTTCCTTCACATTTTTGGGATGATATATTTCTTTTACTTTAGTTATCATTTCTAATACTTTGTGTGTGTCAACTAGCTAGATTTCCAATGACTCTCAATTTTGCAGGTTGATGTTTGTGACAGATCAGAGGTGGGATATTTTCCTCTATTCTTCAACATGTTAGAATGGACAAGTATCTGAATTTTAGGAAAGTATGGCCATGGAGGAAACAATTCTAAATAATATAAGTGATGGAGCTTGTTAGCATTCTGTCGAAAATCTTAAGGTTGAGAAGGATACCAACAAAGGTAACCACATACCACTTTGACCTAGTAGCTACCCCTAATAGGTTGCGAGGACTCTCTCACTGAGATCATAGCCAAACTGGTTGGATCAAGGATATTTTAGCGAAGATATAATAGGTTCTAGGGTTTGGTTGATTTTGAAGGTTTGTGCTAGATGGCAAATTAGGTCTAGGAAAAACTAGGTCAAGGCTCTAAAAATCATATTTGCAGAGATGTAATGGGTCAAAGTAGGCACATAGTTTAGCACTTTAAAGTTATCTAGGTGAATATGGTAGATTGATAGGGTTTCAAAATGAGCATGAATATCATGAATTCATTTATATCAAAAGAAAATGAACATAAATGTGAAAGCTTCTCTAAAATAGAGCATTGAATCAATGAACTCTACTTACCAATCTTATAAATCAATCAAATAATATATGTAAATGAATATGGAAGGTACAATACATTCCAAAATATGGTAACAGAAGAAGAAACACTGCTAAAATACATACCACATGAATCCCACCATAATAGCTGCAACCTTGGTCTATTAGTTCCTGTGACAATCACAAAATATACTAGTGTTCCAAGCTAGATTCCATAACATACAACCCTTGAAAATGATTACAAAATACGTCATATAGCTACTGAGCTCAAAATATTCCCTCTGAGGTCGAATTTTCTAGCAAGAAAGTCAAATACACGCATCTATCTGAAGTTACCTACACCTTAGGGAGGTTGCACAACAAATTCCTCCTTTTCCTATTCACTAGAGACATATAATAAATGCAATAAATGGAGGATGAGACACCTATTTACCTCCATATTTACCATTTAAATTTACATTTTGTCTTTTACATTCATTTACTTTCACATTTTTACTTTTACAAAAGTCAAACTAGAAATTGGAGAAAATTACGAAGTGAAAATTTGATTAAAATCTCAGAAAATTGCAGAAGCATAGCACCATCTTGGAGGAAATTTTTAGGCACCTTATTGAAGTCCAAATTTAAATATTAAAGAATGGTAAACTATTAATTCCTATATAGTTTTCATAACATCCTGAATTTTTTAAAATGACCCATGGGAAAGCCTTCAAAACCGCATTCTCCCAAGGTGTCTCTAGAAGCACCGCGCCTGCTCCGAAACAGTGGAAAAAGCATAGAAATAAGGTGGTTGTTTTTATTTTTTCTTAAAAAAAATGATCTTGTCATGGAAAACCAACTCCAAATATAGCATGTACTCATCAATATCTATCCTTCCATATATATATAAAAAAGAGGCTTACTTCTATTCCCAGGGAAAAAGGGTCGCGTGCCCCTTGTGCAACACTCCTCTGTGCCAATTTTTGCAAAATTTATGGGTTTTATGGAAAAATAGGTATCAAAGATGCGGTCATATCGCTTTAACCATGAAATTTTTTGAAAATCTAAGAGATTTTTTTTTTTGGAATGTTAAGGACAAAAACCACCTCGAGTTGCCTAATATGCTTCTCTAATTGTCCACAATATTCTCTGCAAAAAGGTGACTAAACCAAGAAATTGCACAATCAGAAAAATAGGCTGTGAAGATGTGAATGGATCTCTCCTTCTATAATACTTGTGTAAAATCGGAGAGATTTTTTGTTCTTTGGCATGTTAGGAACACAAACCTCCTCCAATTTCCCAAAATTCGACTCGAATTGTTCACAATGTTCTCTGACACAAGATGTCTAAAAAAGGATTTTTTTTTAAAAATTTCACAAAAGGGTTGCATTTCGCACATGGGTTGCGAAAGGGTTGCGCTTCAAACATGGGTCATGAAGGGGTCGCGCTTGGGCATATGGGTTGCAGAAGGGTCGCACTGCTCAAAAAATGCAACAAAACCCTCATTTTTTTCACAAATGTTTCTCTTTTTGAGATTGCATGATGGTAGCAAGGAGATCTTGAGATATGTAAGAGTGAAAATTAGTTAAAAAGTAACCCATATTACCCTTTTATAGCTTGTGATTTTCATTTCTTTTCATGATAGTGGGATGGCCCACTACATGTCTTTCACTTTATTCTAAAAACTTATAACTTTGAAGATTTATTATGTAGCTTTAGGAACATTTAGAACTTATTACATGTAGCAACATAAAATTACATTTTGAAACAAAATTTATTAATCATAAAACCTATTACCACTCCTCCAATTACCAGACTTTATGCATGAAATGATAGTTTTGGTGACGTTGAAACCCCGTTGACCTAATCGAGACCTTAAACTAAATGAAATTCTGATGGTGATGACTGGAATGATGATTATAATATCTTAATGATGATACACTCAGCTGAGTGATGACACGGATCAACAGTTTAGAAATTTTGTAAGGAGTGGAAAATAGTCCTAGACCTAATGCCTGGTGACCAAATTTTTTCTTGGAAACCTAGTGAAATGACAAAAAAAATTATTACGGGACCTTAACAAGACATGATAAGAGCCCAATGATCACTGTGACATGATGTAAATAGTGACACTAATAGATTTGGTGATATACTGTTGATGAAGAGGGCAGTGACTATGACAAATTGGGTGTATTCAGGTTTAATCTATTAATTTATTCTTCTTTTACTTTTGTAATGAAAACATTTCATTTTCATTTTCCCCAATTGGATGTCTTTGCATTTATTTTTCCACAATATTTTTACTATTGTTGTAGTTGACCGAGCTCTTATGGTAGTTGGGCTTGCTATTGTGATCCCGGCTGTGGTGAAGGCAGTTGCGCTAGAAATTGATGATATTGATCTTTTATAGATAAATGAGGTCAATATGGTGAATATTTGTGAATCATCTATATTTTTTGAAGAATGCTTATATTTGATCAAAATATTCTTGATTTAATTATGTTTAAATTCCCTGTGAGACATTTGCCTCGCAATTCACCTATTGTAGCCAAAAACTGGAATTGGACCCTGAAAAAGTAAGTGTTAATGGAGGAGCTATTTCCCTTGGTTATCCCCTTGGAGAAACAAGTAAATATTTATGTGGATCATATTTTTTTGCAAATTCCTATGGAATTTACTGGGGATTTATTCATCTTAGGCTATGAATTAAATTTAGTCCAATTCAAAAGGCACAATTGTTTTTATGATTTTAGAAAGGATGTTATTTGGTACGTTATCATGGATGTAGTTGATATTAATGATCAATATTGATTCTCTATTTGATAGATCTTGTCTTCATGGAAAAATGGCATTGATAGGTAATGATTATTGTATATTTGTTTGTTCAAAGATCAGTTTTAAAGAAAATTTCCCCTTCTGGCTAATTACATTACTGGGCTATCAGTGTACCTTGTTAGCCACCTATAATAATATGTCAAAGCAAATAGGTGGCTAAATTTGTCATCAAGCCTTCAAGTGATAATTTCCCTTGAAAATATATTGTTCTTGAAGCCTTCATGTGTCTTTTGTCCTTTAAATAATCTTCATTTCTGTTTCCATTAATGAACCCTGCTGTTTGTGAAAGAAATTGTTCTAAAAAAGGCCTCCATTTTCTCCATTTCACTCCCACAAAATCCCCATTTTTCATCCTTATTCCCTTCATAAAACTCCTCTATAACCCTTCATTTAACCCATAAATCATCCTAACCATATTAAAACCTTATATTTCCCCTTATTTGGTTTTAAAAATCCCTTCTTTTGCCTATCAAAACTCTTACTTAGGCCTCAAAATATCTGTTTTAGGCCTAAAAACAGCCTTTGCACTTCTGAAATCATTAGCCCCTGAGGGCTTATAGTCATTATCCGCTTACCTCACCTGACCTCACCCCTGCGACCAAGAGCTAGCCCCATCACGTAATCGCAATCAGGGTTCTGTGTTTCTTTGTCACCTTTTCCTTTTAAAAACCCCTGATGCGATGAGCCCCTCTCCTCCGATCTTCCGATCTAATCTCGACCGTCAAATCCACAAGAATCGATGCCTGAGATTCAATTGTGCTCCGCTCATAATCCCTTCACCATCACGCCTTCCGATTAATCCCGACCATTGATCTCCCTGCCGATCCAATGGCCAGCATCCAATCGCATCGCCAATCTTCTTTTCATCCACCAGGTCCCGAATCATTTTTTCGATGCAATCTCAGTCATCCGTTCATGTAGATCCAATGGCTCTCACATAACTTGAATGCCCCCCCACCGTTCGATCCATGACAAAGAAGAACACGTCATTTCCGGGCCCACCAGTCCTTCTGCCCGCACACATTTCCTCCCATCACATTCTATCTACACTGTCTAATCAACATCGCACGATCCGACGGCTGAGGCTCCGTTTCGCAAAATATTTATGCCCAAGATTTAACGTTTCAATTTTTTGTGAAATGGGTGGTTTTTTAAATCCACATGGAGATCAGTGTATGGAATCGCATTCCAAAAGTGAATACTGCCTCTCCCCCAATTCATTTTGCGAAAACCATTCCCGGTTTTTCGCCATACCGCTACCCTCCTCAATGTCATTTTTGCTTTTAATCTCAGCCGTTGATCTCTGAGATCGAACGGCTTGTGTTATATCGTAACCCCATTCATTTTCCCTTCATCTATTATCCCAAATGACTTCATCGAAAAACCTCCACCGTAGATCATCCGGATCTAATGGTCCACAGCTCTCGTCGCACCTAAACCCCCATCAGACCTAGTAGCTGCTCCGCTAAAGTTTTCTTCCCATTTTTCACTGCATCCATATTTTTCCTCACTTCTCCTCCACCCTCATGAACCTCTAAAGCATTCATCCCCACTCTCGCAGGTTTTTTATAATGTTTTTTTATTTTTTTGTAGGTTTCAAAGAGCGGTGAATTCACACTGTCTCCACAGTCATAGTCATGGTGACATATAGCACAGATTAAGACATCACTAAGAAGAGTTAAAATCATGTTTTATTTAAGATCGGTGTTATTTACCTTAACATAAAACCCTCCAGTGCCCCTGTAACTTGTGTATTCACAAACATAGGCCAGAAGAAGTCTAAAGAGTATCAGAAGAAGACCAACATGATTAGCACATGATACTGAAGATTTAAGTATCTAATCTGCAGCTAAGGACAATGAAGGAGATTAATAAAGCTCATACCGTAAAATAATCAAGTCATATCAGTGTTTCAAAGCATCAATAACCTGATATCAACAGAACATTCTTTTCCCTAAGAAGGACCAATTTACACAACCTACTCCATTCCTCATAAAGCACCAAAATAGTTATTACTCTGACAGAAGTCTTTAAAACTGTCAGTGCATTAGTTATAAGGCATGGAAGACCTAAAAGACAAATCTTCACCTTACTTGTCTCAGAGTATAAGCAAGAAATCTCAGCCAGGAAAGTACTTCAAGAGCACGCCCTAGAAGTTATTGTTAACCTGACAAAGACTTCTAAATCGACTAAATGGTCCTGAAAGTTAATGTAAATATATTAAACAGAATGGGCTTTGAATAAATTTCTCCCTCTGTTTTAATGAATCATTTAAATCCTACCTACCACTAGTATCACTCATTCAACTATAAGAACTCATCGAAAATGTTGGTTGGTTGTTGGAAAATCACTGATTGTAAGCAAGTTCGAGTTAGAGTTCTATGAGTAGTAGTTGTAAATAGGTTGGGAGATGATTCCTGGAAGATATCAAGCTATTGGAAAAGAATGTATGTAACTAGTTTTGCTCTAATAATATGACAAGCATGTTCATCAGATCCTGATCTAAGTCATTGGTGATGTGTCCCTTCTCTGTTATTGTTTTCCCTCTGTTTGACACCATGTTTCATTTTCTCTGATAAGAAAGAGTAATTTTAGCTTAGGATATACTGCTGCAAGTACCCTAATGCTTCCTTCACTTTCTTATCTTTATGTTTTCTGCTACTGGTGTATCTTAGAAAAAATTCAATATAATTTAACCAGTCAAATATTTTGTTTTCCCATACTTACTGATGTATGAATTTAGAGTTTGTTTCTTAGATTTTCTTGTTTGGTTCTGCTGAAAGAATAGGAGAATAGGGAGATTTAGTGATTAGCCCTGTCCCCTAAGTTCCCTTTCCAAAATTTAGCCTTTCTAAGATCCCTTTGATTTGAATGCCAAAAGCAGAGAAGATTAGAAATATTTCTCTGATCTTATACTTCAATCTGTGTTTGAACTTAAGTGTTTTCTACTATCTGAAAGTAGTTAGGAGGACTGCTGGATTGTTTTCTTCGAAGTTAGCCTCATCAGGAATTTTGATCATAGAGGTCTAGGGTATGCCCTGTCCCTTGAATTACTCAGAATTGGTCATCTTGGAAGTTTTTCCTTGTCATTCCCATTCATTTCCTTATTGTTTCATCCCATACTATCATATTAATAGATCCTCTGTTTTAGATGGCTAGCCCTTTGGAAGCCTTGGATATTTGAATTGCAAGAAAACCCTTTTATGACCCCATTGCCCAATGGACTTGTATTCTCTTTGAATTATCTCCCCGTCGCCAAATTTCCTTCTCTACTCATTCCTTTACCTTACATTGAACCCTTCTTTCATGTTTCCCAACCAAGAAAACAAAACAAAACCCTTATGCCCCATAACTAGCCTAACACCTTAAATTGAACATCAAAGATGTACATTTATTTACCTTTATAGAGAGATCCCT
Source organism: Pinus albicaulis (assembly GCA_034641835.2). Classification (NCBI taxonomy): domain Eukaryota; kingdom Viridiplantae; phylum Streptophyta; class Pinopsida; order Pinales; family Pinaceae; genus Pinus; species Pinus albicaulis. The sequence continues at coordinate 204,426,976 of CM076581.1, read as the reverse complement.
CTCTGGATCCAGGAGGGCTAGATCCTGAGATCCCAAAGTGGTTTGATGATGTCTTGTCATTTTGTATTGCCAAATCTGCCAAATCACAGGAACCCCAAAATAATGGCGACTCCATTGGGGATTTTTTCAGTAAAACACTCCTTAAAACATCTCTAAGAGCTAAACGAAGACCAATTAGCCTCGATTTGGTATAGATTGCTGATGGTGGACAACAACATGGTTCAAAAAAATTTATACCCTCCACCTGGTGACTCCACAGTTCCTAAATGACCAAAATACTCCACTGGTGATCAGTAGGCCTGTTGATTACCTCTATTTTCACAAGACTCCACTGGGAGACTAGTTTCATCACAACATCATCCATACTAAAGGAAACTCTGAAGATTAAGTTTCTTTGTTTAAGACTATATTTCTTCTTGAAGATTGTCATCTCTAGCTAGCTTTCTCCTTTTTGGATCCGAAACTTAACATACTAGCCTCAAGAAGAATCCATACTAGAGCTTATCCTAATCCAAATCCTCCTGAAATAGTTGAAAATCCAGAAAGAATTCTTTGGAAGTCTCTCACATCTATGGATCCAACTATTGTCATACCCATTCATAGAGCTAACTCAGCACCTGAAAACTTTGCAGCTCTATCAGATACTCAAATTGATTTAGATTTACCAAGTGATTTACCAAGAACTAAGTCATTCAGTGGTATAGATCAGATGGACTTTGAGCCTCCAAGTTCACCACCACATAGTGGTCAACATATTAGTGACAGAGAAACCCCTCCATCCACACCTCCCGATACCCACCTCATTCATAAATTGGGTCTCTCTCACCCTAAGTCTGTTCAACAGTCTATGGTTGGTCCAAGCATCTCTGTCATCCATATACCTGCTGCTCAAGCTACTCCTTTACTCCCACAGAATCCTGCCATGGCAACCTGGTATGACCCCCTAGTCCTACCTACTCAATTAGTTGTCTTACTCCAAGGATATCAAACCTCTATTCCATTATATGAAGCCATAGGTTCAATCACTGCCTCACAACACATAGACAAAATGAATGACTATTGTGATAGAAATGAGATAGTTGATGAGGCCATAAAACTCAAGCTGTTCGCTCAAAGTCTTAGGGGAGAGTTAGGAAATGGTTTAAAAATCTAGCTCCACATAGCATCCATGACCTCCCTGCCTTTCATCAATTATTTCTAAACAAGTGGGAAGTCAGGAAGAACCCTCTCCAAACCTTGTCTGAATATGAGAACATTAAAAGGAATGGGGGAGAAGGGGTCCAGGAATATTGTGCTAGGTACAATAGTATTTACAACGCTTTACCAGCCCACTTGAAACCTCCTCAAGGGTTAGCCCTCATGAATTTCCCTGATGGATTTGATCCGGACATGACCTACCAACTAAGGGAAAGAGACTATAACACATTAGAGGATATGTAGAAAGGGGCAGTGAGTGTGGAGGCAAACTTGATTTCCAAAAGAGCTAGGATGAGGGTTGAAAATAAGGTAACCTATAGGGAAGACACCATGGCTTCTACATCTGATTCAAAATTAGATAATATTTTTGGAAATATGATGCAATGTGTTGTCCTTGATGGCAACCTACTTGATGAAATAATATTGTTGGCAATATGATGCAATGTGTTGTCTTTGATGGCAACCTACTAGATGAAGTTGTCCTTGATGGAAACTGCTTGATGAGTTGTATATGATAAGCAACCTATGTGTTAAATAAGGAAGGATGATGTAGCTACAGATTAGTTCATATGTGACAGAACAAAGAATTCCAATAAGTACCAAAGAAATGATAAATATGATATGTCATAAGGCATACGCGGGTTTGTCAAGGAAAAGTAGCCTATGTACGCGGAAAAGTACGTGCCAAGTAGCATATGCCTATTTGCACTCTAAATTCATAAAACCAAGGGAATTTACCATGTTATTGGCCCATTGTATTGAGCGCTAGAATATCTATTTGATCCCGTCCAAGAACACCATTAGTAGTTGAGTGGTTTTGACTCATGATATTGACAAAGGCTAAATCTATATAAGGAGAAGAAGATCATAGTTCAAGGGCGTGCATGTGTCTGGGTATTGAATAAAAAATTCACTCTGAAGTATATCTCCATGGAATGGGTAACAGTTTGTTGATCTGAATTAATAATGCACCTATGAAGAAAATGATGAAGAGGGATCTCTAGATTTGAAAAGACTATGTATTTTCTAGATCTATTTATGGAATGTTTAAATATGAGATGAGGCGAATATTTCCTGAAGTAAAAGGGTAAGATCTGAGCCATTTATCTGTTCTGAAGAATTGCGCAGCCCTACAAAGTTTTAAGATCTATACGCAGGTTCGTGGAAGAGAAAGCGCGTATATACGCGGGTTGGCTTCAGCAAAAGCGCATATGGTATGTGAAATCAGTCCTGAAATATGTGCAGATGTATACGCAGGTTTGTTTCTGTTAAAGTGTGTGCATACGCAGGTTCAGTGAAGTAGAAGCGCGTATGGAACTAGGGTTTTGCTGAAGTATGTGGAATGAAATGTCTGATCTGTTCTACTATTTTACTACTATCTCTCAATGATGCATTCATACTAGTCTGGGTTGTTTGAATGTTGATTATGATGCTGATTATGTTGATTAAAGATCAAGTTGTTGGTTGATTGGTTGATGGTACAATTAATGAATTGATGAGGTTATAAGTTTCAGTTTGATGTATGATGAGCTTAAATGTGTGGAGTGGGTCCAGTCTGAAAATCTGATGAAAAGTGGCGTACAATATATGTTGTGTTGAATCTGTTGGATACAGTATGAAAATTGATGAAACGTGGTCCGCAATGGTGCTGAGGGTCGAAGCCTTCAGTAAGGGGGTTGTAGCTCCCTTCCAGTGGTAGCTGGTAAACGAGAGTAGGGGGTAGTAGCTCCCTTCCAGGAGAGGCTGGTAAACGAGAGCAGGGGGTAGTAGCTCCCTTCCAGGAGAGGCTGGTAAATGAAAGTAGGGGGTTGTAGCTCCCTTCCAGGAGAGGCTGGTAAACGAGAGAAGGTTGTATCCTTCTACAGGTGGGTGCCTTCATGCTGGTATGAGTTTGCGCCAGAACATGGTTGTAAGATGTTTTCTTTATAATAAATATTGAAGACTGAGACGACGACAGCGGCGGTTTTCTCCCCAATTGGGTTTCCACCTTAAATCCTGGTGTTCATGTGTGTTTCTTATGTGTGATAATTTATTCTGTTCTTACTGCACATTTTTACTACTTACTAAAAATCTAATGAATGAATGATGCAATGAGCTAAGTAAAGAATTATCTGCATAATGAGATCTCTGGTAATACGTGAGTTTCATTGAGGATATTTGTGTGTATACACAACTTGGGTTCATTAAAGTAGCGTATGGGTTTTAGAGAAAGAAAAAGTAAAAAAAATTCAGTCTGCACTAAATACTGATTCACCCCCCCTCTCATTATTTTTCCCAACAATTGGAATCAGAGTAGGTTCTTCTGCAGAAGCTTGATCACTTGAAGGAGATCCGTCACAATGGGAAGTCATGAAGGAGTATTGTCTCTAAAGCCACCTCTATTCAATGGAAGTAATCTGTTATTCTGGAAGATACGAACAAAATCATATTTGCAAAGCCTTGGTGCAGAAGTATGGGCAATCGTGGAAGAAGGTTATCAGTATCCGGCAACTATTCCTACCGATGCAGCGGAAATGAAGAAACAGAAACTAACAAAGAAGAAGCTACTCTTTATTAGAAGTATGTATTAACTGTATTGCTAAAGTGATGCAGCTACATTCAGCAAAATAAATATGGGACAAAATCATTCTAAGCTATGAAGGAGACACAAAGGTAAAAGTGCAAAACTCCAAACTCTTAGAATTGAATATGAAAATTTGAAGATGCATAGTGATGAGAGTGTTGCCAGTTTCTTTCTTCGTCTGGATGATATTGTAAATCGAAGGAGAAATTTGGGTGAAACCATAGCTGATACTACTCATGGAAAGCTCCGCATCTTGACTCTCGCACTGAGTCAAAAGTAATGCCAGGCTAAGAAAGTAACATCTAAACTTCTGTTTACACCAACTACATGGTACCTCGATCGTTTTTGAAATGAGACAAGGAGGTCCTTCTCAAATCGTAGAAGTTGTCTTTAAGGTAATGTGCAAAAGGAAAAGCAGTGGAAGTTGTCAAGGAATCAAGCATCGAAGAAGAAGAAGCAAATTTTGTGAGAAGACTCCAACCAGGTACCGGAAGATTCAGAGGTAAGCTTCCCTTCAAGTGTTTTTCTTGTGGAAGAGTTGGTCATTATGCTGCTAAATGTCCTTATGAAGAAAATCATGATAAAGGGAAACAATTTGAAAAGGGAAAGAGTTATTATACAAATGAAGATAATGATGAAATATCAAAAGAGGATGAAGAAGATTCTGACCAAGATGTGCAAGTGCTCATGGCAAGGAAGCAAAAGAAGAAGGGTACTCAAAGAAAGGAGATACCTCAGAAAACACATGTAGCAGAAAATGAAGAAGATGAAACAGGTACTGATTGTTGTTCATGTGATTTAATTTCTTGTGCATGCAATGGTGAAGATAGTGAAAGTAATAGTATAAGTCTAGAAGAAAATCTCAAAATCAATGATGAAGATCCACTTAAAAGGAAGGAATCTATCTACCAAGATATGATCTCTAAAATGAATGAACAGATAGAATCAATGAAGGGACAGATAGAAATATATCAAAGACTGCAGGATGAAGTAACTAATCGAAGTGAAAGACTTGAAGCAGAAATCATCTCTCTCAAAGAAGATCTGGAAAAATCAAATAAGAAGAATGAAGAACTTCTACAAACATTTGAAGAACAAGAAAATAGGTTGAAAGAAGAGATTCTAAAATTGAATGATCAAGTAGAAGAAGGAAGAAGGGTTGAAGATAGTATGAAGAAGCAATGCCAAAGATTGGAGGTTGAGGTAAATATTTTGAAAGGTAAATTAGAACAAAAAGATAAACTCTTGAGGTTTCAAGATAGTACTAAGATTCTGGACAATATTCTTAGTAGTCAAAGGTCTCCTTCTGTTAAATTTGGTCTTGGTTTTCATGAAAATGTTAAAGGAGAATCTAGTTCACAAGAAAGTGCTAAAGATTCAAAGGATATCAATGCAAAACCTGAAGTGTTGAAAGAAACAAAAGGTCAACCGACAATCATGGACTCTCAAAAGAAATCATTCCCTCCTTTGATCAATAATGTTGAATGCTTTAAATGTCACAATTATGGGCATGTTGCAGCCAATTGTAGAAGCAGATCATTTCAGTCACAAACAAACAGATTCTACTCAGAAAGGTACTTAGGTTTCTTCAAGGGATATTGTTTTTCATGCAGCAAGTATGGTCATAAAGCAGCTGATTGCAATAGAAGAAAGAATAGAAAAACACATTATGATCCTTATGCTTACTTTTTTGGTCACATAAGATGTTATTCTTGTAACAAGTATGGACATGTAGAAAAATAATGCAGGATGAATAGATCTGAGAAATTGGATAATTTTCAACACACAAAAAAGAAATTTCAAGCAAAGCTGGAAAAAGGTGGAGGATCGGTCAAAAACGTAGGGGATAATAATCCTACTGCAGTCATCCGCTTCTAAAGCCTATTTCTCATAATGACTACAGAAATGATGTGAGATACATTATATAGATTAGTAATGTATCATCACAGGGGGAGCAATGTATTGTAATTCTGGTTATGTTTATTTCTGACAGTACATCTGATGTGAAGAAGACAGGTACAAGTGGTACAAATTCAGGGGGAGAAGAAGGAGTGTGAAATTTTCAGTATTTCACTTTCCATACACGGGTTTCGTGAACTAAAGTTGCGTATACACATGAGTTACAATGGAGACAGAAGTGTATGCTCTTCTGTTAAGGAAAACAATGAGATGGCTCAAGAACAGGAGCATAGGTTCAGGGGGAGCATCAGTCTAACTACTGATGATTGCATTAATGGAATTGTATCTTCTTATTCCTTATTTCTCAAATGATGATGACATGATACATGGTTTCTTATGATGAGATTATGGATGAGCCCTGTTTGCTTTTTTCTAAAGAATATCTTTTGTTTCACACATGGATGAGTTGGAAGTCTTATGATTCATAGATAAGAATAGATCATGCAGAGTTTGTTGCTATGTTTGAGACCTTTTTCCTATGCATATTACATCATGATGAATCTTGAAGATCTTGGTGATATTAGATCACGTGGATGATTGTTTGACACGTATTGTCTATTGAAGAAGTTGTTCTGATATGATAATTCCTCTTGGGAAGAATATGTTGATGCTGCAAAGAGTCTGAAGGCTTGGTTACTGATGTGCTTATGCTACAAATATGGGATGATGCTTTAAAAGACAACTAAATTGTCCTATCTATATTTTCTCATATATTCTAGGGAAGCGTTTGAATATCTCAGACAGAAGCTAGGAATTGTCTCTGCCTCTCAGAAGATCAGATCTGCTTAATTTCAGAAGATTAAATTGGATACGCGGGTTTCCTGAAAGACAGTCGCGTATATATGCGAGTTTATTCACAGAAAACCACGTATGGGTGGTTGCTGACATTTTTTTCTGGGTCAGCATTCTTTAGCATAGCTGCACTACTGTTTGGTATCTCTGGTGGTGTTCTAGTTCTCATAATTCTATTTTATTCTCTGATATTTAATAAATATGCCTTGATAATTTGCTGTTGAAAGTGTTCAGGATGCACAAGCTAAGGGGGAGCATTGGTCATATGGAAAGTAATACATTGTTGGCATTATGAAGGTTCTAAAATATGATCTCTCTCTTGAGGTCTTTCTGATATTGGTCATAAAAATTCATATTTGTATTTTGATGAAAAGGTCATGTTGAGACCTATGATGTAAAATTGTAATATTCATTCATGTAAGGACTTGATCAAATATGTAAATCCACTTGGTTGGATCATTGATGTAAGTATGAGTCCTTGGTGATAGTAAAGGTCATAGAGTCATGTACTTCATTGAAAAATATGTTTTCAGCATGAACTCAGCGGGAGCATGGTAACTTTAGTATACATCAGATTTAAAGAGCTCTTCTTTCTACAAGAGAAGAAAAACCTTGTTTTGGTTTTGATCCGCCCTTTTCTCTTGATGTCAAAGGGGGAGAGTATCATGGTGTTTGAATAGGAGGAGAGTATCATGGTGTTTTAATAATGGTTATAATCAATGTATCTATCTGTTGTTGTGATCAAACACCATCATCGTCGCCATCAAGTCCAAAGGGGGAGATTGTTGGCAATATGATGCAATGTGTTGTCCTTGATGGCAACCTACTTGATGAAGTAAGATTGTTGGCAATATGATGCAATGTGTTGTCTTTGATGGAAACCTACTAGATGAAGTTGTCCTTGATGGAAATTTCTTGATGAGTTACCTATGATAAGCAAGCTATGTGTTAAATAAGGAAGGATGATGTAGCTACAGATTAGTTCAAATGTGACAGAAGAAATAATTCCAGTAAGTACCAAATAAATGATAAATATGATATGTCACAAGGCATACGCGGGTTTGTCAAGGCAAAGTAGCGTATGTACGCGGAAAAGTACGTGCCAAGTAGCGTATGCCTATTTGCGCTCTAAATTCATAAAACCAAGGGAATTTACCATGTTATTGGCCCATTGTATTGAGCGTTGGAATATCTATTTGATCCTGTCCAAAAACACCATTAGTAGTTGAGTGATTTTGACTCATGGTATTGACAAAGGCTAAATCTATATAAGGAGAAGAAGATCATAGTGCAAGGGTGTGCATGTGTCTGGGTATTGAATGAATACTTCACTCTGAAGTATATCTGCATGGAATGTGTAACAGTTTGTTGATCTGAACTAATAATGCACCTATGAAGAAAATGATGAAGAGGGATCTCTAGATCTGAAAAGACTATGTATTCTCTAGATCTGTTTATGGAATGTTTAGATCTGAGATGAGGTGAATATTTCCTAAAGTAAAAGAGTAAGATCTGAGCCATTTATCTATTCTGAAGAATTGTGCAGCCCTACAAAGTTTGAAGATCTATATGCAGGTTCGTGGAAGAGAAAGCGCGTATATACGTGGGTTGGCTTCAGCAAAAGCGCGTATGGTATGTGAAATCAGTCCTGAAATATGTGGAGATGTATACGTAGGTTTGTTTCTGTTAAAGTGTGTGCATACGCAGGTTCAGTGAAGTAAAAGCACGTATGGAACTAGGGTTTTGTTGAAGTATGTGGAATGAAATGTCTGATCTGTTCTACTGTTTTACTACTATCTGTCAATGATGCATTCATACAAGTCTGGGTTGTTTGAATGTTGATTATGCTGCTGATTATGTTGATTAAAGATCAAGTTGTTGGTTGATTGGTTGATTGGTTGATGGTACAATTAATGAATTGATGAGGTTATAAGTTTCAGTTTGATGTATGATGAGCTTAAATGTGTGGAGTGGGTCCAGTCTGAAAATCTGATGAAAAGTGGCATACAAGATATGTTGTGTTGAATCTGTTGGATCCAGTATGAAAATTGATGAAACGTGGTCCGCAATGGTGCTGAGGGTCGAAGCCTTCGGTAAGGGGGTTGTAGCTCCCTTCCAGTGGTAGCTGGTAAACGAGAGCAGGGGGCAGTATCTCCCTTCCAGAAGAGGCTGGTAAACGAGAGCAGGGGGTAGTAGCTCCCTTCCAGGAGAGGCTGGTAAACGAAAGCAGGGGGTTGTAGCTCCCTTCTAGGAGAGGCTGGTAAACGAGAGAAGGTTGTAGCCTTTTGCAGGTGGGTGCCTGCATGCTGGTATGAGTCTGCGCCAGTACATGGTTGTAAGATGTTTTCTTTATAATAAATATTGAAGACTGAGACGACGGAAGCGGTGGTTTTCTCCCGAATTTGGTTTCCACCTTAAATCCTGGTGTTCATGTGTGTTGCTTATGTGTGATAATTTATTATGTTCTTACTGCACATGTTTACTACTTACTAAACATCTAATGAATGAATGATGCAATGATCTAAGTAAAGAATTATTTGCATAATGAGATCTCTAGTAATACGCGAGTTTCATTGAGGATATCCACATGTATACGCGACTTGGGTTCATTAAAGTAGCGTATGGGTTTTAGAGAAAGAAAACGTAAAAAAAAATTAGTCTGCACTAAATACTGATTCACCACCGCCCCCACCCCCCCCCCCCCCCCCCCCCTCCTAGTATTTTTCCCAACAAATATAGCCAAAAACATGGATAGGCTAGAAATAATGATAGAGAAAATGGTTTTCCAAGCCAATAATTAGAATAAAAATTAGTCTCAAAACCAGAACCAAAACCTTAGGAGAAACACTCCTCCCAATAGACAAAGGGATTCCGACCAACAAATCATACCTCCATTCCAAGAAAATTTCCTTGATGAGGATGAGGGAATAATAGAAGAGTCAGAGGGAACTATTATAAACATGGTGGAAGTGGATAACCAAGATCACACCTTTTTCACAGAAGACAAATAGATCTCATACACACATTGGGACAAGGAAGGGTTGAAATCTAAGGACTATAGGTTAGGATTCAAGAATGCCATCATGCAGGTCCGAGGACAATATGATCTCAGAAGAAAAAGAACTCAGAAGCTCCCAAAACAAAAACCTCTGAAATCACTATTAATAAAATACCTGAAAAGACTCCTAAAGGGACTGCTGAAAGCAACAAAACAACGGCTGACAGTTCTGAAAAAAACAAGCACAAAGACATCCAAACCATTAATAAACCAAGACTAGAAACCAGTAGCACCAGAATTTCAGTTGGCGCCCTTGAAAAAATAGTTTCAAATAATGTAAATAATGAGAATCATCGAGCTGATTTTGCTAATAAAATAGTGACTAGAAAAATATATCTGAACCTTTCAAAGAGTCAGTTTCCTTTCAATCTGGAGAGTGAAATTGCCAAAATCAAAATTTCTGTCCCTTTCACTGAGTTGGTCACCCAAGATGTATATAAATGTAAAATTTTGAAAGCTTTAAACTTAGGAGAAAATAGTGACTCTGTTAACTTGAATGATGATCAACTAGCTCTCTTGTTTGGCCCAAAAATTGAAGGGAAATTTCAGGAAGGAGTAGTGCCTCCTTTCCATGTTAGTCTAAATATCCATGAAAAAATCCTACATAATGTTATGCATGACTCAAGGGCTTCACATAACCTCATGCCAAAGGTGATCATGGAACAATTAGGCCTAGAGATAACCATACCATATAAGGATTTATATTCCTTTGACTCTAGCAGAGTGAACTGTTTGGGCCTGACCAAATATCTCAGTGTAAATTTGACCGAAATCCCAGCCAAGTGCATGGTAATGGATGTTGTAGTGGCTGATGTACCTCCCAAGTATGGCATGTTGCTGTCAAGATCATGGGGTGCTAAGCTACAAGGTTCAATGCAAATGGACATGACATATGCCACTATCCCTGTTTTTAGCCAACCTCGAAGACTTTATAGGGAAGCACACATGAATTTCATGATGAGCAGCCCAGAGAAACCTGAAAATTCCCCTCTTTACTCTATCCATATAGACCTAGAATATTTTATCCTTTACAATGATAAGTTTACAGATGAGCAAGATCTAGAGAATAAAAATCTAAACAGTAGAGTAGAGACCACAAATCTAAACATAATGGTAGCTCTGGATATAGAGGAAAACAAGGGAAAAACATTTGAACGTTTTTCAAAATTAGAAAATCAGAACCAAGACTGTAGAGAGAAAATTACCCATCAGCCTACTGACCTCAGGAAACAAGATGATAATAAGGATGAAACTTATAGCAAATCTGCAAACAATCCCTTATGGAGCATGAGCTTTGATGGGTCTTTCACTAAAAGGAATACAGGAGCTGGGGTATGGCTGCATAGCACTGAAAATAGTTATGCTGAGAGCCATGCATTCATGTTAAATTTCAAATACACAAACAACATAGAAGAGTATGAAGCTCTCCTCTTAGGGATACATCTATTGAAAAAACTAGGAGCTAAAAGGATATTTTTTCATGGAGACTCAGAACTGGTCATCAAACAAATAAATGGAGAGTACGCTGCCAAACATCCTAGATTAAGGGCATATAGGAATGATGCCTTGGATCTGTTGAAAACATTTGTAGGAGATGAGCTTGTGTTTGTCCCTAGAAGTCAAAATATACTTGCCAATGGATTGGCCTGTGCTACTAGTTCATATCAGAGATCACATAAGGACAAACAGTTCACTATTCAGACAAAATACAGACTTGCAGTACCAGATAATGAAAAATGTTGGTAGGTTTTTGAGGGTGACAAATAGATAGAGGATTTCTTGCTTTCCAGGAATGAGTTTGAGTTGCTAGATTCAAATTCCAAGTCCGAGGAAGACTGTTTGGATGAAAAACCCCTTGATGAAGAAAAACCATTCCCTCTTGCAGAAATAAACATGCTGACCAGAGAATTTGAAAATAAAACAGAAAATCAAAGAGTTTGTTGATGTTTTTTCTTGGAGCTATGGGGATTTGAAATCTTATGACACAGAGATCATCTAGCATAAGAATCCATTGAAATAAAACCAGAAACCTTTTAGGCAAAAGTTGCGTAGAATTAACCCTGTACAGTTGCCTCTGGTAGAAAAAGAAATTAAGAAAATGTATGAGGCTGAAATCATAGTCCCTGTGAGGTTTTCATGTTGTGTATCTAACCTTGTAGCTGTAAGGAAAAAGACAGGAGAAATTAGGTTGTGTATCGATTTCAGAAACTTAAACAGAGCCTCACTAAAGGATAATTACCCCTTGCCCAAAATGGAACACATATTACAAAGGGTAGTTGGTTCTAGGATGATTTCTTTTGTAGATGGCTTTTTAGGATACAACCAAGTCTTAGTACTCCCTAAAGATCAACCTAAAACAGTTTTCACCACTCCTTGGGGTACCTTCATGTATGTAAAGATGTCCTTTGGATTAATGAATGTTGGTGCCACCTTTCAAAGAGCCATGGACATTGCATTCTCAGAAGAAATAGGTCACTTCATTGTAATTTACCTTGATGACATTACAATTTATTCCAAAACTGATGAAGAATGCCTCAAACAATTGAGAAAAGTCTTTGAGAAATGCAGAAGGTTTGGGCTATCTTTAAATCCCAAGAAGACAGTGTTTGGTCTCCAAGAAGTTAAACTTCTTGGTCACATTATATTTGAAAGAGGGATTAAAATAGACCCAAAAAGGGTTCAGGGTATATTGCAAATCAGTCACCCTAGAAAAATCAAGGAATTGCAGTCCTTCACTGGGAAGATTAATTTCTTGAGAAGGTTTATACCCAACCTAGCAGAATTCCTTAGAAACATGACAAACATGCTAAAGAAGGAATTAGGAGTTAAATGGACTCTAGAAGCCAAGAAGTCTTTTGAACTGGTAAAACTTGCACTCACCCAAGAACCAGTTCTCATCAGCCTACATTTTACTAAAGATTTCCTGATATTCTCATTTGCATCAGAACATACTGTGGTTGTTGTCTTATTGCAGAAGAATCCAGAAGGACAAGAGAAGCCAATTGCATTTTTCAGCAAGGCATTAAGAGATGCACCTCTGAAATATAATATCATGGAAAAAAATGCCTATGCTTTGGTAAAGGCCTTGAAATATTTCAGAGTTTATATTTTACATTCTCATATAATTGCCTTTGTGCCTAATATAGTGGTAAAAGACTTTTTGTCACAAGATCCAGATGGAGAAAGAGGCAAGTGGATTGTTGTGATACTATAATATGATTTTGAAATCAAACCCACTAAACTCATCAAGGGTCAAGGCCTAGCACAATTAATGGCTAAATCTAACTTACAAGCCCTTGACATAAATATGGTAGATGCTTTGGATGTACATGAAGGGTTACCAGCTCACATTGTTGAAGAATAGTTCCAAAACTCACCTTGGTATGCTGATATCTTGTATGTGTTTATCAATCTAAATGCTCCTCCTGATCCATCTAAGACACAGAAAAGGTTTTTGAAATTGAAAGCTAGAAATTATTGCATTTTGAATGAATTTTTGTATTGGAAAAATACCAATGGTTTATTGCTTAAATGTTTACCCGAATTTGATGCAGATAAGATCAATCATGAGTTTCATGAAGGTGAATGTGGAGGCCATCTCTAATAGAAAACCACTACCAATAAAATCCTTAGAGCTAGATATTACTGGCCCACCCTTTTCCAAGATGTCCACAAAATGATAGTTTCCTACCACAAATGCCAAATATTTGAGGGAAAAATAAAACTACTTCATCTACCTTTGCAACCAGTCACTGTTGAAGCTCCTTTTCAACAGTGGGGCCTAGACTTCATAGGGGAAATCCAGCCTGCTTCATCTGCCCAACATAGATGGATACTCAAGGCCACTAACTATTTCACTAAATGGATAGAAGCCATCCCTTCTAGGAATTCCACAGACTCAGTTATCGTAAAATTCCTTAAAGACCATATCCTATCTAGATTTGGCTGCCCTAGGAAGATTATCACTGACAATGCTGCTGCATTTTGTTCCAAAAATATTATTGATTTTTTCCACAGGTATCAGATTGCACTTGGTCATTCTACAGCTTATTACCATCAAGGTAATCGGCTGGTAGAATCATCAAATAAAATTTTGGTAAACATCATCAAGAAGCTACTGGAAGAGAACAAAAATTCATGGCATAACAAGTTGGTGCATGCGTTATGGGCAGAAAAATTGACAAGATAGAAATCCATTGGAATGTCTCCCTATCAGCTAGTTTATGGAGAAGATGCAGTATTCCCTGCCATTTTGGGACTACCAGTGATAAAATTGGTCCAGGAAATATAGTCAGAAGAAGACAGCATGGTGAGAAGGATTAATCAAACCATACATCTCTAGCAGACAAGGGAAGAAGTCTACAACAGATCTCAGAAAGTGCAGGAGAACATCAAAAATTTGTTTGATAAAAGGACTAGGGCCTGTGATTTCAAAATTGGGGACAAGGTACTCAAATGGGACTCTAGGAGAGAGGATAAGGGCAAGCATGGAAAATTTGTCAATTTATGGCAAGGCCCTTACATCATTCAATCTGCCATTGGTCCCAATGCATTTTTTCAGCAAGAATTGGATGGTACAGATCTGTTTGGGGGTGCTGTCAACGGCAGGATACTCAAACATTATTTTTGCTAAATTTCAGTTTAATTTTTCACTTCCATTGTAAATATTGTTGCTCTATTTTGGTTTTGAAAAGAAATAAAAAATATACAAAAACAAATAGAAAGAAAGGTTCAGAAAAGCTCAAATCTTGAACATATAGAGTGCTTAAAAAGAATGGTTCAAACTAGATCAAAACCTAAGCCAGAGAAAAGGGAAAGGCTATTTCTAACATGCACAAAACTTGAACTAGAAAAGAAGAATAAAACAGCTCTAACAGGGTCAAAATCAGAGCTGAAATGAAGAAAGAAAGGTGACTCTAAAAAGCTAAAATATGAGTCATGAAAGGAAGGAAGGTGTTTTCAATTTTCAGGACTTCAAGCCTTCCTAATTTTGTTTTAATTTCTGCAAAGTTTCAGTTCATGTGTAGCTTGTATCTATGCCATGGACCCATAGCAAATCAGAAATTCTAATCTTGGTTTGCCTGTATTTAAATTTCTATTTTAGAATGTAGAGAATGAAATCTGTCAGACAGTCTAATCCTGGCAGATACTAGTTTAGGTAGAGAAGCTGATGGGTCCAACTGTTTAATCTGGACCCATGGAGGAATAAGGGTAGAATTAGATTAGTTTTTTCTTTCAATAAAAAATAATGATGAGGAAGGTTTGCAAGTCTAAGTGCACCTTGAAGAAAAAAACGTTAGGACAGTAGGATGGGTAGGTAGTTGTTTGGGAAGGATTGATGATGATATCCTGCTCTTCAGTTATGTAGCAACTGATCAAGAAAGAAAATATGGTCAAGTCCCAGGCTCTAGCCTACTTCCAAAGATTATATCTGAGATTATTGAAACCTTCAAGAAGATGCCATCCCCATGTGGAGCCACTGTTAGCCACCTATAATAATTTTTCAAAGCAAACAAGTGGCAAAATTTTTCATCAAGCATTCAAGTGATAATTTCCCTTGAAAATCTATCATTATTGAAGCCTTCATGTGTCTTCTGTCCTTTAAATAATATTCACTGTCGTTTCCATTAATGAACGTTGCTGTTTGTGAAAGAAACTGTTCTAAAAAAGGCCTCCATTTTCTCCAATTCACTCCCAAAAAATACCCATTTTTCATCCTTATTCCCTTCTCAAAACTCCTCTATAACCCTTCATTTAGCCCCTAAATCATCCTAACCATCTTAAAACCTTATATTTCCCCTTATTTGGTTTTAAAAATCCCTTCTTTTTCCTATCAGAACCATTACTTAGGCCTCAAAATCTTTGTTTTAGGCCTAAAAATAGCCTTTGCACTTCTGAAATCATTAGCCCCTAAGGGGTTATAGCCGTTAGCCCCTTATCTCACCTGAACTCACCCCTGCGACTAGGAGCTAGCCCCATTGTGCAATCGTAATTGGGGTTCCCTGTTTCTTTGTCACCTTTTCCTTTTAAAAATCCCCGATGCGATGAGCCCCTCTCCTCTAATCTTTTGATCTAATCTCGACGGTCGAATCCACAAGAACCAACAACTAAGACTCAATCGCGCTCCTCTCATAATCCCTTCACCATCGCGCTCTCCGATTAATCCCTACCGTTGATCTCCCTTCCGATCCAACGGCCAACATCCAATCGCATCACCAATCTTCTTTTCATCCACTAGGTCCTGAATCGTTTTTCTGATGCAATCTCAGTCGTCCGTTCATGCAGATCCAATGGCTCTCGCATAACCCAACCGCCACCTTGACGTTCTCTCCGTGACAAAGAAGAACGCATTATTGCTGGGCCCACCATTCCTTCCACCCACACACATTGCCTCCCGTCGCATGCTATCAGCACCATCCGATCAACATCGCACGATTCGATGGCTAAAGCTCTGTTTTACAAAATCTTTATGCCCAAGAGTTAACATTTCAAATTTTTGCGAAATGGGTGGTTTTGGAAATCCACGTGGCAATCTGTGTATGGAATCGCATTCCAAAAGTGTATACTGCCTCTCCCCCAATTCATTTTGCGAAAAATATTCTCGGTTTTCTGCCATACCGCTGCCCTCTTCAACGTCATTTTCGCTTTTAATGTCAGCCGTCAATCTTTGAGATTGAACGAATTGTGTTATATCGCAACCCCATTTGTTTTCCCTTCATCTATTCTCCCAAACAACTTCATCGAACAAACTCCACCATAGATCATCCAGATCTAACGGTCCACAGCTCTCGTCACACCTAAACCCCCTTCAGACCTAGTAGCTGCTCCGCCAGGGTTTTTTTCCCATTTTCCACTGCATCCACATTTTTCCTCACTACTCCTTCACCCTCACGAGCCTCTGAAGTATTCATCCCCACTCCCATAGGTTTTTTATAACTTTTTTCATTTTTTGCAGGTTTCAAAGAGAGGTGAATTCACACTGTCTCCACAGTCACAGTCATGGTGACATATAGCGTAGAGTAAGACATCACTAAGAAGAGTTAAAAGCATGTTTTATTGAAGATCTGGGTTATTGACCTTAACATAAAACCCTCTAGTGCCCCTGTAACATGTATATTCACAAACACAGGACAGAAAAAGTCTAAAGAGTATCAGAAGAAGACCAGCAGGATTAGCACATGATACTGAAGATTTAAGTATCTAATCCACAACTAAGGACAATGAAGGAGATTAATAAAGCTCATAACATAAAATAATCAAGTCATATCAGTGTTTCAAAGCATAAGTAGCCTGATATCAGCAGAACGTTCTTTTCCCTAAGAAGGACCAATTTACATGACCTACTCCATTCCTAATCAAGCACCAGAACAATTATTATTGTGACAGAAGTCCTTAAAACTTTCAGTGCATTAGTTATAAGGCATGGAAGACTTGAAGGAAAAATCTTCACCTTACTTGTCTTAGAGTATAAACAAGACATCTCAGCCAGGAAAGTACTTGAAGAGCACGCCCTAGAAGTTATTTTCAACCTAACAAAGACTTCTAAATCGACTAAAGGGTACTGAAAGTTAATGTAAAGATATTAAATAGAATGGGCTTCGAAGAAATTTCTCCCTCTGTTTTAATGAATCATTTAAATCCTATCTACCACTACTATCACTCATTCACCTATAAGAACTCATCTAAAATGTTGGTTGGTTTTTGGAAAATCACTGATTGTAGGCAAGTTCGAGTTAGTGTTTTGTGAGTAGTTGTTGTAAATAGGCTAGGAGATGATTCCTGGATGATATCAAGCTATTGGAAAAAAATGTATGTAACTGGTTTTGCTCTACTAATATGACAGGCATGTTCATCGGATCCTGATCTAAGTCATTGGTGATGTGTGCCTTCTCTGCTATTGTTTTCCCTCTATTTTACACCATGTTTCATTTTCTCTGATAAGAAACAGTAATTTTAGCTTAGGATATACTATTGCAAGTACCCTAATGCTTCCTGCACTTTCTTATCTTTATGTTTTATGCTACTGGTGTATCTTAGAAAAAATTAAATATAATTTAACCAGTCAAAGAGTTGGTTTGCCCATACTTACTGATGTATGAATTTAGAGTTTTTTTCTTAGATTTTCTTGTTTGGATCTGCTGAAACAATAGGAGAATAGGGAGATTTAGTGATTAGCCCTGTCCCTAAGTTCCCTTTCCAACAGTTAGCCTTTCTAAGATCTCGTTGAGTTGAATGCCTAAAGTAGAGAAGGTTAAAATTCTTTCTCTGATCTTAGACTTCACTCTGTGTTTGAAATTAAGTGTTTTCTACTGTCTAAAATTAGTCAGGACGACTGCTGGATTGTTGTCTTCGGAGTTAGCCTCATCAGGAGTTTTGATCATAGAGGTATAAGATATGCCCTGTCCCTTGACTTACTCCGAAGTGGTCATCTTGGAAGGTTTTCCTTATCATTCCCATTCATTTCCTTATTGTTTCATCCCATACTATCATCTTAATAGATCCTCTGTTTTAGATGACTAGCCCTTTGGAAGCCTTGGATATTTGAATTGCAAGTAAACCCTTTTACGACCCCATTGCTGAGTGGACTTGTATTCTCTTTGAATTATCTCCCCATCGCCAAAAATCCTTCTCTACTCATTCCTTTACCTTACACTGAATCCTTCTTTCATGTTTCACAAGCAAACAAGAAAAACAAAACCCTTGTGCCCCATAACTAGCCTAACACCTTAAATTGAACATAAAAGATATACATTTCTTTACCTTTATAAAGAGATCCCTCTCTAGATCCAAGAGGGCTAGATCCTGAGATCCCAAAGTGGTTTGATGTTTTCTTGTCATTTGGTATTGCCAAACTGCCAAATCATTGGAACCCCAACATACCTGAACATTTGAAGGACCAATTTTCTGATTTGCTTATTAAATTATTTCATTAATTTGATCAATCATCGAAGTGATAATTATTTTTTGTAGATTTTAGTTTTATTAAATAATAATAATATTACATTAAATTCATGTATAAGACTTCGTTACAACAAGAGACCAATAATTTAATTACTGAAAGTTGATGAAATATCATATGCAAGGAAGCATGGTATGATGCTTGGTCAGTCCCCTTACCGTGACACAATAATTCACAATGCTTCCCGACTAACTTTGATTAATTTTTTATTACTCGAACACTTGAACGGCGAACGAATGTCAAATAAACATGAAATACCAAAAGACATACCCTTATACTCCATACACCCATACCTCAAAATATGAAGTTCATCCCCTTAAACATGGCCTTCATACCCCTGAACATGTCCTTTATACCCCTCCCCTCAATGTTTTCAGACTCGCCTTCATTATCCTGATCGGATCTCACTAAACAGGGCTTTCCCACCCTTTGGCTCAACTCTCACAAGAGTGCTTAACTAAAGAAAGAATGACTCTCTAAAATTTCAACCAATTTTTTTATTGGTTTCGTCAAGTCAATTAGTGATTACAAACGATGTTTAATATTTATTATATATGGATATGGATATAATGAGCGATACTTTGACCATTCACTTAACTCATAATTATATCTGACGGGGAGGTGCTAAGAGATGAAAGGAATATTTACCAATTTTTTATTTGAGAAAATCATACTTCATGGTTGAATAATTCTTTCAAATAAAAAAATGGTCATTTAATTTTAAAAAATGTTTTGTTACTTTTGGCATCATACTTAACAACTGAAAAATATTTCAAATTAAAATATGATTCTTTATTTTAAACAATATTTTGTTACTTTTCCACCATCACTTGGAGTTTTTAAATTTTTATCCCATGTTTGGTACTAGACATGGACAGCTTTTAAATAAAACAAGGGCATATTTCTGGGTTTTTATTTTCATGTCATGTTTGGTATCTTGTTGTTTAGGTGCATGTTGTGTAGTAACCCTACTTCATGAAATGAAATGTTCTGGCAAAGACTGCAGGTTTGGAGTTATCTCAATGTGCATAGGTAAGCACATGTTCTTTTTATTTGGGTGTCCATGGTGGAGTCTTTAATTGAGTAATTATTTTTTTTGTATTTCTGATGATGGTGCTAAGCACCGGGATCGGGGCAACAACATTTTTTGAAAGTATCAGTGCTATAGATAAACTTTGCAATGCTCGACCAATGAAGGATCATACCTCGTTGTCAAAATATGCACAATAGAAAAACAACATTTTATCTCTTCAATATTTTCCATTTTAATGGAATTATTTCATACATTTTTCGTTAACTTTTACTGCGAGAGTTAAACTAGTTAGTTGATTTGATTCAATAAAACCATAATTTCAAATTTTCCTTTCATTTATTTTCCATTGTATAGAATCACTCCTAACAAAACATTGTTGATACATTGCGCATATGAACAGCCAATGCTTGAGGAGCTTAGCAAATAGAAACTGCATCTAATGAGGTTGATACAAGATCATTAGGCTGAGTTTCTTTAAACCATTTTAATAGGCTTCCTTGTTAGGAAGTTTTTTTATCTATAACGTTGTTACTAAATGTTCTTTATCATAAAATTGTACATGCCACATATTTAGCCATTCTTATAGTGAGTTAATATACTCCAAAGTTATAAATTTATTTTTTCATAAATGTCTTTTTGAAGGTGGTTGTAGGAAGGAAGTTGAGCAAATCCTTTTATCAACTCATTAAGTTATATTAAATCCTAGTATGAATGATTGATTAATTACAAATGTGTTATTAAATCTTAAAAAATGATGGGCATCCACGAAAAGTCCACTATGTACTTCTTGTGTTCACATGACATAAAAAACTTGTAAAACTATCCATAGCAGGGACCTCAAGTTGATGGTGCTTGCAGATTATTTATTCATGTAGCTAGACAACCTCACAAAATCAAAATATTCTCCATAGAAACTAAACATTCTCTATTCATGAATCTAGACAATGTCACAAAAACTTAATGTTCTCCAAAAAAAACTAATCATTCTACATGTAAGAATGTTATGTAAGTAATATAACTAAACAAATTCTCGGATACATATATCAAATAATGTATTGATAACTCTACAAAATGTTATAAAATTGACAATATAACAATGATTACAGCCCTAGCATTAGAAAAAAGAGAATATATGTATTCATAGGCTTATCCTAGACTTAGACTTGACTTAGACTGAGCTATAACTCAAACTCCATAAACCTATGACTCGCCTTTACCATAGAATACAAGGAAAAACAACCTATAACTCACTAGAGACAACTAGGAATCAACTCTGACTAGCGTAGCTACAGTAATGAACCCTCTCAATTCCTTAGACACAATAGCCCTGAACACACACCTACAATACATTTACCATAAAAACACCTTACATGCAGACTTTCATTAGTAGAGGAACCAATAAAATCACCCTTAGAACTACATACACTCTTCCTTAAATACAACAACATGGAGCTTATCCTTGGATAAATAAAGCACTATACTCAATATTCATTACTCATCCTTAAGGATCTCTTACTACTACTAGAAAAAATCCCTCATTCAACTCTATAGATATGGAATCAAGACAACTAAATGAATCACCATAACCAGTGGTACTAAGAATAATAGACCAAAACAACAACTAACAGACCAAACCTCCCGCTTTACTATAATCTTTCCAAGGAAAAATATCAGGAAACCATTTGATTTTACTTGAAATTAGAGGTATCTTATCCTAGACTTATACTGGCTTCATCTTCTTATAAGGTATTAATACTAGAATTATACTCAACTAATGCTCTAGAATAAAAAAAAAGAATAATACTATACTAGAATTCACTCATACTCTCCATAGAATAGATTAGGAACAATAGGATAAGAATAAATAGGATATCATATTGAACTAATACTTAACTTTGCATATCTTTGGAATAAGCCATCACTGAAACAACAATCCGAGTTATCAGTATCATATAAAAAGGGCTATTTGAATCATAAAACCACTTAGGAAATTTAACAATAATATGACACTTTTACTACACTTTTACATAAAACCCTAGGAAAACCAACAAACCCCATGACAAAAGTGTGTGAATTAGCAAAAGTACCCATACAATTACAGTTGCTGAGATAGCTCATTTATGAAATTTCATGAATTATTTCGAGTTTCTAGTTTCAAGCTATAGCAGCCAAGACATTGAAATGATTGTATCTTGAGTTTCTAGTTCTGATCTGCAACAACCATGACATTGAAATTCTTGATCAAGATGCTATATGTCACTAGATCTGAGAGGAATCCACTTTCTACTAATTTTCATATGTTCAACGTGTCTTAAGTTGTAATGTCCCTAGTTTCTATGATTTTATTAGACATTTGAGAAATTCCTAAAGGGTAGAGTGGACCCCAAAGGTAAACAATTGTTGTGGATTTATTTTATTATTTTAATTTAATAAAATAAAATGGACATTAATTGTGCAAAAACTAGATTATGATTAGAGATCTAGAACCAAATCCATTAGGATGGAAAAGGTTCATAAGAATTTTCCAGTTATCCAAAAATCCTTGGAGGAAATAAATTAAATATTCAAAATTATATTGGAGATAAAAATCTAAAAAGCTCCCCTAGTAAAAAGGAAAGTTAGAGGGAAGGGGTGGAATAAAACAAGAAAGAGGAAAAGCTAGTTTTAAAGTACTTTTATGGAGGAAACAAAAGGAGAGCCTATGAAAAAAGGAAAACAACATCCTGATTAACTAGACGCAGTTAAGGAAACAAGCTCATGGGAAACTAGGCTTAAATAAGAAAATTCATGATAGACAAGAGGTTGCCTATTGCTAGAAAATTGATCTCTGCTCAGGGGAGCTGTGAAGAAAGAGCTCAAAGGTTGCATGGAACCTAGTCTGTCTTAAGTTGTATGCACCAATTAATTTTATTTTACTTATAGTTTTAGTATTGTTATGCTTATTATAGTGAAGTAAGATGGTATATATGAACTGGATTAAATCTGTGCATGACTAGATGATGTACAATAAAAACTATCTATAAATCAAAGGGTACGTCTGTACATTTAACAGAGTAGTCCATAATAAATATAGTTTGTCTCTGTATTGTTGCAGAAAATTTAGTCTGAAGAGTACCAACTCTCAGAATATCTAAACCATCGATGACGGTTTAAATCTGAGGTTAGGTGACTCCTAGAAATCAATTTTGAATAATATTACTGTCTTAACATTATCAGTAAATTCTATGAACAAACTAATATATAAGGAAAATAGATAGATAGTATAGTGTATATGAAATGTAGCACATTCAAATAAATAACAGACACTAAATTAAATTGACTAATGTAATACTAGAATTGAAATATCATAGAAATAATTTGCAGGGAGGAACTTAGCAATTATTACTAAAACGGAAATTCAATCATTAAGAAAAGTATGAATTATGGTCTATAAACATAAAATAATTAAAGATGGAATAATCTATTCAACATATTGTCAATTTATGAAAGCCAAGGATATAAATCCCAATAATTTACACAGTCCAAAATCACAATTGGTATAGTTAAGTTATACAAAGTGAGAACTTTGTCTCATAAAATATAAACTGTAAAATATCTTGGTAACTTATGTTGAGGTGGTATATCAGAAATCTCCATATTAGGTTGTTGGACCAACCTAGAGAGGAAAAATCCACTGTTATGTTGGAATAGAACAAAGATATCCACATTATGCAGTCCAAGTTAGATGGAAGAAGTACCTGCATAGATAAAAAATTATTCATTAGTTCAGGGTAGAAATATCGCTATAAAAAGGAAATTTATAAAATCTAAAGTTTACTTGTGATAACAGAGTATAATTAATTATTTCAGAAAGGAGGTGGGGTACCTCATAGAGAGGAAATAATAAAGGCAACATCATAAATTTCTTACCTGGAATGTCCAGCCTTATGACGAAAGGGAATGGTACTGTCACGAATGGTAATTCCTTTATAAAGTTCAAATAAATAAAAGGGGTTAAAAACCGACACAAATCTCCTTGTCATTTCACATACCATGTGAGATCGATTCAAAGATTATATCAAGTATTTCCTAAAGAAAATGAGTTTAGAAATCATAATTTCCACGTAGGCTATTAGAACTAATTTAACATGCTGGAATGTTCAGAATACGATTTTGTAAATAACGTTAGAACACTACCAAAGAGAATGAAAAAAATTCACAGAACAAATCCATAGATCTATGGCGTTCTTGATAGCCAGACTATAAATGTTTGGGTAGTAGTAATAAGAAAAAAAATAATATAGGTTAAATAGTCATATTACCTATATGTGAGAATAACGCCATAAGGAGGATAGGTTATAGATTGAGATGGAAGAAACTGAAGCTGCTTGCTCAGACGCTACTATACAGCTACACAAAAAATTAATGAGAATGTATATATATGAATTTCAACCAAAAAGGGAAACATGTTTTAGTTTACACCTACTATCTCTAATAATTTAATTCACAAAACCAATAAAAGGGAAATGCGTGTTGAAGAAGGAAAATATGTATATAGTGGACTTGTAGTTGAGAGTTGACCTTACTGGTCGTAATGTAAATCTGGTCCAATGACCATATTCTCGAATTCCACCAAGAAAAACGTTATGAAACTTGGAAGAGTGCATTGTTATAAAATTGGGGATGTCAAAGAATGTGCTACAGTATAACACAGAGCCACCAATTAAATACAAAACCAGAATTAAAATACAAGAATTAGAATAAGTCAGACTGTAAAATTGAAGCCACGGTTTCCATAGAAAATCGTGGTTCGAAGGATAGGCTTGTCAAAAAAACCCAAAACAAACAACCTAGAAAATTATAGACTGAAACAAGCTTACTTGAATTAAGAAAACAAAAAGAAAAAAAAGTAATGTCGACTGTCATAAACATCAGATAAGGAAATGCTTCTTACCTAGACAGAATAACGAGTTTACTCTCTGCATGAACAACTGAGCCTTCGGTTCAATCTTTCCAGAGTGAGTGGTATCTCCAAGGTGAACGAAGGAATTTGGAATGGAGAAATAAAAATTTTAATAGTAAACTAATAGGCATAGCAGAGGCCGAGAGAGAGAGGTTGCTCAATCGAAACCATACAATGACAAATGATCTAAAACCAAAACCATAGATGTTTATTGAAATCCCAAAACCCTAATGCCAAGAGATCTTAGTCATCTAGGTGTAAGAGATCTGGAGTAGAGCCGCGGGTTGAAGGTTTCAATCAACCTAGTACAAGTCACATGAACAAACTACCAGTGATTAAATAGATATATATCCCGAGAAATATTGTATACAAGACGTTGTTTTAGTTTGGATACAGAGGAGAATGGTATTAAAACTCATTAAATGCATATGAATGACGTGTTTTAATATGGTTAGGTGGAGCTCATATCAACCAGTTTCTCATAATTGTATGCAAAGTGAGAATTCAAAAAATGTTAGGGAATGTAACTACCTACATGAAACATAGTTAAGAAAAGTGACGTGGAAATATCTGGAACAAAGTTATATGTGTAAACATGACACCAGAGTTCCTAAATTACAACTTTAATACGAATAAACGTAAATTGAACTTACAAGTGAGTGATAACTCGATGGAGTTATTAGACTTCATGTTTGACCAACCCAATATAAATACGATTGGAAAAAACGCAGGTTTAATAGTAGCAAGGCTCAACGAATTTGATTAAGTAATTGATAAAGTTGGGATAGAGCTTTCGTAAAGTGAAGGGTGGAGGACCAATGTTTAGTTGATAGTTAATAATCACTAGAACATGTCTAGTCAATTGATAAGTTCTCTTATGTCATATTAATAAGGTATCCCAAAATGTAGATAAAGTCCTAACTTTCAATTAGGGTTAATACCATGTCTCTGTGGATAGAGAGAAATATACTTAGATATGGTATTAAATAATTCACATAAAAAGGAGTGAGTTAATAAAAGCTAAAATGGAATTTAATTACTGCTTTATTGTAATTTCATGTAAATAAAATGAATGGGCTCCTAGATATAGATTCTCATTGAAATTATAAAAGTGGAAGTATAGCCCAAGGGAATCTATGCTTAAAACATGAAATATTCAAACATACTGTGAAGTGAAATGTTAACGAACAATATTCGTCAGAAGGTGGTGAATAATAATCACTACATGGTGTGTAATTAATTGGTATGTTATAAATTGAAAAAAAAAACATTTTGTTGAAAATGGAGATGTTACAAATGGTATTAGAGCCTATGTTAAAACACTGGGCCAAAAATGTGTGCTCACACTAGAGAAAAAATTTGTTGTTGTAAATTTTTTGATTGACATAAATTTTCACTAATGTTTACTTTTCGTATAGTGACTTAGTGCATAACTATACAGCTGCAAACCATGAGTGAAGGGGATGAGTTGTATGTGGATCTGGGTGGTGCAGAAGATCCATTAGATCCTAATGCTCCATTGATGGCTATGATGCATCGGATGCAAAGATAAATGATGCAACTGAAAACCACAATGAAAGGTTATCTCTAATCAACGAAGAGAAAGAAAGGTTAATCCGAGAATTGACCTCCTAGAACAGTCAGGAAGGTGAAGGTTCTGGAGAAAAAGAAAAAAGGAACTACAAACCACTCAGAAGAGTCTGAGGAGGATGAAGCCTTTAGAAAACACTCTAGAAGAAACAAGGAATTAAAAGGAGAATTTCGGAAAATCAAGCCTCCCTTCTATGATGGAGAGAAGGAGGAAGATGTAGAAGCTTGGCTTCTAAACATGATAAAGTACTTTCAATTTTATGAGTATGAAAGTAACTTGAAAGCCAGGTTGGCTTTTTACCAATTACAAGGGAACGCTACCTTGTGGTTGGAGGAAACCAAAATGGTGCATGTGATAGATGAGAAAACTGTCACTTGGAAAGATTTCCAAATAAAATTTAAGCACAGATATCTAAATGAACGATACTATGATGATAAATCCAAGGCTTTTCATGAGCATAGGTTCAGACAACTTACCATTGAGTAATTTGTTACCAAATTTACCAACCTTCTTTGCTATGTACCTTATATAAGGAAAGAGAAGGCAAAGGTACAACATTTTTTAAACTGCCTACCTACTATCTACAAGGAGAGGATAGAATTTGATAATACCAAGACAATGGATGAAGTGGTGCACAAGGTAAGACTATGTTATCAACAGTTCAAAGGTAGAAAAGAACAAGAGAAAAACTGGCAAAAAAAATAAAAGGGTGACTCTAGTTGAAAAAGAACAAAACCAACATACTTAAAGAACTTTGGGATAAATCACCAAAGGAAGAAGTTTAAAAAAACTGGAGAGAATCACCTAGCCCAATCACAATAAGGTCTAAACAAATAGATGGAAATAGTAAGAGAGAAGGAACTGTTAAAATGAGGGAACGTATAAAGTGTTGGGGCTATGGAGAACCTCATATACTAAGAGATTGTCCACACAGAACCATTCAAAACATATAAGTGCTGAGAGAGGCAACTACTATAAATGATGTGGCAAGAAACATCCCCAAAATCAGTGCTGCCCCGGAGGATCCTCAAGCTGAATACCAATTCACCATGGTCGAAATAGAAGGTAACCTATTTTTTTTATATATATCTATGTGCATATTTAAGTTATATAGGTCCGCAAATTGTGGAAAAATGAAAATTTAAGTCATAAAATTTTCAGTAATCGTGGTTAGTTCAGTTAGCTACAGGAACAAAAAGAAAAGTGACCCGTAAATTACCAAGGACAACTATAAACTTAAATGGGTATGAAACTAAACTAAATTTGAATATTTTACCTCTAGGTTCCTATGATTTTTTGGTAGGAATGGATTGGTTAGAAAAATAGAAAGCTATGTTAAATTGTTTAGACAAAACAATACACTGTATAGATGGTGAGGGAAAACCAATGATAGTAAAAGGGAAACCCAAACCTATATCAGTGAGACAAATTTCAATAGTTCAATTGAAAAGAACAGCAAGAAAGGGCTTCCAAGTGTATGTTTTACATGTGGAAGAAATGGGACAAAAACTTGAAGATGAGATTGTAAAAAATTTACCAATCATCCGACAATTCAAGGATATGTTTCCAGATGAAATTCCTCATCTGCCCCCTAAAAGATAAATCGATTTCTCAATTGAATTAGTACCAGGAGCTACACTGGTCTCTAGAGCCCCATATAGAATGAATACCCCAGAATTGATGGATTTAAAACTGCAACTACAAGAGTTGCTGGATAGAGGTTATATAAGACCAAGTGTATCCCCATGGGGAGCATTGGTACTGTTTGTCAAAAAGAAAGATGGTACATTTAGAATTTGCATAGATTATTGACATCTGAATAGGCTAACAATCAAGAATAGATATCCTCTACCTAGGATATATAATATATTCGACCAAGTTATAATATCCACAGTATTTTCAAAATTTTATTTAAGGACAGGTTATCATCAACTAAGAATTAAAGATGAAGACATAAGTAAAACTGCATTCAGAACAAGATATAGACACTATGAGTTTGTAGTCCTACCTTTTGGGTTGACCAGTGCACCTGCTACTTTTATTTGCTTAATCAAGATTATTTTAAATAAGTATTTGGAAAAATTTGTTCTAGTATTTACTGATGACATTCTGATATATTCTATGAATGAATCTGAACATAAAGAACATCTTAGAATTGTCTTACAAACACTCAGAGAACATAATTTTTATGCTAAATTTATCAAATGTAAATTTTGCGAGGATAAAATTCAATACTTGGGCCATATAATATCAAAGAAAGGATTAACAGTGGACCTAGAAAAGATGCAGTCTATAATGGATTGGCCTGTACCTACTAATGTTTCCTGTATAAGACATTTCATGGGGATTTCATGATACTATAGGAGATTTGTAGTATGTACAAATGCTTGTGGAGAAGGATTAGGAGGAATATTACTACAAGAAAACTCAATCATAGCGTATGAGTCAAGGAAACTAAAGAAACGTAATCTAAATTATAGTGTGTATGACTTAGAGTTAGCTACTGTAATACATGCTTTGAAGATGTGGATACATTATCTGTTAGGGAAAAAATTATATTAATGACAGATCACATCAGTTTAAAGTATTTTTTCACACAACCTTATTTAAATGCTAGACAAGCTAGATGGTTTTCCTTCCTTAGTGAGTTTGAAATGGAGATCAAACATATCAAAGGGAATGAAAATAATATTGCAGATGTTTTAAGAAGAAATTCTTGTCAAAGTGTTACTAGTGTTTGGAGTAGTGAAAACTTTGATATTGAAGGATTGATCCAATAACTATGAAAAACTTCAGGAAAAATTTCAGAAACAAGAGATGAAAGGGTAAACTCAAAACCATAGGGGACTGATTTTTTATAAAGAAAAATTAAACATCCCTAATGTAAACTCATTAAAAAGTGAAATTATAGATGAGTATCATAAAAGGCCCTATGCAGGAAATCCAGGATATCAAAAATTTATTTTACCCTTAAGAAAGAACACATTCTGGCCAAGTATGAAAAATGATGTGGCTAATTATTTAGCTAGATGTTTGGAATGTCAACAGGTAAAGGTAGAGCATCAGCATCCAGCAGGATTGTTTAATCCTTTACCCATTCTAGAATGGAAGTGGGAAATAGTGTCCATAAATTTTATCACTGGTTTACCAAGAACTAAATACCAACATGACTCTGTTATGGTAGTAGTTGAAAAATTGAATAACGCTGCACACTTTTTACCATTATAATATACTTTTGGTACAGCTGAAGTAGTAAATGTATTTATGAATGAGATTGTAAAATTGCATGGTATTCCTAAAATGATCATATGAGACAGAGATGCAAATTTTACTGCAGCATTTTGTAGGAGTCTGTTTGGGGGAATGGGTACCAAATTGAAACTTAGTACTGCATACCATCCCCAAACTGATGGCCAAACTGAAAGAACAACCCAGATTTTAGAAGACATGTTGAGAATGTATGTAATGGACAGACCAACAAAGTGGGAGGACTTCCTACGTTTAGCAGAGTTTACCTACAACAATAGCTACCAAGCCTCAATCAATATGAGTACTTTTGAAGCATTGTATGGCAGAAAGTGCCATACTCATCTAGGTTGGAGGCAACCAGAGGATAAGTTAATAATTGTACGTGATGCATTGCAGGAAATGGAAAGAACTGTAAAGAAAATTGAGAAAAATATCAAAACATCACA
Organism: Pinus albicaulis; assembly: GCA_034641835.2. Classification (NCBI taxonomy): domain Eukaryota; kingdom Viridiplantae; phylum Streptophyta; class Pinopsida; order Pinales; family Pinaceae; genus Pinus; species Pinus albicaulis. Next base: position 204,397,187 of record CM076581.1, on the reverse strand, counting down.
AGCCAAGCAGAAAAGTTATGCAGATAAAAAGAGAATTATTAGAGAATTCAATGTGGGTGATCATGTCTACCTAAGGATTAAGCCCAAGAAGAGTACTTTGTACACTATTAAATGTTGAAATCTAGCACCGCGTTACTGTGGACCTTTTGAAGTACTGGAAAGAGTGGGACCAGTAGCATACAAGTTCGCTTTACCTAGTCACATTAAGGTTCACGATGTTTTTCATGTTTCATTATTAAAAAAGTATGTGCATGATCCTACTCATGTTATTGATTGGAATGTGATACAGGTGGAACCAGAAGGGGAATTCCTTCCAGAGCCACTTCGCGTCCTGGCACGAGAAGAAATTGAGCTCCGAAACAGAATAGTGGCCAGGGTGAAAGTGCAGTGGAGGCACTTTTCACCCGAAGAGGCTACCTGGGAGAGAGAGGAAGATATGAAGGAAAAATATCCATAACTGTTTGAAAAGTGAATTTTATATTTTTGTCTTTACAACACCGAGGACGATGTTTTGTTTTAGAGGGGGGAGATGTAATTTCCCTAGTTTCTATGTTTTTATTAGACATTTGAACAAGTCCTAAAGAGTAAAGTGGACCCCAAAGGAAAACAAATTTTGTGGATTTATTTTGTTATTTTAATTTAATAAAATAAAATGGAAATTAATTATGCAAAGACTAGATTATGATTACAGATATGGAACCAAATGCATGAGGATGGATAAGGTTCATAAGACTTTCCTAGTTCTCCAAAAATCCTTGGTGGAAATAAATTAAATATTCAAAATTAGATTGGAGAAAAAAATCTAAAAAGCTACCCTAGTAAAGACAAAAGTTATTAGGAATGGGTGGAATAAAACTAGAAAGAGGAAAAACTAGTTTTAAAGTACTTTTGTGGAAGAAACAAAAGGAAAGCTTAGGAAAAAAGGAAAAAGTCATCATAATTAACTGGACGCAGATAAGGAAACAAGCTGATGGGAAACCATGCTTAAATAAGAAGATTCAGGATAGACAAGGGATTGTTTATTGCTGGAAAATTGATCTCTGCTCGTGGGGAGCTATGGTGAAAGAGCTCAAAGGTTGGGTGGAACCTAGTCTACCTTAAGTGGTATGCAACAGTTAATTTCATTTTACATAGAATTTTAGTATTTTTATGTTTATTATGGTGAATTAAGATGGTATATATGAACTGGATTAAATCTGTGCGGGAGTAGATGTTGTACGATAAAAACTATGTATAAACAAAACGGTAGGTCTATATGTTTAACAGAGTAGTCCATAATAAATATAGTCTGTCTTTGTATTGTTGTACAGACTTTAGTCTGAAGAGTACCAACTTTCAGAATATCTAAACCATTGATGACAGTTTAAATTTGAGGTTAGGTGACTCCCAGAAATCAACTCTGAATAATATTACTGCCTTAGCATTATCAGTAAATTCTATGAAAAAACTAATATAGAAGGAAAATAAATAGATAGTATAGTGCATAGTAAATATAGCACATTCAAATAAATAACAAATAGTAAATTAAACTGAGGAATGTAATACTAGCATTGAAATATCATAGCAATAATTTGCAAGGAGGAACTTAGCAATTATTACTAAAACGGAATCAATATTTAAGAAAAGTATGACTTCTTTTCTATAAACATAAATTCATTAAAGAGGGAAGAATATATTCAACATATTGTAGATTTATGAAAGTTAAGGATATAAATCCCAATAATTTACACAGTCCAAAATCCTAATTGGTATAGGTAGGTTATACAAAGTGAGAACTATGTCTCATAAAATATAAACTATACAATATCTCGGTAACTTATGCTGAGGTGGCATATCAGAAATCTCTAGAGTAGGCTACTGGACCAACCTGGAGAGGAGAAATCCACTGTTATTTTGGAATAGAAGAAAGCTATCCATAATATGAAATCCAGGTTAGATGGAAGAAGTATTTGCATAGATAAAAAATTATCCATTAGTTTCGGGTAGAAATATCGCTATAAAAAGGGAATTTATAAAATATAAAGTTAACCTTTGATAATGGAGTAGAAATTAATTATTTCGGAAAGGAGGTGGGGTACATCATAGAGAGGAAATAATAAAGGCAACATCAGAAATTTCTTACTTGGAAATTCCAACCTTATGATGAAATGGAATGGTATTGCTAGGAATGGTAATTCCTGTATCAACTTCAAATGAATAAAATGGACTAAAAATTGTCACAAATATCCTTTTCATTTCACATACCATGTGAGATCAATTCACAGATTATACAAAGTATTTTGGAAAAAAAAATGAGTTTAGAAATCATAATTTCCACGTAGGGTATTAGAACTAATTTAACATGATGGAATGTTAAGAATACAATCTTTTAGAACACTACCGAAGAGAATGAAAACCAGTCACAGAACAAATCCATAAATCTATGGCATTCTTGATAGCCAGACTATAAACGTTTGGGTAGCAGTAATAAGAAAAAAAGGAATATAGGTTAAATAGTCAGATTACCTACAGGTATGCGATAATAACGCCATAAGGAGGATATGTTGTAGATTAAGATGGAAGAAATTGAAGCTTCTTGCTCGGACAGTCCTATACAGCTACACAAAAACTTAATGAGAGTTCATTCATAGGCGCAAGATAGTCATAGAGAAGGAAAAGAGAGGACTCAAAACCAAACCAACAGAAGCCTCAAACATGATTAAAGTGCTCAATTCAAAGAGAAAAGTAGAGTTGGAGTAGATTAACATTTCAAACAGAACATCGACCATCCTAGAGATAAAAAAGTTTCTACAAAAGAAGAATTTACTTTATCAATTGGAAGCAAAGTGTCAAACCTTGGAAATTTCTTTGTAGATATTTCACACTAATTTTAATATGCTGAATGACATAGGGTTGCCTGGATTGGTAGTGTTAGCGCTCAAATCTACCTTAGGCTGAAATAAGGTAAAACTCGAGGCTACATCAAACCACGCTCAGCCTCGTAGCTAGCCCTACGAGGATAGGAGAGGGCTCTCTCCGGGTCTATCTCGGCAAAATTCTTCAAAGGGGCTGAGATGATCTATAGTGAATGTTGATTTTAGGCTAGTAAACAGATAAGAAAGGGGTTTTTGATAAATGATGGGTTTCTGGGCTGCATGGGGACAAAGGACAGCATGAACAGAGATGTTAAATCCGAAACACAGATTATCTCAGGAGGCAAGACAAGCAATAAATTTAGCATTCAATTTTGAAATTATATGGAGTGAAAGACCACTGCGAGGTTGACAAGGGCAATAGTTGAATCCTTATCAAACAGAAGAAAACACAGAAAATGAATACCTCCCAAGGCAGAGCAGTAAACTGGATTCTGCCCTTCTCACTTAAAAGTATTCAAAATAAAATGATTATGAAATGAAATGTAAAACATTACAAGCTACATATGAAACATAAGAAAAGACAAAATGCCAAATCCACACCACAAGAATCTCAGGAGTCAGAGCTGTATTTTTTCATTAAATCCCCGTCAAAAACTGTACAGTGAAGTTTTCCTTCACACCTCTCCCACTGTTTTCCAGAACTCTCTCCCCTTACAAGTGATTTACAATGTATAAATAAAACCCAACTCTGAAAAAACCAATCGATCAAAATAAGGGATTTGTTTTATCATTATTAAACAAACAAGACTAAAAACTAATCCGCTTTTCTGAAGATAGAATAGCGCTCCTTTTTTCACTCGAATCTGTTTGATGACCGATGAATAGGCAACATCTGGAGCGTAGACCATTTGAATTAGGAAATCTGAAGACCTAAATAGGAAATCGAATCCCATTCTTCTGCTGTGGTAGGTATCTACGTTTCAAATTTAGGCGTTTTTAACTTGTCATTTTAACCATATGCACTAGGTTACAGTAAAAACGTGCACATGCCTTTCCTTTGTCACCATGCATTCAAATACAAGAGAACCATGGAAGTCCGAATTGAGTGTAAAACTTGGGGCCCAAAACATCTCATCTTGGTGAAAATCAAAAACTCTGGGTGACAGAACAAAGGAACCTCTCATGCTGAATTGCAGAAAACTGTGCCGAAGGATTAATCATTTGAGAAGATTGTTCACATTCAAAGATTCTGGAATTAATATACAAAACACTGCCGGCATCTTGCAGATCCAATTTCTTCACAATCTGCCTTGTCACACAGATATTCTACAACACGTCTCCAAAC